>PVKZ01001144.1:0-471962 GCA_004027375.1 Macroglossus sobrinus | reverse complement strand
TGTTAATACAGACACAACCTTTGGATATTAAGACCAGCACAATTGCCTAGAGGTTGTAATCTCAATCTCTCTCTCTCCTTCTTTCTTTCTCTCTCTCTCTCTCTCTCTCTCTCTCTCTCTCTCTCTCTCTCTCTCTCTCTCTCTCTCTCTCTCTCTCTCTCTCTCTCTCTCTCTCTCTCTCTCTCTCTCTCTCTCTCTCCCTCTGTCTCTCTCTCTTTCACACACACACACACACACACACACACACACACACACACACACACACACCATGGATACACAGAGAGGGATTTAATGACATGTTTATATTTGAGGAATTCAGGGAGAGGTATAAAGGGAATGATGTAATAAGAAGCATAAATAGAAGGATATAATGAAATGTGCATATTTCAGAGGTGTAATGAAGTTTATGGATTAAAAAGTCTAAAGAGATGAGACTACTTGAAGAGAATTATGAATGAGTTCAGTCACATTCATGGAAAAATCTACCGTAAATGCCAGCACAGGCCAATATCCCAGAAGAAATTTATAAGTAAACGGGATCATCCTAGGTGAAGATTTTACCCGACTGGAGGTGGAAACTGGAGGCAGTAATTAGGATAATAAAAATATATGCTTTGCTTGAAATATATGAATAACTACCTCAATTCTCTGCTTCAATTTTATAAAGCTCAACCACAGATAAGCTGAAAAACAGTAAAAACTGCTGTTTAGTTAAATTTTCTCATGAGACAGGAAGCACATGCCTGAATGACCTGGGTAGGTGAAATGTAAATCTGATTATAACAAAATGCATGGGAATTCAGAGATTGTTCATGTGAATCAACAAATGGAGCCAAGCCAAGGAATTCTAGCTTTGATTCTGTAAGTTTTAAGTGCTTATCCTAGGGTGATGACCTCAGAATCCCCTTATGGAAAAAGGAAGGGAACCATTTGCTAAATTCTATATATGGCAGTTTAATAGTATCTCACAGTGACCTTATTGGGTAGACATTAATTCTATTTTTACATATGAGAGAAACTAGACTCAGAAAGTTTAGGTAGCTTGCCCAAGGTTTCTCAGCTAGTGAAAAGTAATGCAAAGTAAAGGGTGTGTTTGATGGTAAATCTCCTTCAGTATACCACACTTCCTTTTTTATTCTCTGACAGCCTCTGAAACTTCAGGAGTTAATGATTCCTACCATGACTTGTGAACTTTTTTGGGGAGAACCTTCTCCTGTTTGGAATTGAGAACTTCTGAATTTCTTCTAAGGGCAGTAATTTCTGCTTAAGATAATTGTCTATCTTCAGGCAGTTATCAAACTAGAAGTCAGAGACAGGGAGAAATACCTCTGCTGTGGTCAGTATTCTAAAAGAGATACTTCACTGCTTCAAACTGAGTTCTAATAGCAAAGCTTAAGTCTAGAATTTCTTAAGTCTTTTATGAAAAAACAAAGAACCTGGGTCAGAGATGTTAAAGTCTCTGCTCATTTAATCTTAAATAAGAAAGCCTAGAGTTTGTAATCTAAAATAATGCTCCCAAGAAAGCAGAATGTTTTCTATTGAAAGCTCATAGGTTTTCTATTGTTAACTGAAAGAAACCGGAAATTACAGGGAATGGTGCCAGAATATTTTAATCTGCCTTACAGTAGCTAGTAATGTACCAAATGTGAAGCTGAAATTTATTCATGTCACGCATTTTATATGAAAGGAAAATGAATCATAAATAGTCATCTTATAAATATTACCATCCATTGTCATGCCAGTTATGCCTCTCACGAGAAACCAAAGGAAAGTATTATCATCAGTGGAGCACTTACTTTTTATAGGCCTTACTTGCTGAAAATAGTAGAAATGCTAAAGGGCAGACCAGAGATAATAGAAAATTCATCTGTAGCCAAAACCGATTAAACCAAAAATCAAACAATACTTTATACATACATATACATGTAGGCAGTTGCTTCAGAAGAATAAATTTCAATATTCTGTTATAATAATCCAGGAGGTTAATAATAAAGACCTAAACTAAAATGGTAGTTTTGGGAATGGAAAATATGAGATGGATTCAAGAGGACATAGAAGAAACAAGTATTACAGAGGTAAAAAAATAAGTTTAGCATTGGTCATGTTAAATTTACTAGCAGCAGGTGTGCATTTGGTGTATGAGTCTGGTGCTCAGGCAAGGTTTGGGTAGCAATACATATTTAGATACCACTTAATAGGTGGTATTGGAAAGAAATGGCATGTATGAGGTTATCTGAAATGAACGTGCAAGATGTGAAAAGGGCCAAAGACAAAAATGTTAAAGAAAGTTTATATTCAAGGAATGGACAAAGGAAAGCAAGCCTACAAAACAGCTGATAAAGGAGAATAGTCCCGCATTGTTTACCTGTCTCTCTCCTACACTACACAATGAGATCCAAAGGGCGGAAGTGTTGTTACTCATCTGTATTTATCCAGAACTAAACATTTAGTAAATGCTTAATAAATATTTGTTGAAAAACCTGAATTATGTTTCTATATATGGTGTTGTTTTCAAACATCTACCTAAAATGCCTAGGAGGTTTAATTATAATACTCTTTTGCATTAAAAATTGAGTATGATCTAACTCAAACGATGCATCCAAATCTCATCTTTTTATATCAATATAAGTAGAAATACTTGACAAGGAAGTTAACCATCCATGAAGAATTTGCTAACTTACAAGTGACAACTGATTTGATGAACAAATGAAAGAGAAAAAAGCACATGAAGGGAAAAGAGAATCCATGTGATAGCTTCTTTTTTTTTCTCCCTAGAGAAAATATAGAACTAGCCATTTCCAATTCTGTTTTTTTCCTTAATAGGAGTAAAATATCTGTTTAAATGTGACCTGTAATACACTGAGATTTTTCTAAGGACTGATGTTAAAGGGAACCCCTGAAATTACAAGAGGCCAGGGATAATTAATTTATAATAGGTAAACCATTACTTAACTTTTTCCAACTTAAGTTTACATCATATTTTCTGAATATGTCTTGGGATTGATTGATATAAAAAATATCTGAATATTCTACAGTTAATAATATTAAAAAAAAACCTGTTTCATTAAAATTGATTTTGAAATCACAATTAATTCTTATTTCCTTACTCTAGTGAGTTTTCTAATCTTTATTTCCCTTAATGAGGGGTAATATAAAACTAAGAAAAGTTTAAGCTTATTGATATACATATTTAAAAGTATGCAAGTCAGAGATAAAGAATAAGTGCAAACAATATAAAAATTTTAGTCTAAGTGAGGTTAGGGGACAAAAGTTACCATTTGGCATTGTAGCAAAAAGAAGAATGTATGTTGTGAGCCTTAATCCTATTTCTTTTTTGCTATTCTAAGTCTGAATTTTCTTGCAGAAAAATTAGGGTGTTTATATAGATACTCATTAATGCTCACTGAAATTAAAAGATTTTATGATCTATGAATAAAGTCCTTTATTTGTAAAATTAATCATTTTGTGTTTATTTTTATAACAAAAACAATTAAGAAATTATATTTTATTAGTATTGCACTAAATACAACTTTTATGCTGTTTTTAAGAAAGGGAAGTGGTTGAATACCACCACCACCTTTCCGTTGTCTTTCCACAAGCTGATCTCAATATGCTACTAAACTAAGAGCAGAAAAATGAGGAGGTAGATGAAGCAGAAAAACTGAGATCAGACTGGTTGCTCAGTGATCCGTAGATAAATCAATGTAGTTTTTATATTTTACATTTGAAAACGTATTTTCCACAAAGGAAAATATGAATACTAGACAGATTAGTTATCTCCCATTTCTGACAGATTCGGAATTAACTATTTTCCTCACACAGTGCTGATAGCCCTCTCTTTTGTGATTGATATGCTGATGGACAGAAGAAACCCAGTTGATTTTTATGCATTTTAAAAATTTTTATGTAAAAGGAAGCTTTATGGATGCTTAACTCTGTATACCATTAAGACTGATCTGAGAGTAGAAATAAGAAATAAAAAAATGATCATAATAATGTGATAATGATTAATAACCTTTCTCATCTAGGAAAACTTTGTATTAATGTTCTGTGAATCTGATTTGGAAAAAAAATTAAAAGAAAAGGCAATGGGCAAATATAACAGTACCTCGATAGTTGATAATTTCTGTCCCAAGCACCGGAGTCATCTCCAGGACTGTGATGAAGGCTTTGTCCATAGATGTTAGAGGAAATGGAGACATGCGGTGTCTTCTAGCCACCTTGGTGATATCAACAGCACTGTGACCTAAACAGGAAGATAATTAACTGAGAATATGATGCTGGAACACTGATTAAAAAGTGGGAATGACATGTAAACATCAACAACTCTCTATTTCTTAGGTTCGCAAATAAAGATTATTACAAGGTGAGAAATGCTCTCCTGCTTCCAAATTATGGTCTGCTTTGGTGGAACATTAAATAAAGTTAACAATGTTACATAATGTGTTAAAACTTGGTGAACTTTAATGATGATATTGCCTAATCCTTTTTTGAGAGTTGGTATGTGTTTAATTTAACTCATGAATCTTCACAACAACCTTATAGGGAGACATCATTGTTATCCTTATTTACAAATGAGGAAAGAGAGGTTTAGAGAGATTATATACCTTGGCCTAAATCACAGAGCTAGTAACAGAAGGACAATTCAAACCTGGATAGCCTGACTTCAGAGTTCATGTCCTTAACCACTACAGTAAACACTGAACACTTAATGAGCTGTTTAGTAAAATGAAATACTCAAATTTGAATTTGTTCAGGATTTTATAGGAAATTTTCTTTCATCTGAAGAAAGTTATAGAAAGATTATTTAACTACTTCCTACATAACCTCATCTGGTCCCATGGCATATCATCTATACACTAAAACTCCTGATTTTATATCTCAAATTTCTAATCTCTACCCTCAACTTTAGATTTGTATGTCATCTAAATAGCTAGTGGATAAGAATATATATATCTCCAAATTTATAAATCATCCAACATGCACTTGGATGTTTAACAGGCAATTCAAACCTAATTGTCCAAATCAAACTCTTGATTCCCCACCCTATCCTACCCACACAATGTCTAATTCTTTTGCAATTCCCATCTTATTAAATACCAACTCCATGCTTCCTGTTATTAGTCTAAAAACTTGGAGACATCCTTGATTTTTCTCTTTTCATCAGAACCATATCTAAACTACCTTTGAAATATCTTTAAAATCTGATCATTACTCACCATCTCCACTACTACAATAGTTGGAACTAGTGTTTAATTCCTGGGAATCTGAATATCCTCCTAACTGGTCTTCCTGTATCTATCCTTGTCCACTACAATTTATTCTTCACAAAGCAGTTACAGTGGTCCTTTTAAATTGTAAACTGGATTGTACTAATCTCTGCTCCCAACCCTCTGATGACTTTCCATTTCACTCAAGAGTAAAAGCTTTGCTATGGCACATATTTGGCAAAAAAAATTAAATATTTGTTAAATAAATGAATCATTTTGTGACAAAAAGGGACTATATCCTCATTCATAAATAACTCGGCTTTCTCTTTGGAACCTTAGGTGTCTATAGCCTGATGGGTAAACAAAAAAAGGAAGAACTGCAAACACTGTTGCTTGGCTATGTTAACTGCCCCTTCTTCCTTAGTTTCTTTTGCATCTAAGGGTGACCACATGATAGAGTGCTCACCAGTGAGGTGTCAGAAGAAGTCCCTGGGGCAGGCTTCCCACTACACATAAAAAGATAAACATACAAAGCTGTAAGAGGAGAAAGCTTTTGCCCTTCCCCCTTCTTTCTACTTGGAACATGGCTGGATAATGAGAGGTGCTATAGTATTTTTCAATCATGAGGATGGGAATTTACTCGTTAAGTGTGGAAACATGAGAAGAAAAAAGAGAATGAGCCTCTGATGACAATGTTGAGGTGCTAGTACAAGCCCTTGGCTGGCTGACAAATAAGCTCTCATCACATTAATCCACCTTAGAATGATTGTATGTACCTCTCAGAAGTCTGTAAGTTCCTGGTTATTGCAATTTATTAAATTTAGTACTCTTATCCCAATCCCAGCTGCTGCTTCAGACATGTTCACTGAATTGACTTAAAGGTAGTGCCTTAAGAATTTCCATTCTAAGACGAATGACATTGTCATAAGTACTCGAAAAAAAGTATATACAAAGATGCTTATAATTATGACATTCCTCCCATGAACAATCATAAAAAAATTAAAAAATTTTCAAAGCCTGAAGAATCTTACAGATTATTTAGTGCTAAATATTAATATTATTTTCTACTCAAAATTTTAGTGAACATTTAAAAAAGGATTATGTATGATTTATCATTTACTTAAATTGGAATGCATATTTATTTATAACTCACTTTCACTGAAGTCTTGGCTTTGTCATTTGAATATCATAAAAACATATTGCTAAAACCAATGTAACTGGAAAGAATGATAGGAATGTTTTTTATTCAGGTTTATAGGTATGAGATCTGATCTTTTCTAACATAGGCTTTATTTTATGGTGTAAAATGCATATAAGCTTATAAAAGCTGTCCTTTAAAAATGTTTAGTTTCTGAGGAGAAAACTATACTTTAAATTGTATAGAGTTTATTTGTTGAATATGTGTTGAAACAGAATAGAATTTTTCTTATTAGAAAGTAAGTTTGGTTATCAGTGATATATGTATCCATTCAACAAATATTTATGAAGAGCCTTTTATGAACCAGGAATAGTTAAGAACTTAGGATATACAGAGTAAAATATACTCTGCCATGAAGAACATTATAGCTCAGCAAAAAAGGAAAGATATGTTACGTAGGCAAAAAATAAAAGTAGGAGGGCAGTAAACCACATGACAGTTCTCTAATTATAGAGATAGGTAGTTTCCTCTCTCTCTCTCTCTCTCTCTACTTAAGAACTAGTTTGGAAAAATATTTTTCATCTTTAAAATAATTTTGTACTTTGTTTATATTTTTCTTATGGCATCTAAACTCCTTGAAGGCAGGATCAATATCTTATTAATCTTTATATCCTTTGCCACCTTTCGAACAGTGTTTTCTTTATACTTATAGTAGTTACTGAATAAATACTTGAGGTATGAATGAATAGCAAATCCTTCAAACAAAGTCAAAAGTCAGGAAGACAAAAACAAAGTGGTGCTTCTTGCTCTGTCCTTTTCTAAGCTCTTCAGTATTTATAGACTCTGCGCCAGAAGGAGACACTTTCTCACTGGGTATATAATCCAAAATTTGATTATAATGGGTTAATACTGTGTCCTGGCTAAACTACTACATGTTATCATAGGGGTCTTCTATCTATACAATAAACTAACTGAAAAAAAAATGTCTCAAAGAGGAGTATATTTTAATTCTCTGGCACATTAGCAGGTGTGTGTGTGTGTGTGTGTGTGTGTGTGTGTGTGTGTGTGTGTGTGTGTTTTCAACAAATATTTACTGAGAACTTTCTGTGTGCCAAAAGGCTGCTTCCCACTCAAGACCCACCCAAATGATACAGTAGGAATACTCAGCTACTTTACCAATAAATAAAGGTTAACTTGGTCCTATAAATATGAGAAAAACAGTATTTGTAACTGACTTCCTACACATAAGAATAAAATTAGTAAAATAGATGATAGCTGCTCTTTTGAAGTAAAAGGACTACTAAATGATATTAATGCACCTAGTTCTTTTTCCCCCTCACAATACGCAGTATGACTCTTCGTCCATATAAAATTCCATTTAACAAAAAATTATAGCCAAAATATGATTGAAAACCATTGATATAGGTGATCAAGTGCTCTCATTTTCATATCAAAAGTGGACAAACAATGCTCCAGGGTTAGCACCAGGGACACTGGGCACTAGCAGCGAGAGGCCTAGGCTCAGGACAAGCACTCACATGTTCAGCAGGGGCACTTAGGCAGGCCTCCCAAGGGCAGCCCATTTTTAGAAGGTACACATTTCCAAAATAAATCTGGTAAGCAAATAGTTATGTTTCCTGGTTTGGTTTGTTTCCATTTTTAAAAGAAATAGAATTTCGACTGTTTTCTGATATTGATACCAGTGATTTATAAGAAATTTCAAAAGAAAAGCTTCAGAAAATTTAAGAATAGTTATCTCTGACTTCTCTTATTTTGCAAGTCGCAACCTCAAAACACTTCCATCTTGGGCCATTAGAGAACTCAATCAGGCAGAAAAAAAGATCAAGAAATGTTTTTCCTTATACCCCAACCCTCTTCCTGATTCTGAGTCTAGCCTCAAAATCTGATAGAAGAGAAAAAAATTGAGGAAAAAAAAAGTATGCATTTTTGTGTCTTGAAGGCCAGATGGGTATAGTCTAGCATCCAGTGTTCATTGAGTGTTCCATGAACTTCACTTAGGTAGATGTAGGAGATGGAGGAAAAAATAATTTCTTAAAAAGTAAAATTAAGAAACACAAGTAATAACAAGTATTAGAGAGGTTATGAGAAAAAAGGAACCCTCATCCACTGCTGGTGGGAATGTGAATTGGTATAGTCACTATGAAAAACAATATGAAGGTTCCTCAAAAAATTAAGGATACGATTATCATATGACCCAGTAATCTCTTTTCTGGGTATCTGCCCCCCAAATTTGAAAACATTTAATCATAAAGATATATGCACCCTGATGTTCACTGAAGTATTATTTACAGGGGTTGAGACATGGAAACAATCAAAGTGTCTCTATTTATCTATTTATCTAATAGGTGATTAGATAAAGAAGCTGTGATACAAATATACAATGGAATACTACTCAGCAATAAGAAGAGATAAAATGCTGCCTTTTGTGACAACATAGATGGATTTTGAGAAAAGCATGCTAATTGAGATAAATCAGACAGCAAAGTTTGAGAACCAGACGATTTCACTCATATGTGGGTAATAAAACTGAAAGCAAAGAATGAACAACACAAACAAACAAACACTCATACACAGACAACAGTTTAGTGGTTACCAGAGGGAAAGCAGGGAGAGGGAAAGGTAGATAAGGGTAAACGGGGTCAAATATATGGTGACAGAAGATTTGACTTTGGGTAGTGAACACATAATAGATGATGTATTATTGAATTGTACACTTGAAACCTACATAATTTTATTAACCAATGTTGCTCCAATAAATTTAATTAAAAATTAAGAAGAAATCAGAGAAATTTTGGATTTTGGATTCAGAAAATAACCAAAATTTGATAGAAAATGTGGATAGAGTTTTTCCTATAGTGTAAAAACTACTTCATGGCCACAAATATATTCTGATAGCTACCTTACAAATGAATACCAAGAGTCACAAAGAGAATATGTGAGAGTGTTAGCTCCATTCAATTTGTGTATACTATGAAACAAAACAACTAACATGTGAAAGTATGTCTTACTGAGAGGGTAGTGTTCAAGGGAATATTTATTTTAACTTACAATAGTAAAATTAGCTCTGGTAACATATGGCTGTTAGTGATAATTTGTAGGTAGGCTAGCTACATTGGCAAAAATAAACTACAAAATGTTTTAGAATATGGGATCTTTACATGGGAGTGGGGGTGGGGAAGGGTAAAGGAAGTCTAGACATCCTCCCAGTAGTAGCTGTCCAAACTGAACAAAAAGTAAAAGGTTGAATTATTATGACATCTAAATTGACAGCATTCTTTACAATGGGTTTAATTTTCTGAACTAGCTTTGTAGGATTTAAGGGATTCTAAATTAGCCACAGATTGATGATCTAAAGATTTTCTAATAAGACTAGGTTTCCATAAGTAAAACTGAACTTATTTCTTTTATATTTTCTGGTGTATAAGTCTAGATATGGGGTTAATTATACTAGTTCAGAATCTTTGCAGGTAAAAAACTCAAAATGTTATTGAGATCTCCTATGTTCCATGTAGCCGCTACAATCACTAAAAAGGCTATATTATAAGAAGTCAGTGTAAAAACAGTACAGGTTCACTGAGGATTGCCATCATCAAAGACATGTTTAAATACTAATGGCAATGTCTATGATGTTCACAGCCTTCAAAGAGACACAGAGAGTACAAATGAATTCCTTTCTACCAAGCATCATTACGTAGCAGTAACTTTTTTTCTATGGCATGGACAACTTGAAATAGAACTGTTTCTATCAATGAAATTATTTTTCCCACTTGAAATGCATCCTTTTTAATTTGCTAATTATTAATATACAGTGCTTTAACTTAGCTCAAAAATCTACTTTTTAAAATTAGAAGTAAATGAAGAAAAGATGCTTTCAGAACATTAAATGAAATATAACAAACAAGATGTTTTGCAGGGGCTCTTCTTGATTCTTGAGAGGAAACTATTCTTCAAAACAATCAGTAACAGAGTTCCCCAACCAATTAAAGTGTAAATTATTAATTCTTTGAATTAAAAAAAAAAAACTCAAGGAAGAAACTTGTTTTTCTCTATTAATATTACTGCCTCTATTTCTCATAGCATCTGGAACTTGAATTCCTTGTATTTCTACCTCCTGGATTTTTCTGAACAGCAAACCATCTAAGGTAATGAATAGCTTTCCTAGAAAACTTGATGATAGTAATTTTTCAGGTTAAATATCTAGGGACTTTGGTAACTCTAAGAATGTGTGGTTCAGATATACAAAGCATTTAGTCGTTCATATAAATGTCTCAAATTAAGTGAAATCAGGTACGAGGCACTCAGGAAACACTGGCAATGGTAGTTTTAAGTTTATGATTACAGGGCACTTGGTATATTTGAAAATAATTTCTTATATTGTTTTCAGTTTAATAGTTTTATAAGTTTTCTACTTGTTTATTCAAGATAATGAGCCTCATAGCATTTCTGAGAAAACCTAGAAACCATGGCTGAAAGGAATGTGTTATTTTCTAGAGCTGTACAAAAAATATTGAAGAAAAGTACTCTTTGAATTTCTGTGCATCAAGACTATAAAACAGGGCATTGTCATAAAATGTTTGCTATAATTTACATGAATGATTCACTTATCATCCATAGGATAAACTTCAAATTCCTTAGAATATTATGCAAAACTGTTACTTCATTCCTTTTAAGCCTCATCACTCATTACTCTATTACTTAGAAAATTGATTCCATTGTAGATATTGTAATACATCATGCTATTTCATATTTTCCTTCCTTAGCATATCATGTTCTTTTTGCCTAGGATAAATTTTCTTTCATCTGTTTGTTTTTCTAGGAAATTACTATTCTTCCTTCACAACTTTCTTTGGTAAGGAAGTACTCAAATAATGATGGGAACATGTCAAAAGGATCTTGGAGTCAACTTGAAGAGACCCCCTTTGGCCAAACCTGAGACAAGTCAAGAATCAAAGTTAATTAGGAGAGTAACATTATATAATCTATTTAATAAGAATCTATTAGCTTAGACTAATATAAATAATTAGGTGACTAAATAAAATTCTTCCTACAACAGAATGCCAACTGATAAATGAAGAAATCTTGGAATTAGAAGTCAGCACTTAGCAACTATTATATTGATTCAGGCAAAATGGGCACTAAAACTAAAAGGTAAAAACTTCAAGAAAAATAACGTATTTATATGGTCTCAACATATATTTCTACAAGATTCTTAATGACAAAGAAAAATAGTAATTTTACAATGGAGAAGCCTGACAGACACCATCTTCATGAAGTGATCAGAGTTAATATTATCAGTTATGGGACAAAATTACTTCATAAGCATGCAGAGAAGGACACAACAACACATACAAAGTATTACTGGCAAAAATGCATAATGTGAATTAAACCATCAGGAAACATCAGAAAAGTCTAAATTTGATGGACATATTACAAAATAACTGCAGTATACTCTTCAAAAAATAGCAAGGTCATAAAAGACAAAGAAAACCTGAAATATTGTTCCAGATAAAGGAGCCTAAGGCACATGATAACTAAAATGAATGCACAATTCTGGGTTGGATCCCATATCAGAAGAAGAGAATGTGTTTTTTTCCTTTTGCTATAAAGAATATTATTAGAAAAACTGGCAAAATGTAATTTGAATAAGATTATCTAATAGCATTGTGGCAAGGTTCATTTCTAATTTTGATAATTACTGTGGTTGTAAGAACATATTTTTTCTTTCTTTTTTTTTTAAAAAGAAATTATACATTTGAAATATTTAGGGGTAAAGAAACATCACGTCTGTAATTCATTCATAAGCAGTTCATGAAAATATGTGTATTAATATATATAGAGAAATGATAAAGCAAGTGTGGCAAAATGCTAACATTTGAGGGAATTTGAGTGAAGATCTATGAGAATTATTTGTTCTATTCTTTCAACTTTTCTAAAATTTGAAATTATTTTAAAATAAAAAATAAAAACATTTTTCAATCCCTCATTTATGGAGCAATGCACGATCATCATTCCATTTTTTTCTTCACAAGGCACTATAAAATACTCCTTTTTAGGACTGTCATTGCATATTATATTAACTATATACAGTAATTACACTTATTTATATATATGTGTTTTCTTAACTAGATTATTAGCTCTTTAAGAAAGAAAAAAGTGTCTTAAAGCAAGGACCAGGATACTGTGCACACGGTAGTCACACAGAAAATTTCTGTTGAATGAGTTTCTAAATGTTTGATTTTAATAAGTCTAGAATATATACACTGACAAAGAAGATGGGCTGTATAGATAAACATTACATACACTTTCAAATCTTATTCTGGTCAAAATTCTCATTTATTTTTGACTGTAATTGTCTATTTTTATAAACAACTACACACACAATAGAATATATAGATGTCACACTATAATGTACACTTGAAAATTATGTAATTGTATTAACCAATGTTACCCCAATAAACTTAATAAAAATATAAAAAAATAAAAACAATTGCAAACATTTATTAACAATTTAAACAAGCTTTTCTTCTTTTCTCTACCTTTTTGTTATACACTGGTGGAAGAATTAATGTAGCAGGGAAAAGAAAAAGGAGAATATGAAAACATGATAATGACCACTTTTAGCTAAGGTCAAGTAATCAGGAAAATGAAAAATTACCTTTGTTTAATGTATGTACTACCAAGTTTAAGATTAAATGATAACACTGTAAACAACACTGTAAGTAAATTCTTATAGGTTACTTTTGAGGTTAAAAGGTTTAATCTATAGAAAAATTATAAGGTCAAAAGGAGGAAAAATTAACATCTCCTATGGTCAGGCATGAACAGTTTTTACAGCTATCTCCCTTTGGCTTTTATTTTCAATTTGTCACATATACAATATTAAAAGTAAACAGTTAAATTAGCTGAGAGAACAGAGTAAAAAAAGATAAAAAAATGGTTTTGAAAGATATAATGATAAAGTGTATTTGCTAAAGTAAAACTCAAAAAGGATAAAATTCTTTAAAAAAATTATAAATGTAGGAGTTAAGTGTGAATACTCTCAACAAAGGAAAACAAGGCCTTTTGGGTTGAGATGGCCTCACATGATCAACGGTTTTTGATGACTCTATGATGGGGCTGGACTTTATCATGAGGTGTTCTTATGGATTGAGAGTTCTTGAAGATGGCCTCAAATCCGGATCCTTGTGTTCTTGCCCTTATTAGCAGCAATAGTGCTATACAGACATTAATTGTAGGTACTGGTTATAGTCACCATGGCAAAAGAAAAGTTTCAGACACAATCTTCCCATCTTGTACTCCTCTTTTATCAGATACTTCTCCTCTTTCCTAACTCTTGGTAATTATGCTTTGCTTTGCTGTCATTCTAGTTCAGGAATGTAAGTAAACCTCAGAGGTTGTATATTATCTGATCTGGAGTCCCTTGGTTCATTCTTGTTTTGCTATCTTATTTCTGGTTTGGTGACCTTTTTTGGTCTCTGAACTCCAGCTTGTTTTGTTAGACTAGTAGAACCCTTTTTTTCTAACCCTAAATAGCCAAAAAGCTGGTTAAGAATTCCTTTATTTCCCCAAGAAAGAGGTTGTCAGGATACAATTTCAGAAGCTTTAATATTAGTGTAGATACATATATTACATATATATTTTGATCAGTTTCTATTTGGAATGTAAGTGCCACCGGTATTAAAATTCAAAATTAGAATTTTGTTTTCTTTAGTAGGGCCTTGCTCTAAACATTCTCTAGACAAAGGTAGAGAAAAAAATAACTTTCTTTGGAAATCATAAGCTATTATATCTCTAAAAGTGGAATCTGATAAGTATCTTTTAAAGCCCTTTCTAAGCATTGACTAGTTAGAATGCCCTGGGAAAAAGGACCAAGAGAAGTTCAAAGTCATCTTTGCAGTTAGAGAAATTTTGTCAGCTTATAAAGTTGTATTTCCTGTAGTTAACCTTCCCTATATGGTGTTGTTTTTCATATTATGAGGTATAAGTATATAAGGCTTCAACTTTCAAAATGCCCACCCAATATATTAATGTCAACAAATAAAAAAAAAGAAATTTCAGTTAATATCTTTTGTAAGACATAAACATTGCTAAACATGACTTTTAGGCATGTGTTAGATATTAATTTGTATAGTTGAGAAAGGAAAGCTTAGAACAGGTGCTCATAGAGAGTGAGGCAAAGGTAAAGACTGAGTCAGTGTCACTGGTGAAAACATAAAACTAGATTTTAAGGTATTTTGCACACAGGTCTTTCTATAGGCCTAAACAGTGGAGTTAATTTACAACTAATTCTGCTGATAGAAGTGCTATAGTTTTTTTAAAAAAGTATAAAACATAGTATGATTATAACTGTAGAAATAAAATACAATGTATATATTGGAAGAAAATTATTATATATATTAGTTATATTATCTTTAAGTAATAGGATGAGGGTGACTTTTTTTCTTTCCTAGTTTTCTGTATTATTCAGATTCTTGACAATGATCATACATCACACAAAAATCTTTAATAAATGCATTTTGATTTGAAATAATTATTTTCTTAGTCAACCCCAGCCAATTTCTTACAAAGTCATGGCCTAAATTCTGGGGTTCTAGGGAAGTTTCTCAATAGCATCTGATTTAATTGTGTTTTTAACCATCAAAAGCTTCCTGTTACCCTCAGGATAAAGTTCAGACTACCTAGAATAATGTGCTGGGACTTTCAAGATCTGTCCTTTCTCAACTTCATCTCTCTTTGTTCTTACATGTACACTTAGTCCAGCTATAGAAATCTTAATTTCTAGTAAACAGCATGATTTTTTCACACATCTGTCTGCCTTGCTCCTTCTAGTCCTACTAGGAAACACTTATTTTTTAAGATTATGAAAATAAGGTATGGCTTATCAATATAAGGTACTGTAATGCACACACTGCCCAACTTAGAAATTGGGGGGCATTCTTGATTTTCTTACCTTCCACATTCTGTCAATTGTGATATCTTAATATTTTAAAAATCCTGCTTTATTTTTCTATTTCTATTGCTTCAGCTTTAACTCAAGCTCTCATCAGATTCTTGCTTCTGATCTCACCCTGACTCAATCCATTTCCCACGCAATAGTAAATGTTCTTTCAAAGTTCAAATTTGATCTTGTCATTTCCTTGTTTTAATTCCTTTACTGACCTTTACAATAAAGTCCAAACCCATTAGCAAGGCAACTAGGAGGTTCATCTGCAAAAACTGTACAGCCAGTTGGAGGTCACAATGTATTAACTTCTCCAACCTCTTCTTTCCCCTATACCCACTCCTCCATCTGTGTGTCACAATGCCCAGAGCATGGTAAGCTTTCTATTGATGTTATATACTTAAATTAATATTATTTTTAATAGAGCCATTATCTGAGATAAACAGACTTAAAATTCAGATGGAGAGAAAACTTTGAACAAAATTCAGATGGAGAAAACATTTGCTCTTCTGCATCGTTATCCACTCACTCTTTTCTACCTGCTCTATGCCCCTAATGGGCTATTGTTTATGGATAGAACAAAGTCTCCCAATCCCTGTGGCTTTGCTTGAATTCAGCCAATGGGAAGCACTGGCAAGAGAATAGAGAACAGAGAATAGAGAACAGAACTGCTGGTTGACAGTGGTTACATTTCTCTAATGAAAACCATCAGTTGTGTAAGGCAGCCCTCTCTAACCAACTTGTTTTAGATAACTGGTCCCTCCCCTGGGTCCTGGAGGCTTAGCAGCAATTTCCTGCTGTTTCTTGCTCCCCAAAGTTCACAACTTTTCTTGTTATTTTCCTTAATTCTGGTTATTCTGTTGAGATTCCTTCCTTCAAAAAATTCTTTTTCATTATCCTGTTTGAGCATGTCATCTGACTCCTGCCAGGACTAAGTGATACAGCAGCTAAGGTGAGACTAGACAATATGTTTAGGAAAAATGTAGAGATCAGTATGGTTACTTAGTGGGGATCAGTGGGAGCTGAGGCTAGAAAAGTAACTAAACCAGATTGTGGAGGTCTCTGAGTGCTAGGTTTTGGAGATAAATTTTATCATGTGAACCATGGGAATCTATTTATATATGGTTATATATTGAACTTTATCACGTAAGCCAATGTTTATAGTTTTTAAGCAGGGAGTAACACCCATAAAATTTCTTGTACACAACAAATTCTACCATAGAAAGGTTAAAAGGTTAGCTCAAAGCCACATGTCTAAGCAGATAGAAGGTCAAGATGAAAAGACCAAATCTCCAGATATTTAGTTTGGTGTACTTCTTCTTATATCACACATGGGGGACTTTTTTCCCTTCAATTTCATTTACTAAATATGGGTTGAATACTCATTCTATATAAGGCATTTTATTAAACATTAATGAGTGATACTGAGATAAAATAAGATGAGATTCCTATTTCCCATGCTCATGGAACATATACATCAGGCTGTGTTTTAGGAGAAAACTGAAAAACCCTGTAAATGCTTATGTTTTAATGTAAAAAGAAAATACTATGTGTGATAACAGAAAAGTGAATAACTAATTCTGAGGGAACAAACTGTAAAGCTTCACAGAGGAAGTGACAACTGAGTTGAGCTTTAAATAATAAGAAAAAGGGAGAAACATTTAAACGTATTAAACAAAATAACAGAGATTTCAAAGTACATGCTTTTAGAGAATGAAAAATTGCCTAATGAGGTTAGAGTCTGGAGGTGGAGAGGATGAAATATGTATAAGGCATGTTAAGTGGTCAATTCAGTCAAGAACAAATTTCGAAGAGACTTAGTATGATAGAAAATGGAGAACTATTTAAGATTTTTTTTTAAAAAAGAAGTGATACATGCTTAAAAATGTAATACTTGACTGATGGTAGATTAAAAGGAAGAGAGACTGTAGACAAACAGGGCAGTTAGTATGCTACTATAATCCTAAGGGTGAAAGATGGAAGAAGGCATGAACTAAGAGAAATTGGAAAAGGGATATTTGGAAGAGCCATAAAAAAAAGATTCTATGACTGTTTCTGCTTTGAAAAAGAAAAGGTAAATATTATGGTGAGATTTCAAGTTTAGTTAATAGTGTAGGTGTGAGTGTAATTAATTAAGGAAGCATTATAGAAACAATTTGGAGGGAAGAGTACTAAATTTGGTTTCTGGCGAGAAAATGTGAGAAGCCAGGAAGACATCAAGGGGTAATTCCAGTATGTAACAACGAGGGTAGTCTGGAGTTGGGGAGAGAAGGCAGGACTATATTTAAGAGTCATTAGTATACAGCTGGTGAATCTAATATACATCCTAACAATTTATAAGCATACAGTACAGTTTTGTTAACTATATGCACAGTGTTGTAAAACAGGTCTCTTAAACTTTTTCATCTTGTGTAAATGAAACTCTGTACCTATGGAACAATAATGCCCATAGTCTCCCCACTCTACCCACTATCAACCACCATTTTATTTTCTGTTTCTAAGTTTGATTAATTTTAGATACCTCAGATAAGTCAAATCATGCATTATTTTCCTTTTTGTGACTGGCTTATTTCATTTAGCATAATGTTTCAAGGTTCATGATAGGATTTCCTTCTTTTATAAGGCTGAATAATATTCCATTGTGTGTATGTATTCATCTACCTCTTGATACATATTTAGGTTGCTTCCACATTTTGGCTATTGTGAATAATGCTGCAATGAAGTAACTACTATGAAAATTTTACAGTCATACTAACAATATACAATGGTTCCAATTTTTTCCCACATCCTCACCAACACCTATTATTTGTGTTTTTTGATAGTAGCCGTCCTAATAGGTATGGTTTTAACTTGCATTTCCTTTGTGTTTAGTGATGTTGAGCATCTTTTCATGAGCTTGTTGGCATTTATATATCTTCTTTGGAGAAATGTCTATTCAAGTCTTTTGCCAATTAAAAAAAAATTTTGTCATCAAGTTAAAAAGTTTACCCTTTTCTTCGATAACTTCTAGAAGTTTGAAAAGAACTGGCTTTAATTATTTTTAAATTGTCTGGCAGACAATTTTTTCTTTAAGCACTTGGAATGTATCATCCTATTCCCTTCTGGCTTGTAAAGTTTCTGCTGTGAAAGTCACCGATAACCTTATGGAAACTATTATAAATGATGAGTTGCTTTTCTCTTGCTGCTTTCAAGATTTTCTCTTTATCTTTGACTTTTGACTGTTTGATTCTCAGGTGTTTTAGTATGGGCCTCTTTGGCTTTATCCTAGCTAGAGTCTTTAAGCTTCTTGAATTTCAATGTTCATTTCTTTCCTCAGATTTGGGAAATTTCTAGCTATTATTTCTTCAAATAAACTCTGTATTCCATTCTCTCTCCCCTCTCCTAAAACTCCCATGATGCATATATTTGTCTGCCTGATGTCCTATAGGTCTCTTCAGCTTTCTTCACTTGTCTTTTTTTTTTCTTTTTGCTCCTCTGATGTGTGATTTCAAATAATTTTTATTTTTCAAGCTCTTTCTTCTGCTTGATTAAATCTGCTTGAATGTCTATAGTAAAATTTTCCATTCAGTTATTATAGATTCAGTTCTAGAATTTATGTTTGGTTCTCTTTCTCTCTTTTATAGTTTCTATGTTGATATTCTCATTTTGTTCATGCACTGTTTTCCTGATTTTGCAGAGTTGTCTATCTGTGTTTGCCCACAGATTAGTTAGCTTCAAGAAAATGACTTGGAATTCTTTGTAAGAAAATTTGTAGATTTCTGCTTCTTTGGGGTTGGTTTCTAGAGATTTATTTTGTTTATTTGACTGGGCCATGTTTCCCTATTTCTTCATGTGCCTTGTGATTTTTTGCTGAATTATATGTTTGGAAAAATAGCCATATCTCCTAGTCTTTAAGGATTTGTTTCTTAAAGGAGAAGACTTTCACCAATCGGCCTAGCTGGAGGTTCTGGGAACCTATGAAACTTTTTTGGGGTCATGTAGCTCCTCTCGGCTGTGTGTATAATTTCCTAACCAGAGGTTTGCCAATTTCCTTTTCGGAAACCCGTAGTTTCTTACTCCCAATTTCCTTTTCAGAAGCCCATAATTTATTACTCCCTCTAGTGTCTGCTCTCCATTATTCTCTAGTATCCTCCAGGATTCCAAAGTGTACCAGTTCACATGCCCAAAAGCAGTTGAGATAGAAACCAGTCCTTTGGGTAGCCCCCCAAAAAACTGGACTGTGGAACATATGCTCTACTCTTCTCCCTTCTTCCCAAGGGAAAAGCTGTGAGTCGGGCTCCTTTTCTCCATAGCACTGAGCCATTCCAGTCCCCACACCATTTCAAGCTCTTTGGTATCACTGCAAACTGCCTGTTTTCCCTCGCTTTCAATGGCCCCCACACATCAAACTTTGCCTGTGACATCAGTGTTCCAAGTCAGGAGAGACAAAAACCAGTTCCTCAGGAAATGTTCTGAAAAGCAGAAGTGCTGGATGCACACTCCACTCTTCTCTCTCATTCTCCCTTCAGCGAGAAGCTGCAAACCAGGTGTTCTCTGCTGATCACTGTGACCAGTACTGGCTTGGAGGTGGAGAGATCACTGGTAAAGTGAAAAGGCTCTTCTTCCCATTTGAATGCAGCTGTTTTTGGCTAGTCCTTGGCTTTGTGCTCACCTGAAGTATTGCAATCTCTTAACTGGTTTCTGGAGTTCTTGTATTTTGGTCCATATGTTGTTGTTAAGTTGGTGTCCCTGTGGAAAAAAGAGGGGTGGAACTTCCTATTCCATGATCTATTTAAACTTAATGGCTTTAGCTATACCAGATATATTATTGACAATGAAGAGGCTAAAAGGTTAACTAAAATAATAAATGAGTCATAATTTTTCATGTAAAGTAAAAATGTGATAATCTAGGAAAATAAGACAAGTGAGATAAACTTTAAATACTGCTTATGTAATTATTAAGTTTCACAAAAATATTTGAGAACTTGGTAAATAAACTATATGAGGACGTATAAAAATACAGTTGATTTATTTATGATATTAGATGAAAAAGTTGAGAAGGGCAATACCTATAAATAGTACCTTAGTAATTACTTAAGGAAGTGAATTGCTAATTCTTTAGTTACATAAAGGAAAACTGAATAAGTGAGGATAAGCAGCTTTTGTCTGATCCGATAAGTGCCAATCAAGAAGGGAAGAGATTAGATTGCAGCAGGAGAATTAGGGAAAATTTTTCTAAAAATAATAACTATAAAAATTTAGCATATTTCTTTAAGGACTATATCAATCATTCTTTTTTACTGGAGGTCACAAAGAAAAGAGAAAACTTCATGTTTTTTAATAGCAAGGCATAAGAAAATTAACTAGAAGGCTTATATATCTAGGAAAGATCGAAAGGTATAACACTAGAACCAAAAAGATGATAATATAATCCAGGTAAGAGGCAGGAATAGATCCTGACTCTGGGTGATAATAGTGAGAATGAATGGATAAAGACAGAATGAAAACATGAAATAATTTGAAGAGATGAAGCAGTTAAGAAGAATAGCACTGGTAACAAATAGATTTGTGTCTTTGCCACTGTTTATTGTTTTCCTTCTCTGTTCCTACTATGATTTCTTACTTGGATGTTTTGTTGTGCCTTGCCTGCTCTGCTTGCCCAAGCTTTTCTTCTCATTTATTTACTTACTTACCCATTAAACTCATTTATTGAGACAGTCCTTGTGCTAGCTCTTAGGAATAGTGCCAGTGAATGACAGATGAGGTACTGCTGGAGTGGAGTAGATAGAAAAGTACTATACCATAAGTAGGCTTATAATAAAGGAACCTACAGGTCACTAGACAAGAACAAAGGAGAGGATATTTTGCTTGGATTTAGGAGGTGACAAAAAGCCTCCTGAAGAAAATGTAGGATAAGGAGAAGTTATCCAGGAAAAGAGATGGGGGAATAAAATTTTGGGAAAGAGGAAACTATTTACAAATGGAAAGTTTCATATGGCTGGAGCACTGAATTCAAGGTAGGAGTGATAGAGGTAAAACTAGAAGCAAGTAGAAGCTAAACTGTAAGCAATTTTAAGGAGCTGAGATTTAAGAATAAGAAGCTATTAAGGGTGAAAGTCATTAATTGGAAGTATGACAGCTTTAATTTACATTTTAGAAAGATAAAAATAGTTGCAGAAAGAGGGACAGAAAGACACTGTAAAGATTTTTGGTTTGGAAAACCTAGATGGATAGTAATATCATTCCATGAGATATGTGAAGGAAAGCAGGTTGAGATTATAAATTTGGTTTTGGTCATGTTGAGTATGAGAAAACTGTGGAGTAGCCAAGAAGAGTTCTATAAGAGATGACTGGAAACATAATTGAAGTTTATGGAAAAGATGCTTTTACTGAAGCTTTGTATGTGGATGACTTTACTCATGCAGAATATAGAGTGTGAATGCCAGGTCTAAGAAAGAACTCTGAATACCAAAGATATGTAATGAATGAGCCCAAAGTAGAAGTCAAAGAAGCTGGAGAAAAAAGAAACAGTTTAAAAGAAGAGAACAATACCAAGGGAGATAATTGTTTCAAGAAAAAGGGGAGTGATTAAAAGTAATATCCAACCTTGACCTGTCTTCCTTTAGGCTTTTCCTTTCACTTATACTCTAATAATAGTTCCGTATGCACTCATTTTCTTAAAACTTGGCCTCAGCCGTGGCAGCCAGGTTATCTGATAAATTTATCTAAAGTTAATGGATTCTAAAGGCTTAATTTGTTACCTCAACCAGTTAACAGATTTTCATTAAAGTAGTGTTTTTCTTTTCTTTTCTTTTTAAGGAGTTAATACCCTCACTTAAAAAATTGTTATAATAATAACTAATAATAGTAGCAATAATCACGACAATAACAGCTAACATTTATCGAGTAATTATTGTATACTAAGCACTTCACTGCTTAATTCTCACAACAGCCCATGAGGCCGATAATTTCATTATCCTTATTTTACAGATGAGGTAACTAAGACACAGAGATAGTGAGCATTTGCCAAAGTTCATACAGCCAGTAAGTAGAGAAACCAAGATTTAACATAGGTAGTTTAACCCAAGAGCATGTTTTCATCTATAAGATGAGCCAAAGAGGATAGATGTTTAAGACTTGTAGATTTTTCATTGTACCTCAAAATATGTTAAAAAGGCAACCACAGCTCTGCTTATGTGTAAGCCTGAATTTGAGCAGATCAACTCAGATGCATATTATAGGCTTGTTAAAACACAAATCCTGCTTATTGAAAATTGTTTTACTGCTTCCTTAAATTAGAATTAATGTTTAATACCTATACTATTTTAAATACTAAGGGGGGTTTAATGGACTGGAACTATCATTATAGATAATATTTATCAAACCTGATGGTAGTGGGGTGATGGACAGTTTTCTTAAAGACATTTAAGATCACTATTAAAATAATGATAGCAAATATGGAATATCTGAAATTTATGGATGGGTATTAAAAGTATGTGAACAAGGAGTATATGTAGCATTATAAACAAAAAAAATAATTCATTATATAATAATTTAAAAGTTAAACCTAATTTCTGAAACATTTGCTTGAAGTGTTAAGAACAGTGAGAAGAACTTTAAAAACCATAAAGTTCATTGATTAGAATAAGACCAGCAAACTTTTATACATGAAATAGAAAAAGCAAAACCTTACAGAAAATTAGGAGCTGCAGAAAAACTAACATATGTAGAATTTTTCATTTAATAGTTCCAATTAGAATTGTGATGAATGATATTTATCTCATCATATCCCACTGAACTGTGTTCCATTATATGATAAATGTCTCCAATAAAATAGTAATGTTTTCAAGTAAACATGTCTTTAAGATAAAATTATTCTAAAATTAAAAGCCCATTAAAAACCTGGGATAAATGTGCCAGTCTTTAAGAATTGACAAAAATTTTGGAGAAAAGTTGTTTGAAAAGGAGAGCAATGCTGAGTCAGTTTCAAAAGAGCCATGGGAAGTATGTCACTTCAGTAGTAACTCAACAGAATTGTTATTCCAGTTTTTTGCTGCTGAAATATGAAAATCTCTTAATTCATTCAAAGAAAAAAGTCAGTTTTGTCTTTATATAACCCAAAACCTGAAGCCTCTATTTTACGTATTTTATAGTTTATTCAAGTAAGAATCTCCAGAAATTAGCACAGTTAAATGAAGATACCTACCAATTAGTAGTTTTGTACTCCAAGGAAAAGATTGTGTAGCAGCAGTAGAGTTTCAGGTTAATACAGTGTGAGGTAGAGATCCAACTTAATTCTTTTGCATGTAAATATCCATTTGTCCCAGTGCCATTTGTTGAAGAGACTATTCTTTCTCCCATTGAATGGTCTGGGCATCTTTATCAAAAATCAGTTTTCTATAGATGTATTGGTTTATTTCTGGATTCTCAGTTCTATTCCATTGATCTATGTGTCTATCCTAATGCCAATATTACACTATTTTAATTACTATAACTTTGTAGTAAATTTTGAAATTAGGAAGTGAGAGTCCTCCAACTTTGTTCTTCTTCTATATTGTTTTGACTCCTCAGGGCTCCTTGCCATTTCATATGAATTTGAGGATTGGCTTTTTCATTTGGGGTGGAGGTGAGAGGAGCCCTTTGGTATTCCGATAGGTATAAGAGTGAACCTATAGATTGCTTTGGGTAGTATTGCTATTTTAATAATATTCTTCTAATCTATCTTCCTTGGAGTACAAAACTACTAATTGGTGGGTATCTCTAATAATCCTAATAATTCAATGTCTCTCACAAGTGTTATTTTCAGACATTTAACAGAGGTACATTCTTTCCTCCTCTGTGACAGCATACTTACTAACCTGATAGGATGTATTGCATAAATGGAATTGCTAGATTAAATATTCCCCTGATGGTTTCCTTCCTTGAAACCCCTGAGGACTCCTTTATTTGTAAAGAGATAATAGCTAATTTGGATATTAAAAATCTTGAGATCAACCCCAAACTGAAGATCTCAAAAAGATGCCAGATGTTTTTAATTCTGTGGTCAACATTTCAACAAATATAAAGAGGCTTACTGGGGCTGAGTCTATTAAGATTCAAATCACACTATCTAAACCTCTACCCCAAAGTGCAAAAGACTGTTTTATTATCCTCATTTTAAAGATGAGGAAATTGAGGCAGTAGATGAGGTATTTCAAGGAGCTTCAACCAGAGTCCATTTTAGCCCACTGATTTCTTTTCTAAGAAAAAAAATTGCTAGATTGTTAGATAACTTACTTTTTAAAGTGTAGGAAAAGAGGGACTTGATTTAAAAATCAAAATCTTGATCCCTTAAGGGAAATTCTAAATTTCTTTCTTCCTTTCTTAAGCTTCTTTATTTTAAGCTTTACAAGATGCCCAGTAATTAGGGAGGGTATTATATGCTACGATTCAGAGAATAACAGGTGAGTTATATAATGCCACCAAGGCTCGATAACTCCTCACTTAAAATTTTCACGAAATTACAATGACAATGGCTTAGCTGCTTTAGACATAATATTGGCTTCTCATGGAATGACATATACTGATTTTGGCTAAGAATGTTCTTCCTAAATGCCTGTAGACTTTAGGATCACTGACATTACTAAAAAGATCCAGAAAGCAAACAAAGAAGTCAGAAAATTAGGTAATTTGGCTAATAACTCTGTATATAGCTTGTTCCGAAGGTTCCTCTGATTAAGAATGAGATTTACTCTCTTGGCTTACTTTTGTTTTTGTTTTCCCCTAAGTTTTACTGAGAGATAACTGATATATAGCAATATGTAAGTTTAGGGTGTATATAATTATAAATTGATTTTCACATATTGTGAAATGATTACCACAGTAAGTTTAGTTAACATCATATTCTTATATAGATACAATTATTTTCTTTGTGATAAAATCTCTTAGAGTCTACTCTCTCAATAACTTTTAAATATACCATACAGCAGTGTTAACTATTGCCATCATGTTGTATATTACATCTCTAGTACTTATTCATCTTATACCTGGATGTTTGTACCTTCTGACTGCCTTCATCCAATTCCCCCACTCCATACCTCTGGACTGCCAGTAACCACAAATATGATATCTTTTTCTATGAGGGTTTTTTTTTTTTAATTCCACATAAGAGAGATCATATAGGATTTACTTTTCTCTGTCTGACTTATTTTACTTAGTATAATGATTTCAAGGTCTGTCTATGTTGTTGCAAATGGCAGAATTTTCTTCTTTTTTAATGGCTGAAATTATATATATATACACACACACACACACACACACACACACACACACACACGTTGTTATATTATATATGTATTACAATTTGTATATATATTTGTATAATTATTATATATATATATATTACAATTGTAATATATATATTACAATTTCCTTGTTCATCCATTATTGATGGGCACATAGGTCCTTTCCATGTCTTGGGTATTTGTAAAAAATAATGCTGTGAATATAATGGATGCAGATATCATTTTGAGATAGTGATTTTGTTTCCTCTGGATATGTACCTGGAATATAGTAGTTCTATGTTTATTTTTTTGAGGAATCTCCATACTGTTTTTCCATAGTGGCTGTATCAAATTACAGTCCCACTAACAGTACACAAGGGTTCTCTTTTCTCCAATCCTTGCCAGTGTTTGTTATCTCATCTTTTGATTAAAGCCATTCTAATATGTATGAGGTGATATCCCACTGCTGTTTTGATTTACATTTCCCTTAAAATTAGTGATGTTGAGCATCTTTTCATGTACCTGTTGGTTATTCACATATCTTCTTTGGAAAATATTTAGGTCCTTTGCCCATTTTTAATGGGATTTATTTACTTTTTGCTATTGAATTGTATGAGTTTTTTAATCTATTTTTGGATATTAACACCTTATCAGATATATAGTTTGTGAATATTTTTTTCCCATTCTCTATGCTGTCTTTTCAATTCGTTGATAGTCTCTTTTACTGTGCAGAAGTTTTTGGTCTGATATAGCCCGACTTGTTGATTTTTTATTTTGCTGCTTTGTCCTTTAGGAGTCATATCCAAAAAAATCATTGCCAAGACTCATGTAAAGGAGCTTTCCCCCTATTTTTTCTTGCAGGACTTTTGTGGTTTCTAGTTTTACAGTTAAATCTTTAATCCATTTCAAGTTAATTTCTGTGAGTGGTGTAAAATAGGTGTCTACTTTCATTCTTATTACATGTGAATATCCAATTTTCCCAGCACCATTTACAAAAGGGATTGTCTATTCTCTATTGAGTATTCTTGGCTCTTTTGTCAAATATTAGTTAACCAAATATGCATGAGCTTGTTTCTGGGCTGTCAATTTTGTTCCATTGGTCTATGTGTCTGTTTTTTATGCCAGTACCATATTGATTTGATTACTATAGCTTTATAATAGAGCTTAAAATCAGGAAGTGTGATGGCTCCTTTAGATCTTCTTTCTTAGGATAGCTTCAAGTATTTGGGGGTCTTTTGTGGTTCTATATAAATTTTAGGATTTGCTTTTTTAGGATTTTGTTATCTATTTCTAAAATTTTGATAAGATTTCATTGAGTTTATAGATGCTTTGGGTAGGATAGACATTTTATTTTATTTTTTTGGTTTTTATTTATTTTTAAGTTTATTGGGGTAACATTGGTTAATACAATAAGATAATTTTCAGGCGTGCATTATAATTTGACATCTATATATTCTATTGTGTGATTATTACTTAGAGTCTGGTCTCCTTCAGCTATGATATATTTGATCCCTTTACCCACTTCACCCTCCCTCTACCCTGCGATATTTGACCCCCTTTACCCCATCTACCTCTTCCTTCCTCCCTTACCCTCTCCCCTCTGGTAACCACTAGTCCATTGTCCATGTCCCTGAGTCTCTGTTTTTTCTGTTCATTTGTTGCTTTTAGGGTTATAGCCCACATATAAGTGATATCATGTGATTTTCTATTTTTTCAGTCTGGCTATTTCTCTTAGCATGATTATCTCGAGGTCCATCCAGGCTGTTGCAAATGGCAGTATTTCATTTCTTCTTATGGTTGAGTAATATTCCATTGTATATATGTGCCACAGTTTCTTTAGCCAATTATCTACTGTAGGACACTTCAGTTGCTTCCATGTCCTGGCCACTGTGAATAATGCTACTATGAACATTGGTGCACAAATATCTTTATAGATATGAATTTTCAAGTCTTTTGGGTAAATACCCAGTAGAGAGATTGCTGGATCATATGGTAGATCAATTCTTAGTTCTTTGAGGAATCTCCATACTGTTTTCCATACTGGCTGTACCAATTTGCAGTGTATAAGGGTTCCTTTTTCTCCGAATCCTCTCCAGCATTTGTTATTATTTGTCCCGTTGATGATAGCTATTCTAACAGGTATGAGATGGTATCTTACTGTGATTTTGATTTGCATTTCCCTAATTGCTAGTGATGTTGAGCATCTTTTCAAATATTTGTTAGCCATTTGTATGTCCTCTAGGGAGAAGTATCTGTTCAGGTCTTCTGACCATTTTTTGATCGGATCATTTGTTTTGTTGTTGTTATTGAGTTGTATGAGTTCTTTGTATATTTTGGATATTAGGCCCTTATCGGAGGCATTACTTGCAAATATATTTTCCCATTGAGAAGGTTGTCTCTTTATCTTGTTGATTTCTTTTGCTGAGCAGCTTTTTAGTTTAATGCAGTCCCATTCACTTTATTTTTGCTTTTACTTCCTTGCCTTTGAGGTCAAATTCATAAAATCCTCTTTAAGTCCAAGGTCCTTGAGTTTAGTTCCAATGTTTTCTTCTATGCATTTTGTTGTTTCAGGTCTTATATTCAGGTCCTTAAACCATTTTGAGTTAATTTTGGTGTGGGGTGATAGACAACAGTCTAGTTTCATTTTTTTGCAGGTGGCCTTCCAAATTTCTCAGCACCATTTAATTGAAGAGGCTTTTCTTTCTCCACTGTATGTTTTTGGCTTTTTTGTCCAAAATTATTTGCCTGTATAAATATGAGTTTACTTCTGGACTCTCAATTCTGTTCCACTGGTCAGTGTGTCTGTTTTGCTGCCAATACCATGCCATTTTGATTACTGTCACTTTGTAGTATAATTTGAAGTCAGGCAGAGTGATGCCTCCAGCTTCATTCTTTTTTTCTCAGGATGGCTTTGGCAATTTGGGGTTTGTCAATTTTATTAACCTTGTTAAAGAACCAGCTCTTTGCTGCACTTATTTTTTCTATTGTTTATTTTTTAAAAATTTCATTTATTTCTGCTCCAATTTTGATTCTTTCTTTCCTTTTAATGACTTTATGCTTCATTTGTTTTTCCTTTTCTAGTTTTTTAAGATAAAGTGTTAGGTTGTTTACTTGGGCTCGTTGTTTTTGGAGATAGGCCTGTAATGATATAAAATTTCCTCTTATGACTGCTTTTGCCATGTCCCAGAAGTTTTGATATGTCGTATTATCATCATTTGTTTCTATGTATCTCTTGATCTTTTTATTTCTTCTCTGATCCAGTTATTCTTCAGTAGCATGTTGTTTAATCTCCATGTATTTGTGGTTCTTCCTGATTTCTTTTTGCAGCTGTTCTCTAGTTTCAAAGCATTATGACCAGAGAATATAGTCGAGGCTATTTCTGTGTCCCAGTATGTGGTCGATTCTTGAGAATGTTCCATGTGCACTAGAGAAGAATGTATAATCAGCTGTTTTTGGATGGAAGGCTCTGTATGTCAATTATGTCCAGTTTGTCTAATGTGTCATTTAAGGATGTTATTTCCATACTGATTTTCTGTTTGGATCATCTGTCCATATCCAACAGTGGGTACTTAGGTTCCCTACTATGATAGTGTTTGGGTCTGTTTCTCCCTTTAGTTCTGTTAGTAATTGCTTTACATATTTCGGGGCACCTTGATTGGGAGTGTAGATGTAAGTGTTATGTCTTCTTGGTCTGTGATTCCCGTTACCATTATAAAGTGCTCCTCAGTATCTTTCTTTACCTTTTTAATTTTGAAGTCTATTTCATCTGATATTAGTACCGCTACTTCCACTTTTCTCTGAATGCCATTTGCTTCAAATATTGTTTTCCACCCTTTCATGTTGAGTCTATATTTTTCTTTGGAGCTGAGATGTGTCTCCTGGAGGCAGCATATGGTTGGTTGGGTTTTGTTTTTTGATCCATTCTGCAACTCTGTGCCTTTTTATTGGTGAGTTCAGTCCATTTACATTTAGGGTGATTACTGAAATATGGTCTTATAGCCATTTTATCTTTTCTGGTAGCTCGGTGTTTCCATTGCTTCCTTATGTTTCTGTTTTCTTTATCTGGGTTGACTTTTGTGGGTTTTGACTCTGATTCTCCTTGTTTTATGTTATATACTTCAGTTTTGGCTCTATGGTGTGTGGTTATCATTATAAATATGAAAAAGATAGTTATTTATAGATATAGTCATCCATTTTCTTCTGTATATGCCTCATCTCCTTTCCCCTTTGCGAATTTGGATCTTTGAATCCTCCCCTTTTCAGTTATTGTTATCTCAATTTGTCCCTATGTATGCTGAACGTTCATTATTATCTTGCTATAGCAATTCTCTTATTATTATTTGAGCTTATAATGCCCTGTTCTTTGTAACAGTTGTAATCCTCTGCTTCTATATGCCTGATAGTCACTTTACTCCTAATTATATACATATATATTTTTGTTGTTATTTTGTTTTAGGTGAGCTGACCCCTTTCAGAATTTCCTGTAGTGCAGGTCTTATAGTGGAGAATTCCCTCAATTTTTGTATGTCTGAAAAGGTCTTAATTTCTCTTTCATATCTAAAGAAGAGCTTAGCTGGATACATTATTCTAGGCTGGTAGTTCCTTTCACTTAATAGTTTAAATATCTGATTCCATTCCTTTCTGGTTTGTAAGGTCTGCACTGAGAAATCCGATGATAATCTAATGAGTTCTTCTTTATATGTTACCATTTTCTTCTCCCTGGCTGCTCTGAGAATTCTGTGTCATTGATTTTTGATAACTTTAATGCAATGTGTCTTGGTTAAAGCTTTTTTAGGTTGAGATAACTGGGTGCTCTGTTGACTTCTTGAATTCCAAATTCCAACTCATTCCTTAGATTTGGGAAATTCTGGTCAACTATTTGTCTGAAAATGCTTTCTAGTCCCTGCTTCTTTTCCTTACCTTCAGTAATGCCCATTATTCTTATGTTTCCTCTACTAATGGTATCAGCTAGCTCTTGTATTTCTTTCATTATTTTTCATTCTTCTATTTCTCTTTTCTTCCTTCTGATTTATTTCTAGATTTCTGTCTTCAATATCACTGATCCTTTCCTCCATTTGGTTGACTCTATTTCCCTAACTTGCTATTTCATTTTTCAACTCTTGCAGTGTGTGTGTGTGTGTGTGTGTGTGTGTGTGTGTGTGTGTGTGTGTTTTACTCTCCAGAAGTTCTATTTGGTTCTTTTTGAGGGTTTCAATCTCCTTGCTCTGCACATCTAGCTGTTTTTGCAATTTCTGAAATTGTTGATATGACTCATTTCAGAACTCACTGAGTTTTTTCAGAGGTACCATCATGAATTCTCTGTCACTTAAGTCACATATTTCTATGCCTGTAAGCTCATTTTTTTGAGATTTTTCTCTTTCTGAGATGCTTTGTCACCTTGGTTGTTCATGGTGTTTAATGGACCTTTTCTCCACCTGGGCATTAGTGGAAGTATATTCTGTTGTTTTTCCAGAAAGAAGATTTATTATATAAAGGTCTCTCTTTAGCCTGCTGCAAAGAAGGTGCTTTTCTTTTGGTTTCCAGTAGATGGTGTCTAAGCCTCTTGGATCCCTGCTTTATATAGAGCCTAGTCTTTTATTTTCTTGTAGATGTTAATTACTTGCTACTCTCAGTTTCAGTTCCTGTCAGTGTTTGTAACAGTTCTGGTAGCATTTGCTCAGATTCCCCTGGGGCTCCGTGGTGACTGGTCTTGGAGGGTATGGGGGCAGGGGCCTTCTTGGGTTGGGGTTTGGGAGCTGCAGCTAAGCCTTGGTTTTACAACCGGGGCTGGTAGAAATTAAATATTTCTCTGTGGTCCCGTCCCACTTCTCTGCTGTCTGCCTTGATGAGTGAGCTCTGCTGCCGGTTGCATAGAAAAGTCCCGACACTTCCAGGCAGGGCTGTTCAGGGAAGTTGCTGCACCTTCCTCCCTCCACCTCCTCCTTCAGGGAGCTCCAGAGGCTGAGAGAGGTAGCTTTTTTATTTGTCCCAGTCCACTGCCCAACACTGACCTGTGGTAGCTCTCATACACAGATTCCACACTCAGGCATGCTGGTGTGTAGTTTGGGTGATTTATGTTTAGTTTTAGATGTCCAGCTTATTGTTGTTTCAAGGGGAGAGATCTGAGGATGTCTCTCACTCTACCATGTTTCCCCAGAATCCTGATTGGTCTGGTATGTACATTTTAACAATATTAATTCTTCCAATCCATGAATGTGGGGTTCCTTTCTATTTATTTGTGCTTCTTCAATTTCTTTTATCAATGTCTTGTAGTTTTCAGTGCAGAGTTCTTTTACCTTTTTGATTAAATTTATTAAGTATTTTACTGGTTTTGATTCTATAATAAATAGAATCATTTATTTCTTTCTCAGATAATTCATTGTTAGCTTACGTTATGCATTAGAAATACTACTGAATTTTATATGTTTATTTTGTTTCCTGCAACTTTACTAAATTTGTAGATTGGTTCCAACAGTTTCTTGGTAAATTCTTTAGAATTTTCTATATATAAAATCATGTCATCTATAAATAGAGACAATTTTACTTCTTCTTTTCCAGTTTTGATGCCCTTTATTGCTTTTTTCTTGCCTAACTGCTCTGGTTAGGGCTTCCAGTACTATGATATATAGAGGTGGTAAGAGTGGGAACCCTTGTTTTGTTTTTGATCTTGGAGGAAAAACTTTCAAATTGTCACCATTAACTATAATGTTAGCAGTGGGTTTGTCGTATACATAGCACCTTTATTATGTGGAGGTATGTTCCCTCTATACCTAATTTGTTAAGAGTTTTTTCCATGAATAGATGTTGAATTTTGTCAAATAATTTTTCTGTCTATTGAGATGATCATGTACTTTTTCTTTCATTCTATTAATGTGATATATCACATTTCTTTATTTGTGTGTATTGAACCATTCTTGTATCCCAGGGATAAATACCACTTGATCATGGTGAATAATCCTTTTAATAAGCTGCTAAAATCAGTTTGCTAGTATTTAATTGAGAATATTTACATCTATATTCATCAGGAATATGGACCTGAAGTTTTCCCTTCTTGTAGTGTCATTTTCTGGCCTTGGTATCAGGGTAAAGCTGGCATCATAAAATGAGTCTAGGAATGTTCCCTCCTCTTTAGTGTTTTGAAAGAGTTTGAGAATTGGTGTTAATTCTTATTTGTTTGGTAAAATTCACCAGTGAAAACATCTGATCCTGGCTTTTCTTTGTTGAGAGGTTTTTTATTACAGATTCAATCTCCTTACTAATAATTGCTCAATTTAGATTTTCTATTCTTGATTTGGTGTTGTTAAGTTGTTATGTTTCTAAGAACATTTCCATTTCTTCTAGGTTGTCCAGTTTCTTGGCATATAGTTGTTCTTGGCTTAATTTTGGACATTCCTGGCTTCTCACTGAGAAAAGGACTATAAACTGATAAAAACCCATTCTCTCATTTGTGCAACAGCGTTCAGAGGTTTGACTTCCACAGTCCTAAATGATGCTATACATCCACTGTCTCAATAAATGATCATCCAGCAATAAAAACAACAAACACAGGAAAATTTGACACTTATGAAGGTTCAAATAACTTCTCTATATAGTTGATATACTATTGTGATTCCTTAAGTAGGGGTGAAGGTCGAGATTGATTGATCACATCCACAGATGGTGATGATCTATCTTTCAACTCAGGCTGAATACTGACTACAAAGGAACACTGACATCTGAAACCATCTGTAACTATACAACTTTGTGCCTTCATTAGCATAACATCATGATTTTATTATCTTTATCAACATAACTTGACTATTCCAAACTCCTCCCTGAAAGATTAAAGTTGTAAATAACTTTATTGCTCATTACAGAAACTTCTTAAATAGAAAGTATCAAAAGACAGTTTACACAAGACTCTCAGAAACCCCTGCCATGTTGTGGTCATGATTCCTAAATGATTATAATCATGTTTCTTAGTTAATTCTAATTAAGCTCCCACATTAATATATCTGCCTTAAAAAAATTCAATATCTCATAAATATCCTGAGTTTTCACTTTCCTTTCTGAGACTCAGACTCTAAGATTAATATTTGGTTGAAGTGGTATTCTTCCTTACCATAGTAAAGATAACTTAGTTTTATTAACAGGTTGTTTTGATTATAGTTTTGAAGAGCCAAAGGAAAGTTATACCTTACTTGGACAAAGTTACCAAAGTTAACTCTTCCTTGGACAATTCTAGACAAGCTCCATTAAGTCCTAATGCTTATCTAGGATCCACTGATCTTTTATTTTGACATGTTTTTATATATGCTAAAAGAAAGCCGATCACAGGCATACCTCTGGTAAATAACTACCACAATAAAGGTAGTCAAAAAATTTTTGGTTTTCTGGTAAATATAAAAGTATGTTTATACTACATTGTGTCTATTAAGGGTGTAATAGTATTATCTCTTAAAAATATATATGCCTCAATTAAAAACTATTGCTAAAAAATGCTGACCATCATCTGAACCTTCAGTGAGTCATAATCTTTTTGTTAGTGAAGGGCCTTGTCTTGCTGTTGATGGCTGCTTACTGATCAGGGTGGTGGTTAGTAGAGGTTGGGGTGGCTGTGTCAATTTCTTAAAATAACAAAATAATGAAGTCTGCCATATTTATTGACTCTTCCTTTTAGGAACAATTTCTCTGTAGCATGTGATGGTGTTGGAGAGCATTTCACCCACAGCAGAACTTCTTTCAAAATTGGAGTCTATCCTTTCAAACCCTGCCACTGCTTTATCAAGTAAGTTTATACAGTATTTAAATCTTTGGTTGGCATTTTAACAATCTTCACAGCATCTTCACCAGAAGTATACTCTATCTCAAGACACTACTTTCTTTGCTCATCCATAAGAGACAGCTCCTCATCTGTTCACATTTATCATGATATTGCAGCAATTCAGTTATACCTTCAGGTTCCACTTCTAATTCTAATTCTAATTAATTCTAATTCTAATTCTAATTCTAATTCTAATTCTAATTCTAATCACATCTGCAGTTATTTCCTCCACTAAAGTCTTCAGTCCTTCAAAGTCATCCATGACAGTTGGAATCAACTTCTTCCAAACTCCCTATATTTTGACCTCTTACCATTAATCATGAATGTTTTTAATGGCATCTAGAATGGTGAATCCTTTCCAGAAGGTTTTCAATTTAGTTTGCCAAGTCTCATCAGAGGAATCACTGTCTATGGTAGATACAGACTTATGAAATGTATTTCTTAGATTAGGGGTCCCCAACCCCTGGGCTGTGGACTGGTACCAGTCCATGGCCTGTTAGAAACCAGGCCACACAGCAGGAAGTGAGTGTCAGGCAAGAAAGTAAAACTTCATCTGTATTTGCATCGCTCCCCAGTGCTAGCATCACCACTTCAGCTCCACCTAAGATCATAAGGCATTGGATTCTCATAGGAGCACCAGTCCCTGGTGCCAAAAAGGTTGGGGACTGTTGTCTTGAATAAGATTTGAAGGTGAAATTATTCCTTCACCCATGGGCTGCAAAATGAATGCTGTCCTAGTAGGCATGAAGACAACATTAATATCCTCTAAGCTCTTGAGTGACTAGGTGTATTGTCAATGAGCAGTAATATTTTTCTTGGGTGACCAGATGCATTATGAATGAGCAATAATATATTGAAACTATTTTTCTGAGAGTAGGTCTCAACAACAGGCTTAAAATATTCAGCAAACCATGTTGCAAACAAATGTGCTGTCATCCAGGCTTTGTTGTTTTATTTACAGAGCACAGGCAGAGTGCATTTAATATAATTCTTAAGAACTCTAGGATTTATGGAGTGGTAAATGAGCATTGGCTTCAACATAAAAGTCATCAGCTACATTAGCCCCTGACAAGAAAGTCAGCCTGTCCTTTGAAGCTTTGAATATAGGCATTGACTTCTCTCTAGCTAGGAAAGTCCTAGATGATACCTTCTTCAAGTAGAAGATTGTTTTGCCTACATTGAAAATCTGTTATTTAGTGTAGCCACCTTCATTCATTATCTTAGCTAAGACATCTGGATAATTTGCTGTAGTTCCTACATCAGTACTTGCTGATTCACCTTACACTTTCATATTATGGAGATGGCTTCTTTCCTTAAATCTTATGAACCAACCTCCGCTAGCTTCAAACTTTTCTTCTCTAGTTTCCTTACCTTTCTCAGATTGAATAGAGTGGGGGTCTTTCTCTGGATTAGGCTTTGTCTTAAGAGAATGTGGTGGCTGGTCTGATCTATCTAGACCACTAAAACTTTCTCCATATCAGAAATAAGGCTGTTTTCTTTCTTATCATTTATGTGTTCATTAGAATACCACTTTTAATTTCCTTTAAGAACTGGTCCTTTGCATTCACAACTTGGCTATTTGGTTCAAGAGGCTTAGCTTTCAGCCTATCTCAGCTTTCAACATGCCTTCCTCATAAGTTTAATCATTTTTAGCACTTGATTTAAAGTGAGACACAAGTTTGAAATATTGTGAGAATCATCAAAATGTGACACAGAGACATGAAGTGAGCAAATGCTGTTGGAAAAATGGCACCAATAGAGGTGCCATGCAAGGTTACTATAAACCTTCAACTTATTAAAAACCTAATATCTGCAAAGTACAATAAAGAGAAGCACAATAATATGAGGCATGCCTGTATAGTTTTCTTTATGTTGCCTACATTTTAAAAATGTTTTCCTTGAGGATGGCTAATTCAGTAAATAAATGGGGGAAAATAAAATTAAAGTAGAAGGAACAGTAGGAGTATACAAGAAGGATTAGTTACCTTCCTTGGGGAAAACTCAGAAAGGCATCACAGAGGAGATCACACTTAAACTGAGCCTCAAAGGATAAGAATTTTCTAGGAAAATAAAGAGAATGAATATTTTATGCAGCAGGGGTGGGGAGGGCCCAAAGGAATAGAGACAGGACAACATTGAGAAATGAGGAATTGCTAATAGAGTCTATATGACTGCAATATAGAAGTGCATGGCAAAAGAAAAAAAAAGATAAAAGTAGAGTAAATAAGCAAAGAGATATTAAAGTTAAGAAGTTTAGAGGTAAAACAGCTCACAGTGATGAAAGAATTCTGAGTCTGGCTATGGGCATGAGTATGAGTTACTTAGGTGGTGTTGGGAGGAAAGACCTTAAATCACAGAACTATGAGGCTATGATGTTAGATGGGCTCTCTCTCTGGATCTAAATGGCTATCTGGTCCATCTACATGAATATTTCACCCTAAGAAAACATGATCAAAAACACCTGGACGATCATGATGTCCAGCCAAAGGGATTAATAGTCAATAACCCAGTAAGAACATAATTGAAATGAAAGACAGTCCTAACAACACAAAGATCCATGGGAAAGGTAAAAAACTGTTCAAAGAAGTCTGTTCTCATAAGAAATTCTTTTTGCTCCTAATAACTATAATTACTATCAGTTATCTATCATCATCTCAGGATCAACAATAAATGGAAATCATATAGTAACCATCATAAAATGCCATTTTAAAAGTTTATTTACCTTTATTATTTTACTTTAGTGAATATTCAATCATCACTCTCCTCTTAGGTTTCTCAACCCTAGGTCTTGTAAGGGATTATAGGACTTCACATCTCTTATAATTGAAGAGCCACCATCAGAATCATATATCCTTTAAATACTGTGGAAACTCATGAAAGTAAACAAACATGGCTGTTTGCATTTATTTTTATATAACTTTAATATAAAGGTCCTGGGCAAATAATAGCAATGTGCTTGCCTATCAACTTAATGGTTTCAATCTAAGGTAAGAGATTCACAACACAAAAAGGGGAAAAATATTTACATTAAAGAAAATAAAATAAAGCATGAATTTTTATCAATTTGAAATTATCCAATTATTTTTTGATTGTTAAATAATATAGATATTCTACTGGGAAAATAAATCCTCCCATTTACTGCGACTCCCATTTACTAAGTGGTTTAAGTATCCAATAGACCTATTTCAGTATGAACCACCTGTACTTCTTCTCTTGATAAGATTAGGAAGAAGAAATAATGATATCATTAAGTGAAAGAAAACAACATTACTATAATTAGCATTTATATAGCACTTTCCTCTTAAGATCCCAAAGCTTTTAAGGCACAACCTTCAATGTGACATCATTTCAAAAATGCAGGTAAGGAAAGGCTAATTATAGTTCCTTTTTATAAGACAGAAAAATGAATAATACACCAAGTTAAATGACTTCCAAGTTAATGTTATTAGTAATCAAACAAAAAAATAAAATTAAGGGTTTTTCATCCTCGGTTTAGGACATTATGTTCAAAAACATGCTGCCTGTGAAGTACAATCTTACAGGAATTCATATTCACAAAATGATTATGATGTCATCCTCTTAGGAGCGACTCTTTTTTACTTAGATTCCTTTAGTGGATTTATATTATTATTATTTTCAGTTTGTTTTCAAATAACTTTTTGGCAGTGGGGCAATTAAAGAGGGTTCTCGCTGTATAGTTACTACTATAACTAGGAGTGTTATCGAAGTTTTATAGTTAGTTTGAAAAAAAAAGGGAAATATCTATTAATATATTGATATAATAATTTTAGAAGGTAAAAGCCCTAATATTCATATTCTTGATATAAACATTCCCTATTACCTTCATTTTTTTCACCAAAATCTCATTTTTATTAATCCTTCCAGTTGAACTATAAGCTCTAATTCAGCAGTCCATCTGAAATAATGACATACTTACTGGCTCTGAGAATGTTCTCTTTGCTGCTGCACCTGGACTGGACCTGTAGAGAAAGTATAAACTCAGTAATTTAGGGCTAATAACATTAATAGCCAGATATGTATGCATACTTATTGGGCAAGCTCCTGAGGTCTAGGAACAAAGGCTCTATATATCTAAGATATCATAACATGTTAGTAAAATATATGTTACCTTTGTTTTGTATATTTTTTATTATCCTTTCCTTACTTTAAATAACTGACTTCTAGAAAAGAAGCTGGAGTACTATATTATAAATGTGACAGAAATAAAACCAAAGGCAATTTTTTTTATTACTGTGTATGTGAAATTAGTATATGGAGAAAAAATTCAAGTTACCACATATTCAGTTGTGACCCTTAAGGCACTATGCATGTCTCTTGACTAGAATAATAATGCAATTCAAGTAATAAGGTTATAACCAAACATTCTATTGTAGTTATTTTTGGTTATATAGGTTAATGAGGTAAAAAAAATTCTCATATACAATATTTACATGTGATTCTAATGAACTTTGTTATTTATTAATTATATTTATTAATATTGGTTATGAAAGATGCTTCTGGTAGAAATCAATGTATTTGATCACATTTATGTACCAGTTCTTAGGTGTGTATAGAGTTTTCCTATCAGAAACCCTTATGCTTTGAGTCAAATATTTTACGTCAAAGTAGAATGTTCTTTTAAATGCTGCAAAACTATTGAATTCAAAGGCCATATTGGATGGCATGACTACTTATTAATTTCTGAGGAAACTATATTTAAACTCCACACCTCTTCTTCCCATTCCACAGCAGCTTGCCCCAAATGGATATATACACAACAAATTAATTTCTATCGCTTAACACAATCTACTATTGTAATGAAACAACTTATGAAAAGAATGTTGCAACTTAGGGTGGATTATGGTTGTCCTTCCCTGAAAAAAACAATTGTTAATGTTTAAAGAAACAATAACAATAAAAAAACCCCACAAACATACACACAACACACACACACACACACACACACACACACACACACACCAAAAAAAAAAGGAAAAAAAATAATTCCAGATGTTAAAGTTATTCTCTTTTGGCCCAGATTGTTTAATTAGTTTTCAATATACTGGAATAAAGAATCTAATCTAGAAGATAATATTCTTATATTTTTTTACTCAGAAGTTTTACTGAGGAACAATTCTGGACCAAATAAGAAAGAAATTAATGACTATTTAAAGAAAACAATACAGGAAGACACTAGAACGAGAAAAAGAAAAGGAAGAGAAAGGGCTTAAGGCGGGTAAATCTAGTAGACAGAAAAGAAAGTATGAGTTTATAGAAGGGAACAATATGTAAATGCTATTTCTTATTGAAAATTCATACCAAGAGGGTAAGAATGACTAATGAGCTTGCTACAAGATAAACAAGCAAGTTGGCAAACCATGGAATGAAAATAAGTATAACTATACCACTACAGCCTTAAAGGAGAAAAGAAACAAACACCAATAGACAAATTAATAGACAAGCTTAATAAAGATATAAACTACGTTTTAAAAAAGCGATTCAAAGAACACAAGAGAAAGCTAGAAAGTGAGAGAAAAATCTGGGAGATAGTAGAAAAAGAAAGGGGAAAATGTTGAAAGACAAAAACAGAGTTCAAAGAAGTCAAATGGAAGTCAAGAAAGTCTTCAACAAGATGTAGAAACAGAAGGAGCCCAAACCCATAGCGCAAAGCCATGTTTGCGAATGGAAAGCTGCTCCTTTGATCAGTAATAGTTACTCTTAAGTCGTAGCCTCTATTCCTCCAGAGTTCATCTTTAAGCCCTTCCAATCTAGAGTGGAGCTAGTGTATAGATAGAAACAAGAGATTTATAATGAACAGAACAGTTCAGATGAGTAGTTCAAATCGTCTCATCAAATGTTTCAACAGATTTATATAATGTCTAAATGGAAATGGTGGTGAAGAACTAGCTGGCTATACCAAAAACAACAACAACAACAACAACAACAACACAAAAAATCCCAAAACAACAATAAAAAATATTCTCTCCCTTCCTTAGATGGCTTAAAAATTTAACAAATATTCATTTATAGGATAAATATAATAAAGAAACCCAAGTCTTACTCTGTGGCACCTCAATTTAGAGCTATATATTTCAAACAGTTTTGGAGGAGAAATTTGCATGATGAAAACAATTTAGTTCCTAAATCTGAGTAAGTTCACAAATTGTCAACAGCAGTATAACCAATGTTTTCTCATTTATATTACATTGGCTACTGACCTAGATTTGAGGGAAATCACTTTTAAAATAATTACATAAACTTCTTTAGTGATCTTGAATATATATGTAAAGAAAAGTGAAAAAAATAATTAAAAAATTTAAAAATATTTATGCATATAGAGGATGCCCCTCTCTCTTACCTGATAAAACTGGTCATCTTTACAATATTTGCTGCATTTTATAAAATCTCAGTATGAAGATTTACCTAACTCACAATGTAATGGAATTTATTTAAAAAAATAAAGTTGACAAACAACTATTGCTCTTGTTCTCACACATATAAACTATTAAGAAGGTAACAAAGGCCTGTCTCAAGTTTTATGGTTTGTTGTTTTTCTTTATCTTACCCTGGCTTTTTACTTAATGGAAAACATAAAAATAAAAGGAAAGTCTGAAAAACAAAATAGAACCAAGATTTTGGCCCAATACCAAATTTTTCAGGGATTAAAAATAAAAGGTATGCTATTACTTTATTCTATTGGATTATGTTATTTTACTACAATTAACATCTGACTTTATGGTGTTGACAATTCCCCTTTCAATTGGAATCAAAACTAAAATAATGTGTAGAAACAGTATATTAAAGTCAATGGAGGAAATGAAATATACAAGAGACTTACTGAAAATATAGGTATTCATTTACTAATCAAAACTGCTTTCAGACATCAAATAATTAATTTAATTCATTTCAACATGTGTTTACATGTGTAATACAATTTTTGCTGAAGATCACATTATCCACTAACAAATCTCAAAGCCATGAAACAGAAAACAAAATGGGGAGAGCACATAATAAATGGTAAGGGAACAAGTAAAAATACTTTAAACAAAGCTGAGAAAATTTTAACAAACAACCACAATCTTTAGATACAGTTAGAGAAGTGACTTACCTTATGCTTAGGTCATAACAAGAATAGCACAGTGTTTAAAGTCAGCTCTTCATTATGGGAGGTACAATCGAAAGCCATAGGTTATAATAACATGAATTGCCACACAGAAATGAAGACTTTTTCAGCCCAACATGAAAAGCTAACTCTTATGGGAGAACATTTCAATTTACGTTTAATGCAATATGAGGAACAATTGAGGGAGTAAACATCAAAACACATAAATCTCACACCAATAAGAGAGAAACCCAATCTCTCAGGAACAGAGAAGATTTCGTCTGCGACCATAATCTGTGACACATGGGAAGGCACATCACTCTAACATTGAAAGATGCATGCATAATGTATAACCATTCATTGAAACCCTCCACCCTAACCCTTATCCCACTCATACACACAGAAGCCCACTAAGATATAGGGAAAGAATGTAGTGCCAAGCTGTTATGAAGAAAGCAGGACACACACAAGCGTAGCAGTGGTCATGTGATTTGAGAGGTGTTCTTCCCTTAAACCATCCCATCACCATGCTTATTTTAAAGAAGCCAGGAAAAGGCCCTCTTCAATGCTGCAGTAGCTACGAGCCCCCAGCTTGAAGCTAGTATGTGGAATTTTGATCACCGTTCCCTGCGATGTCAGGGCTCTCCAGTGGAAGCCAGATATGTGACACCAGTTAGTGGGGTACAAATGTGTGAATAATGAAGACCCTTTCCCTTCTGCATTTCACAGAAGTGAGGGAGGAGAGATCAAATAAAATAAAACCCATGTTAAGAATAGGTTCATAATAATATGAAGATGTATAAATATTAAAATGGAGATTACATTTGATTGCAGGTTAACAACTCAGGTTTCCTAAAAACTGCCTCTATCTTGCTGCCCACCAGGCTAATTGATGTATTTTTTTCCTTGTAAACACTTGGAATAAATCAATACGACTCATACTAAAAAATTCTGAGCAGTTGGTCAAATAGGATTGAAGCCAAGAACAAAAGAAGTCACATTTGATGGACATTAAGAAAGCCCTCTCTTTCTATTTTTAGTACGATTTTACTGGCCAGCAGTCACATTTAAAATTAGAAATTAATTAAGCTTCTGTATATCTGCTTATTTACATAATATGAGAAATTCCATGGCAATGATTTGAAAACATCTAATTTAAATTTTAATCTTTTTTCATTTTAAAAAGCAAACAACAAAAAGACTACCTATTTAGAAATTGTTACTAACTTCCCTCTGTGATTTTCTCTGTCATTAAAACATAGGCTGTTTCTGTCAATAACAGGGTCATATCAGCTCATTAGAAAAAATTTCAAATTTGCTTTCCTATAATTGATGATAGTAGTTAAATTTATCTACTTTATTGTTTGTGTGAGATGAGTTTTGAGTCATGTGTGACATGCAATTTAGTTAGCAGATTTTTAATTGTTCAAAGACCATTTACTTATATTACCATTTTCTCTCCTTCATCCTATTCTTAGCAGACCAGACTATCTTAACCCTCCTGTTAGCATGTCTTTAATATTTTAGGCTTTGGGCTCTCTTTTAATCTCAGTTTCCTCATGGTAAAAATAAACACTACAGGGATCAAAGGAGATAATACAAGTATTAGTGATTTTAACTATAAATGTGGAAACAAATGTCAGTAGTTTTTATGAACAGTGGAGCTACTGGCAGTTGTGAAATAACTCTAATTACATGCTCTCCCATTGTTAACTTCCTCATTAACTCAAAATGGAAGAAAATTCTTATTTTTGACTAAAAAGAAAAAAATAATCCATGCACTGTTATATGTTTTTCAGTAGAATTGACCAACTTTTTGGAAATGTCATAGCCACATAGCCACAAGTACTGGTGAGAATGCAACAAAGTCTGAACTAGCTCCTCTAGAATATTCTTTGCACTCTTAACCTTTAAGACCTCAGACAAGCTGTTTCCTCTCTCTGGAATACCCTGTTGCTTATTTTCTGACCCAAATAGTACTTGTCCTTTAAAATCCAGGTTAAAATGCACCAGGTGCAAACAATTTTCCTGTTTCTTAACCAGAAATAATTTCTTCTTTCCTTAATCTCTTAATAGTCTTATTGAGATACAATTTACCTCCCATAAAATTTGCTCATTTTAAGTATAAAATTTTATGACTCTTATACTCTTAATTATATGGCTGTACAACCATCACCACAATCTAGTTATGGGTTCACCTAAATCCTTAAAGTCTCTTATCTAAACCTCTATTATATGTGTCATCATAGTTACTCATATTTCAATTCTTATGCAGATCTCCAAATATACTGGAAAGAAAGGACCATGACTTTAATTCTCTTTATATTTTCTACATGTCAAACACAGTGCTTTGTAAAGAGTACAGAGTAAATGTTTGCTAAATCTTAATGTTTATTTTGTAGTAATTATAATTTTGTAATCTAAGCAGATTAAAAATATTTTACAGTATCAGCATGATTATAGCCATTACTGTACTAGCTTAAAAATAATTTTTACTTATATTTTAATTTCTGCTAATATTAAGAGACACAACATGAAAAATATGTGGATTATATCTAAGAAATACCTAGTATCCTACAGAATGATCTTAAAAGTTTGGAAAACATATTACCTTTAATATTACTTAAGGTTAACCAAATAGTGACATCTGAGGTTCAATAAAGCTTATTCTATCACAAAGGCTTACGGTTAGGTTAAGAAGACTCCTTATAGTCTAAGAAAACAGGATCTACTATATGTCATATGGTCAGGTCATTAGAATGACAGAGATAATAGAGATGTTTGAGGTATCATGGCCCTTTTAATTTTTCTACCTTATTAAAATTATTTAAGAGTAATTTGTCTATAAAAGAACTTTATTCAATACCATTTACTCACACAAATAAAACTTAAGAGAATAAAGAACCTCATCGGCGTTTACTCAGATTATTTATCTGCCTCTTTAGTTTACCCAAAAACAAAAGAAAATAAGGTTTGATTTAAACATTAAGCCAACAACTCTACAATCTCAGATGCTAAAATTCTATTTCTTTTTCTTTTCACTTCTTATAGCAAAAATAAATAAATAAATGGTCTAGAAAAGCTCTCTTCCATAGTTCCATTAATTCATCATTTTATCTAGATAAATTAGGATATAAATATTTGGCTCATCTGAGCTTAACGATAACTCATCTGTGTTTAATTATATTTATGATATCATAACACATTCAATTGCAGAACTCAGAGTTTTGGTTTATTTATGACATGAAAGGTAGCATGATAAAAAATGTATATGAAAGTGAAAACTATTGTAAATGAAAAAGAGTAATACAAATCTAAGTCATTATTATTATCCTTATGTAGATTTTAGGTTACCTACATTTTACATAGGTAGAATCTGAGGCACAATGAGAATAAAGAATTTGTTCCACATCATGTCATGAATCAGTGACAATATGATTGCCAATTTCTAGACCAAAACTTGAGAAAAAGGCTGAGTTTAAGGTCTGAGGTTACCTCTGCCAGGATTAATCTAATTCTCTGTTGTGTAATTTTAGTTATCTTATTTCTACGGGACTTAGTTTCCTCATCTGAAAAATAAGGATGTTTTCAGGGGTTTCAACTGAGGTTGATGAACCTGTGACAGAACCTGTGGATAAAAGTCAGGGGTCTACACACTGAAATAGAAAAAAATTACAATTTTTATATTCACCAACCTAAATAAATTTTAATAGTTTTTTTTCATTATGAGCTTAGGTGACAAGCCACGGTAATATTAGCAAAACCTATTACTTCAAATTATTATGAATATCTTAAAATATTGTCATATTTACCAAGATTTCAAATTACAGCAGTTTGACTTGCTATAGATTTTATTTAATAGATTAAAAAAAACAGTATTATTATATCATACTTTGTTTTTACACATATTTTGATAATGATTTCATTAGTTTTTTTTATAATCCTATGTATTTTATTTTATATATTTAAAAATATTTTTTCTGAAAGAAGAGCGTAGGCTTTGCTAGATTCTCAAATGGGTTCATGGGAGAAAAAAGGTTAAAAAAATTCTAAACTAGGTAATTTCCAAGCTTCCTTTAATATGTAGGATTTTACAGCTCTAAGAAACCTTTCTCAACTAGATTTGCCACCTTTTTTCAAATCATACATAATAGAAGTCCTTTTTTTGAGGAAATTACATAAAATTGGTCACTGAATTAACCAATTGCCTAAAAAGTTATAAAGACCTCAGGCCTTTTTTAAAGACTTATACTAATGTCCTTTATTTTTAAAATTAAATTTATTAGTATGACGTTAGACCTTAAAAAATTTTTTCACTTGCTCTTTCCCATTGGTTTAGGTAATTCATTAAAGAGAATAATCATTTAACAGCCATCACATCTGAAACTAACTAAAGGTGAACTTACACACACACACCCACACACACACACACCCATAACTAATTATTCTTTGAACTCTTAATCATGTGTTGATCAGAGACAAGGACCAACAGTGCTATTATCTATGCACAACATAAGCCTTTGCAGGTACACAGACAATATCTATATGCAATATAATTTTACAAATCTTTTCCAGAGGACCATTCTTAAATGTTTTCCACTGTTATATAAATTATTACTATCTTAAATTCTCCTGAGTTTTCTTAAGTCCTGGATAAATGTGCAGAATTTCTTTCTTTCTTTTTCCTTCCATTATTGATCTCCTCTAAAAGAATCTAGAACTATTATAGGTTACATAGCTGGTGAGGTGAATTATAATTGCCACTGTAAATCAAAAGTTTATTGATGCTGCTTTATAGGTAACTTGGTTAATTTCTTATTCCTAAAGACAACAGTATATGTAAAGCATACCTAAGAATAGAACTGGTTTCAGCATGACTCTAGGGAATATAAATAAGATCAATGATGAATATTCTTAATATATTTCCTATATAAAGCTTTACTTATAAATTGAGTTACTCTCAATGACCTTTAAAAAATTTGTATTCCTCAGGCTGGTCTCCCCCTGGTACCAGCATTTTTGAGTTGATGTTTGTTCTGAGAATTTTAATGTTGATCATGATAAATGATAAAAATATACTACATAATTTTATATATATATATGTATATATATATACACACACACACACACACATACATACATATACATACATACATATATATATCTCAAAGCTAAATAAAATATTTTTTGACTAATAGGGATTTCAGATTATTCCTGACAATCTTCAGATGAATAATTGATTTCACAGAGTAATTTATCTCTATTCTAGGGATGAGAGAGCAGGGATTATTACTGGCTTTAGGTCACACAGTAGTGAAAGGGAGCAGAAAATGCCCCCCAAAATGTTCCATTTTGGCACGTGGATTACTTTGAGCTGAGGCAATCAAGACCCAGCAGACTCAAGAAAAACTTTTACCTTCCCTTTACATACTCAAAAAAATCTGGATAGGGAACCTGGCTGAGAGAGGGAGGGGCCCGGGGGTGGGGGGAGAGCGCGCGCGCATGCGCGTGCAAGATGTTACCAGAGATAACTTGTACATGAATGATCTACCTGTATGGCAGGGCAGACATCTAATTACAGAACTTCCTATTGTCTTGTGAATTACCTCCCTGCCTTTGAAATCTCAGGCTCCAATGCCATTCCTTAACTCAAGCTAGCATATAAGCCTCAATTTTCTGACTTGCCTTTGGGTTTTATTTTTTTTTGGAGCTCCGGTATGCACAAAATAAAAAATTTGTATTTGTCCTGTTAATCTGTCAATTTAATTATTAGACCAGCCAAAGGCCTTAAAAAGATATGTAAAAACATTTCCTCCTCAACAGAACAGAACTTAGCCCTCTTGACATCCAAATTCATTTATCTGTACTCTAGTAGATGCCCTATCTTTCTAACCTACCAATGGTAATCATAGCAATCCTAATTAGATCATGAACTCCCATTGCCTTTTTGCTGTTGATTACTTCTCAGTAATCAAGTATTTGTTTAGAAGAGTATCTGGCCCAGAGTGAACAGTGTATGGGTATTACCTATTAGTATGTTTGTTGTTATGTAGTATGTTATGATTCTTTTGTTTGGTGATATTCTGGACCTATAATAAACAATGTTAAATACAGTAATTTCTTTTATAATTTTGATTTCATAAGTAAGATCAAGTAAAATTAGTTTAGATTAAATTAGGTAACTATTTGAAAAGAAAGTATAAAAAACTAATAAATTTTATAAAATAGAGACTACTAGATATAGTTAATAATATGAAAACTTGAATTATTAAGCATTCGTAATTATCATCTGGAACTTCTGGAAGAAAGTCATATTAGTTTTCATTAAACATGAGTTTTGAGATACTTAGTTTCTAACTGGATTTAATATTCTCTCCTTGGTTTTCATTGAAGGATAGTGCCTCTTTGGTATAAATATTATTTTGAGCTTATTTTGAGAAACAGCAGACACAGAAAGTATGAAAACAGAGAAAAAGTTACCCTTTGGAAGGGAAATTTTATTTATAAGATAAATCTTCATTTATAAGAGTGTCTCCATTTCTGTACCTGGTAAGATTCTCTTGTAATTACTTCATTTTGCTTTTTTATTAACAATGATTTGGGGTGATAATAAAATCAAATAAATTTCAAATGTACAATTCAATAGTATGTCACCTACCTATTGCATTGCATGTTCACCACCCAAAGTTAGATTTCCTTCCATCACCAAATATTTGACCTCTTTTACCCATACTCACCTCCCTCCTTCCCCGATTTCCCTCTGGTAACCACTAATCCACTGTCCATGTCCATGAGCCTCTGTTTGTCATATTTGTTTGTTGCTTTCAGTTTTATATTCCACATATTAGTGATATTATATGGTTTTCAACTTTTTCTGTCTGACTTATCTCACTTAGCATCCATAAGAGAATTATATTAATGAAGTAGCCACTGTTTTAAATTTGCATAACAAATCTTACTCTCGTTTACTGTACTTTTCTTGGTAACCTCTCATATCTTTCTTTTGTTTTTAACTGAGGATGGTATTTAAGTTAGTAGTTTAGGCTATCTTGTGAAATGACTCACTTTTCCCTGCATAGCTCCCAAGTATCCGTGAAGTGTACACACGTTAACAAACTTCTGTTTGTTTTTCCTTTATCAATCTGCATTTTATCACAGGGGTCTCAGGCATGAACTCAGAAAGGTAGATGGAAAATTATTTTCCTCCCTTACACATTCTGAAGTGTCATATCATATCACTTAATTTATTCACTACAAAACTAACAAAAAATACTGCTTCTACTAAGTATAATATGCCAAGTAAGAGTGTGGCTGCATTGTTTCCTTTCTTAATCATAGGCAGTTATACTATAGTATTGGTTTAAGAGTTGTAACTTAATTTTTAAAAATGCTTAATTAGCATTCATAAGGCAAATGAAAGATGTTTAAGGGCAAAGACATTTCTATATGGTCTTAGTAAAGTAGCAATGATTTAAAACATGTTTAGGAAGTTTCTTTGAGGACTGGAGATACAAGCTTAGTTTCTGGAGCCCGTATATTATGTTATTCAAGCCTCTCATAATATAACCAAGAAAACAGTTAACGGATACAGTTTGATATTATTAAACTCATTTATATATGACCTTTTCCCTGAAGTTTCAAGTTTTGGATGTCAGAGCTACTCCAATGGAAAGGGAGAAAACCCACTGCTATTAAAACTAAACTTTTAACTTACAGAGAAGGAATGACGATTTTAAAACTTATTTTTTTCAAAAAAGGTAAACTCACAACTCTCATACAAATATAAAATGGACGTGTGACAAAGATTTTTATCTAAAGTCTTAATGAGAGAACCAGGAATCTGTTCCAATTGATTCAAAAGAGAATTAGAAAAACATATGAAATGCCAACTTTTAAATGGACTGTAGTTTTTGTTTTGACTATAATATTAAAATAGTAGTCTACCATACTGAAAAAAATGGAATAAATTTATATGAAATAAACATTGTTTCTATTAAAATCTTGACTTAATTTGAAAACCTAATTTCCAAGGATTAACACACAACAGAATTTTGTAGTTTTCCTTTTTACCCAAATCCAATGAAAATTCAGTATGATATAAACCTTATCTTGTCAAGATTCAATCATGAAAAATTTCTGAACGACCTATTAAAATCAAAGTAATGCAATGCAATGTAATGTAATACATTATGTAGGGTAAATATATTGATCATGGACTACCATGTAATCAGGCAATATATTTTCTGGATGAAGTTTCATTAGATTTTTTTTTTAAGAAAAAGCTAAGTAATTACGTTACAAAAAAATTCTGAATTAGAAGGGACATTCTTTCTTACAATGCTGTTAAATGCAGGTTTACAGACAGCTTGAGTTGTTTCAACCCATTTTAATTACCTTGCAAAATATGGACTGACATCTACATTACTGGTTTGCCTCTTTCATACCAGTGTAAGTTTACATGGTTCACAATCACATAACTCATTCTCAAGATGAGCAGGATGGGTAAAATTATTTTAGATGTGTGTAAAATTTTTTTCAGTGTAAGCCCTATAGTTGTTGATCCAGGGACATGTGCTAATTTGATCTGCTAAAGCTAGAGACCCATAAATGCAACAAACCCTTCTTTAAGCAGACAAAAAACAGAAAGTTATGCTAGCTACATAACTTTGGCTAAGTCTTTTAAGCATTAGTTTCCCCATGTACAAGAATCAGGATAATTACACCATTCTTTTACTGAACAAATGCTCCTCAAGCACCAACCCAGTGCCAGACTGATCTAGGTGCAGGGTGTAAAACAAGGACAAGATTGACAGGAACCTTGCTACTTTGGAGCTTACATTCTAATAAAATTAGATAATAAGCACTTAAACTAATAGGTAAAAAGTAAAATAATTTCAGATAGTAATTTTAAAAATTTATTTTAAAAAATTTTATTTTTAATTAAGAGTTGACATTTGATATTATATTAGTTTGAGGTGTATAACATAGTGGTTAGACATTTATATAATCTACGAAGTGATTCCCCTGATTAGTCTAGTACCCACTTGGCACTATACATAGTTATTAAAATATTATTGATTATATTCTCTATGCTCCATTTTTTGTTGTTTATTGAAGTTTTACTATAAATTTCTGCATAAAAGTTCTTGTGATACCATACTGCTATTAATCCATGATAGCTACTACACTTGTTAGTATTCTCCAGACAGTAGCTCTGTGCTTAATTAGAAGTGTTGAGGCATTTTGAGTTTATAGAAAAATGCATCATATAAGATACAATAATCAACAAACTAATAAAAGTTGAGTTATAAAGAATTTCTATTCTTAGCACTCATCAGTACCCATGTCCAAAATACATTAAGCTTCATTTGCAACAATGTTATTAATTATGCAATGGAGTTTTTTGGTTCAGTGTCAGTGCCTTTTATTTCTTTTGCATTCTTGTTTTGTTCTTTTTCATTTCCTATATATTCCTAGTATAGATTTATAGCACAGTGGCTTGGTTTGGGTCAGTAAGAACAGTTTTTGAGATATGCTGGCTACTCTTGGCTAGTTAATTTTATTGCTATCTTAGCACAATAAACTGGAAAATGATCATATATATATGTATAATTTATATAATTTATATATACACATACAACATATATATATATGTATATATATATATATGTATGTATGTTGTGTGTGTGTGTGTGTGTGTGTGTGTGTGTGTGTGTGTGTACATATACCCATATAGTACTATTTGTGTGTGTACTCTATTTCTACTAGGACATAACAAAAATCATTAAAACTCAACTAAGTATTTTATATATGTGGAAATATATGAGGGTATCAGAGAAGCAAAAGGGATCCTGAGAAATACATTATCATTCAAATGCAAGGTTAATATATGCCATATGTGGAAAAAATATATTTCTGATTTTCTATCATATGATATATTATTCATATATAATGACGTTCTATGCACAGGAAACTTGAGCCTTGTCATAATTTTAATTATTAAACATATGTTAAAAGATCTAAAAAAATAATGAAGCAATATTTATTAAATCTGAGTGGTCACTGTATGGGTACTTTGCTATTTATTCTTTGTTGTATATTTGAAATTTCACTAAAAAATGAGAACTATAAAAGAGAAGGAAAAAGAGAACTGATTCATCAAAGGACAATTAAATGAAGCTGCCAATACCCATAAACCCTTTAGCTTAGATACTCTTTTGCCCTCTTTAAGAACAAACACAATGCCAATGTTTTCAAATCATCTTTCATAATTTTTTCCCTTGGCTAAGTATATACTGAACTGAGAATGCTGTTAAAATTGTGATCATTGTCCTTGACTGTTTTAGCATTAACTACTTTGCTCTCTCTACTCTTTTAAGGGTTGCTTCAGGAGGCTTTGCTGTCCTTGCATTGCTTGATTATTACATGAGGAATACAGTCAGGTCAAACTCTGCAGAAACTCATTCACCAGAGCTTTCCAACTCTTAAATTTCCCATATACTAGTTCTTCTTAAAATTTTTCCACATAGGGAATCCTTTAAAGATAATTCTTCCTTCTATATAAGCTTCTTTATTTATACTCTTTATAGAATTCCCTACTTTCTCCTCTTTTCTTCAATTCACAATTCTTATTATTTGTTTCTAATAAATACTAATAGCAATTAACATGAGGGGAGTTCAAAGGTATTTTTTTCTTTGTGCTTATCTATATCCTTCACTGAACATGTGAAAAACGAAACAAACATTATTGAAAATGAAAGAAAAATAGAAACTAAGGTTGAAAATGAGACATTGATTTTTTTAAAAAGTTTCCAAAATTCAAACCTCTTAGTTTAATAGACTATTATTTGTTCAAACCAGTCTCACTAAATTGTTGACAGATTTATTTTGAACCATCAACACATCCTCCCTCAGTTCTTCCTCTGTATACATGTCTGCAAAAATATTTAGGATTAATTTCCAGTTTATAATCATAGAATAGCTGTGAAGCTAACTGGTTTTATAAATCTGTAAACTTGAACTCATTAGCATTCATTATGTTTTAACTCTAAGCTGAAAAAAGTACTTATATTCTTTTCATAAACAGTCTTTTCACAGAGTCACTATAAGACAAAATTTTTACAAGTAGAAATTTTATACTTAATTCATTTATGCTGGTTTCATCCATGTTATCTCTCCCATATTCCCGTGAATTAGTTGGCCTAGAATTTAGGCAAAGAATATGGTTGAGGTGCCATAGCTACACTAACGTAGCTATGCTCATCTCATTTTGTCTCTTTTTAGCAAAGTGAGATGCACGTATTCAATTTAATTACAATTATTAAGATTCATACTCTTTCTCGCTGGCTGAAATGAACTGGGTTATTATTCATTGAAAAGGGAAATGAAAATAAGAAATAGGTAGAGATAAAGACAGGTAGTTTCTACTTAAAAAAAAAAAACAACCCACATACACACACAAAGAAAGGAAAAAGAGGCACAGAAAAGAATGAAGTATAGAGAACTACAGTAAGAAAGTGGGTGAATATAAATGAGGTAAATTCTTATAGATTATTTTCCTCTTTACACTTCTTAGTTAGACCTTCAAAACTCATGGCATTCCTTAAAAACACCAATATCATCCCTGATCTGAAATTAATAATTTAGGAATAGGAAGATTAAATGCCCATTCACTTCCTTCCAAACTATTCAAGATGAAGCTGTAATGTGGAAGGGAAAAGAAAGATATTTTTCCCATTTGGAAAGGCAGTGTCTAGTTTATTTTTTAGTAAACAAAAAATGCATATGTGAAACAAGATGAAGGGAACTAATGAAGGTGCTGATCACTTGCTCATTAAAACAATGCTCCTAATAAATATTTAAAATGTTGAAGGCAATGATAAAGTTTGTTTAAAAAACAGTTTGGAGCTGTCATGATATGAAAGAGTTGTCATGTTTGATATATTTATAGCTGTGTGATTAGGCTGTGGAATTTGGTAAGACAATTAAAGTCAGTCTTAATTTGACCCAAACTACTTCAGACTCTGAGCCAAATATCTGAGATTGAAGATTGACTTCAACATTTCCTCTTAATTCCTCTTTCTGGTCTCACTGGCCTTTTTTCTCTTTCCTGCTCACCCACTCATGTACATTCTTGGAAGTGAAGTCTACCTCCACAACTGAGAAGTACCAGTGACTAATTTAGCAGCATTTGACTTCAGAAGACCATTTTTGCTTCAGTTCCCACTTTTATTCCTAGGGAATTCCCTTCTCTGTCAAGCACTGTACAGAAGCTGATCACTGATTACTGCAACTTCAATACTAAATCAAAGGGCTAGATTGCTATTGGAGTTTTTCTTTCAGTGCAGGTAAACACAGCAGTCTTTTCAAAGAGCCATGCATTAGTTCATGCCATGCTTCTCAACAAGAACAGGTAGGCATGACAGCTCAAATAATTAGATTTAATTACTGTGTGCTGGTAGAGTAGAAGGTTGCCAAAGGAAAAAAAAAGTCAAAAAGCCCAATTTTTATGACTCTAGGCAATACTGAATGCAGAATGGTATGAACAAAATTTAAAAATTAGACTCTTCTTTTCTTATCTTAAGGCAGACTTAGAAATGAGACAAGTAAAACTGCTAATAGAATTGAAAACTATGGGTATAAAAGTTCATATGAATCTGAATTTCATTCAGGGTTTCATGGAACATGAATCCAAAAGTATCTTTAAGGCCTTTATGAAATCTGCCCTTGTTCTGTAAGTTGTTGTTTATGCTCTGCAACTATTTAATAGGAGAAATTCAGAATAAGTGACCTATTCTTTAAATACTGAAGCAGAAAATAGACCAAAAAAACAAGGCTTATTTCATTTTTCCTCCTTTTTTTCTTTTTCCCTCACTACTCTGTTCTTTTCATTTTTTTTCACCTTAAAATGCAAAACATTTGAGTGTCTACATACCTACTTGTACTCCTCTCTTAATTACAAAACATATAGTCAATCTTAGTTTTCCTATGTATAATATACAGCCAGTTCTGTTTTATTATAAATATTATTTTATGTAACAATCATTGTTTCACAATTCTTCACTTTCTGTAGTAACACAAGTCACATGGAAATTAAGTCAAAAGTACTTTAAAAGATAGATTAATAAATTGTACAAGGACATATATATTTCAAAGGCTGTATGTGCTTTCAATTTATCATCTAATGCATTACTCCTGGATATAAAATATCTCACTGAAAAACTAGATATGAATGTGGATTCCCAGAATATTTAAGCTGAAGATAAGTCAGTATGCTATAAAATACTCTGACATAATACATATGTAATTAAATAAACTGAACTTTTCAAAACTAATGGAAAGGACATTAACAAATATTCTTCATTTTTATTTCTAGCTTAGCCTATTGATGATGATACGTATCTTGTAGAAAAATACCTCATCACTTCTCTATAATTACTAATTCTATAATTCTTGTTAAAAATGAGAAAATGAAAATTTTGTTTTAGATGCTATGAAAAGATAAAAATATAAAAAAGTTTAAACAACTCTTTAATAATAGGTATAAAACACATGGAATTATAAATATTATAGATTAATCTACATTGGATAATAATAACTGCTATTATAAAATAGGGGAGGAAGCATTTATTAGATAATGCAAGTAAGAGGATAAAACACATGGGAAAGACTCAGTATGATTAAAACAGATTCCACAGGGATTCAAAATATGTCTTTAAATTCAACTGAGTGGACTTAAAATATATTTATTAAATTCCTTTTCAAAAACTATATCTACTTTGTAGATACCAGTCATTCTGACCTATAATGTTTACTGGAGTTCTATCTTTTTCGGTGTCTCCAAAACCACTCAAGTGTATTAGATAACTTAGCAGAGCAGAGGAGAGCATTTAAAAAGTGAAAATCTGCATTCTCCTTCAATAAGTAACGTTAATAAATAGTAATATCATGCTTTGCCTTTATCTCTCCTTTCCAAAGAGGTCTGTACTTGGCAAATAAATTAAATAAGCCTTACCACAAAGTTAGAATAACTGATACCATCTCTGTATAGATAAAAATGTGGCCTAAAGAAATATAACATCTTTAAAGTTATATAATAAGGCCCCAAGAACTCAAATCTATTCTAGGAAAATTTGCCCTAAGCAAGTTCTTTTTTTGGGACTTAAAAATAATTTTGTGAATTTTAAAATAACTTCCCCATGACTATTCTGTGAACACAGGATTCAAGAATGGTGATTTTCCTATAGACCTTTTTGGCACAACACTGAATAGCATTAATTTTCAGAGCCAAAGGCATTTTCTTTAGTAATATTTTTGAAGCACAGCCTGCATACACAGAATATAATTTTTTAAAAAACAGACAACATTCTAATTTGTAGAACCCTTAAATGAGGCCTCATTTTAAATCTTTGTTATATTCTCTATATATCTAATATGGCATCTCTGTTGTAGATGCTTAATATTCTTGAGTAATCATGACCTATTGGTAGTGTTAGCAAAACCCAAGGTATAAATAATCATGTAGAAATAACACAATCATATCCATTTCAATTCTTATATTCACCCAGGATATCAAAATCCATTACAGATTTTTTAAGCTCAAAGTATATTTTTATCTGCATTTGGTATTGTGACTAAACTTCCATGTAGAAAGTAAAATGTACAGAAGATAATCAAGATCCAATTCCTTTAAAATTGTACCATTAATATTTTTAACAGGATTAAAAATCCTGTTTGCTACATTCATGATAAATTAGCTTTCTCATGAACAGACCAGGCAGTATATAAATAACCTCTTTTAATTCACAGTCATATATCTGTTTTACTTTTTCAGCTGGTTCAAAGACCTATATAAGTCAGAAAAAAAATCAGCATTCATTCTAGGAAGAGGTATTAGAAATAATAATACCACACCAAAGAAAGCTTGCAAAATTTAGCTATATAGGCATAACTTCTTAATATAAATGTCTAATTTATAAATTCACTGAACAAACACTAATTGATGATGTTGTGGAGAAGTCATTGACTTAAACTGTCAGAGTTTCCCTCTCCCTTTACTTTCCACTATAGTGAGTATTCTAAGAAAGATGTCCGTCAAATTTGAGCTATTGGAGGAAGAAAACGGAATGTAAGATCCTGCTGCCATTCAGAATTTGTCATAGTAAAAATGCCTTGGAGTAGGCTGGGTTCTGTCAGAGGTTAGCATGCAGTTCCTCAAGAAATAATGTTACAAATAGTACAAATAGATTCCTATATTAATCCATATATACATATTTGACCCTCAATTCAAGTATATTGCTATTTCAACATGTTAAGAATAGTATAAACTTTTTAGTGGTAGCCTAGAAATCTGGTCACCATTTATAAAGTTACTTTCATGGCAAACTGCTTTGCCCCACTTATAAGCTGGTGACTGCCTGCAGAGTATGACATGTAATGGAATTCAAGGACAATATAATTGTGGGGTTCAGGACATGCTATCCTCAAAAATGGCACCTTGTCATATTAAAGATTTAAAACTGAAGAAATCTGAGAAAACAGCAGAAGCAAGGAAGTCTTTCTGTCCTACCCTTTGCTCTTCTTCCCTGAAGCACTTCATAATACCCTCAAGTGAGAAGTGCCCTCCCTATACTCTGAGGAAAGGAGCATCCTTATTTCCAAGATGGAGGGACAACTGGAAATAATCAGAACAAATAGGCCTTTCTAAATTTCTCTCAATTTACTACCCTTAGCTCATACTCTTTGCCCTATCATATTTTTCCATGACTGTTCACTGATCAAAAAATTAGCATAAAAACTTTCAGGCTTAATTATTTGTTTGGGTCTTCATTTCTTGTGTCATGTAAAATTTATATAAATAAATCTGGATGCTTCTCTTTTGTTAATCTGTCTTTGTCAGGTTAGCTTTCAGACCAAACCAGGGACCCTAAAGGGGTCAAAGGAAACTTTCTCCTGCACTATTCTTATTAGCCATAATCTTTAGTGAAGTGGTGTGTGTGCGTGCTAAGTAATCTGGACGCTAAATAGGAAAGTGATTTTGGAGAAAAAGGCAAGAGAAAAATTGGGGAAAATAATTAACTGGCTGAATGGTAAGAAAGATATAGCTCATAAAGAGATGTTCGTATATATCATATTCTATACACTTGTAGACCATAATTAAGAAAAAGAGGCAAGAGAGAACAGTACAAATGCTATTAGGTTAAGTTGAGAGCGGAGTTAATGCTACTTATTTTTTAGTCATATTGTGGCTAATAACCATATGCAAAACATGTTTCACTACACGACAAAGGTAGCAGATACTATGTCTGGTAGAATTAGTTCAAAGTATAAATAATTTTACCTTTGAATCTTTAGTAATTAACATTTATTGAGTACTTATTCATATGAAGCACTGCACCAACCAGCACTGAGATTCAATACTTAAGGTAACTAAAAAGGTGGTATCACTCCCATTTTATAGAAATATAAAGTGCAGACAAGTTAATTTGCTTAAGATTACATAGCTAGTAAGGGACAGGGTTGGGTTTCAAATCCAGGGCTGGGATTAAAATCAAGCCCAAACTTTATTTTAATACTGGGAGAAAACCAATAAATATTAATAACTGCCAAAGCATGAACATCCTTACAATATGATGAGAAGCTGGTTAAATTTGGTTCTTTCAGAAAAATAGTTTATTTTTAAAAATTCTCAAATAAATACATGTTTCACATTCTCAAATCTTAAATTCACATGGTAAGCATCAGGCTATTTAGAGATTTTAGTATCCAAAGAAAAAGGCAAAAAAGAAAAATTCTCAAAGAAGAAATTTTAAGTATGGCTTTAAATAACAAATGGCTTTAAGAAGTACTGAACTACATAAAAGCAGAGAAAGGATTATATATCTTTTTCAACTCTAGTAGAAAATTAAGCCCTGATACACTATACATCCATTATATGTAATACATTAGCTTTTCTTTTATGAATCTAGAATGGTACCACCTTCACAGGAGCTTGAGTAAACAGCCATACGAATCACTTCTTGTTCTGTGGGTTAGATAAGAAATCCTAGTTGAGAAAGGAAGTGTTTTTGAAAGGGGAAAAAACGGTGACCAGAGAAAACTGATTGTTCTATTTGCTGAAGTCTAGGCTATCTATTTTATTGTACGCAAATGCATGTCTATGTGAACAAGCCAAAGAAAATTTATATGGCAGTCAAGAAGATACTTTTCTGAATCTAGAAAAATCATACCAGATTTGATGATAAACCAAACCTGTCTGTAAATCTGTGGGTATGAAACACAGCAGGGTATGACACTGAGTTGTTTAGTATTCATTAAACCTCTGTGCAAGCATGAACTGCTACTACCTTCCATATAGAAGAAACAATTGGGTTAATTAAGAAAAAAGAAGACAGAGACATAATGATGGCCTGTGGTGAATCACTGGGCACATGAAGGAAAGAATGATGGGCATCAGCCCAGTGAGGAGTAAAAATCACTTCGATGTCAATTTACTTCACTATTGGATAAAGAGCAATTAAAAAAAATGACTGGAAATTTATATGTTGACCATTTTTTAAAAATTTAAAGTGCCTACCAATACTTCCTTTGTGTCTTGGTAATAAATTTTAATCAGAGGTCTATATATGACTTGTTTATCAATAAATAACACTGGATTCTGACTTCAATTTTGTTAAAAGCTAAGGAATACTCCCTACCTGCCTAACAATAACTTCAGCTTTCTCTATATTTTTTTGCTTGTGTACCAATTCTGATTCCCATATGAATTTCCATCTGAATTTGATGAAAAGCATGGTTTTTCATAGACTTAGTTCCCAGTGTTTTTCAAACAGGATGTCAAGGAGACTGATTGGGGTCATAGAGAAGAAAGCTACACTGCTCTAGGTAAACTTCAGGTTTCAACAATAGGGCAAGACAGTCAATTCTTCAGTTTGAGACTCTCTTCCTTCCTATTATATTCAAGGTCAATAGGAATGAGATTTGTATAGACTGGAATAACTGTTTGATATTGATGGAGCCCACACTCAAGAAAAATTGGGCCAGCTACTCCTGTTATTTATTTTTAAAAATGGAATATCAAAATATACTGTAGGAAGTCAGTCAGGCAGTGCAGAATTAAAATGTTTTAGAAGCAATGACCTAGATTAATATATACTTCAGAGAATTAGAAACATGAAAGAAAATCTTAGTGACATTTGACACATATATAATGGGATATTTGACACTGGGTTCTAACTCATGATCTGGTCAGTACGTGTTTATTAAATGCTTACTGTGTGCTAGATGGGGGTAGGAAGTATAAAATACAAAGGAAGCTAATCAATGTCTTTACCCAACCGAGTTTTATGATCTAATAACAGAATAAACAGAGCAATTAGGAAATTAAATATCATTCACTCAATCATTCATTTAAGCCACATGTACTGTTTGTCCCAAATAGATCTAAGTTGTGAATTTTAAGTTGGAAAAAAAAAGCAGCCTCTAGTATCCAGGAGCTCACAATAGAAAAGACAGTTGAATATATATACAATTACAGTACAACACGATAAGTGCTATAACAGTAGTACGCATTGCTATTAGGGATATGTAAAAGATGCTCCTAACTCTGCTGGGAGTTGGGTTTGAGGAGATAATCAGTAATGGCTTTTTGAAGCTGGGATTTATGAGCAGAGTTGTAATTTATAATTTAGTTAGGTGAAAAAAAGGCAGAAAAATTAGAGAAAAAGTACAATTTACAGATGTTAGGGATCCTGACAAACGGGAAATGGCAAAAAGTATGGCTGAAGCTAATTTTATCCATCATAGGGAGTGGTTAAGAGGAGTAGTTGTTGCAGTATGTAGGGACCAAATCCTCAGGGTTATAGAGAGTCAATGAAAAATTTTAAGTAGGAGAATGGTATAATTACATTAACATTTTAACAACTTCATTCTGGTGAAAAATGTGAAGATGAATTAAAAATTTTTATGGAGTAAATAATAAAAGTAGAAGAACTAGTTTAAAGATTAATCTAGTAATTCAGATGAGAAATCCAACTAAATCATTGCAAGTAGTTCTGGAGAGAAGGGCATAGATTCTAGAGATACAAGAGGCAAAATCTGTAGGACATAGGTCATGAGGGATATAAATCCAAAACTCCTAGGTTTCTTGTCTGAATAATTGCGTAGTGTCATATATAGTAATAGAGGATAAAGGAACAAATCTAGGTGTTATGTTCAAGGTGCTTATAACTCTGGAGAGAGATGTGAGCTATAGATAGGAGTTGATGCCAAGGTAGTTACTATATAACTAATATGATGGTAATATAATGTGAAGTTCCTAGAATGATCCCTGACCAAAGTTAAGTGCTATGTAAACAGAATAATGATGATGGATGGTGATGATCATAATACTGACAATGGTTGATTATGAGATCAACCCAAAACTATATAGGGTATCACTGTCCAATAGAACTTTGTGTGATGATGAAAATGTTCTATATCTATACTTTCTAATGTGGTAGCCATTAGCCACACGTAACTACTGAGAACTTAAAATGTGGCTGCTGCAATTGAGAAACTAAATTTTAAATTTTATTTTATTTTAATGAAATAAATCAAAAGGCCCCATGTAGTTATAAGCTATTACACAGGACAGTGCAGATAGATATCTAGTGAGAAATGAAACAGAATCTGGTAGTCAATCAAGTTGATCATTCACATGTAAGGAACAATAGAAAAACATTCAGATAGGCAGGAAGAAAAGCAGTATAGGGTAATACTATCTATAAGCACAATGGAAACTCCCTTGAGAGGATGATTAGGGTTAATGAATATAATAGAGGAAGTTTTCTGAAAGAAGATGAGCTACAGATATACAGTATAGGAGGACACTTCAAGAAGACAGACTAGCACATATAATAGCCAATAAGAAAGAAGACACATTATGACAAGAAGGTTCACCTTGACTGGAGTTGTACAAGGTAAGGAGTAAGAGGTCAATTGTCCTTGTTTGCTAGGGACTGAGGAGTTTCCTGGAATGTAGAACTTTCAGTTTTAAAACTGAGACAGTTCCAGGATGTGGTACTTCCAATACTACAATCAGGAAAGCTCTGGGCAAACTGGGAGAAGTTGGTCACTAGAAAATAATGTTAAATAAATTATGGCTGTTCAAAGTATGAAGGACTTTGATAGAGAGTCAAAGAGGCATTTACTCTCTTGATATAACAACTAAGAGGTAGGCTATTATAGCTTTTTCGATTAGAGTTGAAGGGAATTAAAGTAGCTCTAGGAAGATGAGTCTGACATAAGAGAAAAGGACTATTAAAAGGGAATCCAATCATCTAGCTACTCTCATAAACAGAGTCTGAGGTTATTAAGGTTTAAACATCCAAGTGAGAGAAAAAATGAAACATGTTTATTTAATATTTACTATGTCCCAGGTACCCTATTAGATTTTACATTGATAATTTTACATAAATTATCTATCAATTCTCTCCGAAACTCAGATGTGGAAACTTTATAAACTTTAGAGAAGTTGATGGATTTAAGCACTCACTCACCATTTCCAAAAAATTTTTGAGTGCCTCTTATATGACATGCCAAGTTAATTACTTATCTTACTAAAGACAGGGTTTGAAAGTAGATTCAGCTATAAATTACACTGTATGTATTATAAGAATTAAAAGGAGATAATTCAAAGGAAGAAATAAAAGTGACAAAATTTAATAACACTGTCAAAGATGAAAAATAAGAAAGAGTGAAAAATAACTAGAAGATTTCCATGCTGGGAAACTTTAAGAACTTGAAAGAGGGAAGGGATTCAGATGGCAGAATTGGATATACTAAGTTTGAGATCATAAAAAGACATTCAAATAGCAGCAGGAAATATAAGTATGAAAGTAAGCAAGGTTTGTCATTTTAGTGCATATTTTGTGCCAAAATTTATTTGGGCTCTAACTATATTTCTAATTAATCTACTTCATTTGTAAAATAATAACTCATGAAGACAAGCCAAGTTGTATTTGTATGAAGCTGAATTTCCATATAAGTACTTTACAGACTTTCTTTATTCTTATTTTTATGAAGTGATATTTATGAGGCATTTATACATAATGCATATGTTTACATATTTGTATATAAAACATATAAATATCTCTTCTCCCTCTCAAAGACACACATATCTTAGTTTTAAGTCATAACTCAAAAACTTCCTAAATTTGTTATTCATGTATTAATATTTCTAAATCTTAAAGTTTAAAATTCTTATGCTTTTTTTTCCATTGATAACCTCTTTTACATTTCAGATGATAACAGTATATCAGGATAAGTGGAAATTCACTAGCGTCAACCACAATAGTATTTAAAAACTTTTTATTATAGAAATTAAAAAATGTATGCCCAAGTAGACAGATGTACCCATCATCTTTTTCAAAAATTATCAACTAATTCTTTTTTCAAGAATCTTTTGATTAGATATTCCTGTCAAAGAGAAAAGTCATGTGCTTTCCCATTATCTTTATGTCTGTCACTTACTTGGATGTAGAGAGAGGTATATACGTAATTGTCTTATTTTCACCCAAATTATACACTCCAATTCATTTTTAAAAATTCAAAAGTGAGGTAGGAATCAAGAAACTTTGGTAGCAGCAGATGTAGTATTTTAAAAAGATACTATTTTAAAGAGATTTCTTGACATTATCTCAAATTCCCAACTATTAAATACAAATGGCATGAAAACAGTACACATAGGTGAAAGGGTGGAACATTACAGAAAAATATATTAGAATAGTAAATCAATTACTAAAGATTATCTAAGTGAGATTTTATCAAATAGGAAACGTAAGGTGATTATTTGACATTCAGAATATTCATTTTATAAATCTTTATTTTCTTCTAGTTTAAACAGCTTGTGGTCCTGTTACATATGGACCTATATTTTCTTTTTAAACAGTAAATTGCTAGTGTTTAAAGTCCAGTTTTCTTCCTTTCCTCCCTTCTTTCCTTCTTCCCTTCCTTCCTTGAATCTGTAGATATACTATCTGCAATTCAACTAAAACTTTCATTTGCAGAACCTCCAAACTGTCAGTCAGTTGAGGTTTTGTTTAGATCAGAATTAGTATTTCAATAGTGTGTTACGAATTCAAATGGCAACTATTTCCCATGTACAATTTTAAAAGGTCATCTTTTCTTTATGTAGATAATAGCTCTTAAGCCTTAAATAAAAATATAATTAAGTTTCTGTCTTTGTCCATTCAACAGGAAAAATCAATTTGGTTCCCACATTCAAATGATCTAAATCACCCTTACTACCGGAAAATTTAAGGAATTAAAGATAGGTGTTAAAGGGTCCAATGTTTATTATTTTTTTGGTCTAGACACTGTTACAAGTTATTAAAGATTTACATCTAGTGTATACTTTAGCTTTTCAAATAAGTCAGAAGAAAGCACCAGTTCTACCAGAAGATACTACTAATTCTGGCTTCTGTTTAAATTTAGGAGATTATGAAGTAATTTTTTCAAAGGATTTTAAAAAATGAATGCAGCTGGAACACTGTTGGAACAAAGCTGAAGATTAGTTGGAAATTTGGAAAGTGAGTTCTTCCCTTTTTTTTCCCCTTGGTTTGAATGGATGAACAATAGTGTTCAACCTGAGACACCTGATCTCATTGCATTCATGATATTTTATGCATTGTAAATGTGAAGCCAATTCCACAGGTCAAGAAATAGCTAGCAGATTATGACTATATTTAAACAGAGCATTAGTAAGTCCTCAATAAATATTTATTAAATGACTAAATACAAGATAAATAATAATAAATAATAATTACATAAAAATGTCTTTCTAATATTTCCTTGAATTAAAGTTTTCTATCTTATAGATACATCTACATCCTTTCCTAAAATAATACCTAAGACTAATCAACATAAACCAGGTAAATATATACTGTGAAAATATGAGACTACTAGATGCCATTCAGAGAGCCGATGACTTTTAATAACTTTGGAACTTCAGAGACCATGGCATTTAGAAAAAAATAATTTTCAGCCACTCACTTGGCAGCTTTATGACTTTCGGCAAGATATCAAAATTATTTGAGCCTCAGCTTCCTCATCTGTAAAATGAGGATGATAATAATATCTTTCCTAAACAGAGCTGTAGTGAAGATTAAGATAAAATGAATGAGATGTCAAAGAGAGCTTGTCACATACTAAGAGAATTGTATTATTTTTTACAAAGGGGCCATCAACTATAAGGAGTAACATTTGCTGAGAAGTATTAGCCGGGTCAAGTTAGAAATTATCTTGTACAACTCATGGATAGATTTATTTCTGAACAAAGCTTATTTAACTTATTTATTCTTCGTCTTATAAATATCACAGGAAATAGTGACATGAAATTGGCAAAGCCAAAATGTTACATTAGAGACTGGAGAATTTATTTCTGTAGTAGTGGAGGTAAGTGAAGATGATGTGACTGTGAAGGAAAAAAGAGAATGAGCCATGGAAGTTTTGACTACTTCCATAGTGAAGCTATAAAATAAATAATGCACTTTACTGACAGTCCCATCAAGAGGCTTCCATATGAAAAACCGAAACATGAGGACATTCCTTGAAATTCTAATTATTAAGGTGTATAGTTCTAAAATTTTGTGAAACAATCATTTACCATTTTAAGGTGAAATAGAAAACAATTCCAAAGGTTGTTTTTGTCCAGCTGATCATCATGAATATTAAATTCCCTAATGAGTTGTCCATGGTATTGGTCTTTATAGCATCATAAATTAAACAAAACACCACCTATGGAGTCCTCAGAGATGTGACATTGTGTGGAATATGAAAATCCTATCACAAGTGACAAAACGAGAAACACACCTCATGACAAATAAATAAAGCTCATGTGTCACAATGAAAGAAACAAACCCAGAGTAAGCCAGAGTTCATTTAAGAGCTCAGTGCTATGGAGCAAATGCCACAGCATTCACAGTCCCATCACCCAGAAGCCAGTTCCATGTCCCAACCTGAGAGCCCTCCTGCACACATGCTGTCACAGAGAAAGTAATACCCTGATGGATGCTGTAGGCTGTGATTGGAGGTGATGCCAATGGTAGACTTCTTATACACTCTCATGGGAAATGGAGAATTGCCTGGATGAAGTGGCAGAAAGAAATGGGTTATATATTTTTACACTGGGATTCATAATCCTGGGAAATTAAGAAAAGACCTATGAAAAATGTGGTGATGAAATGATATCAATCTTCTCTTTGAAAAGTCATTGCTGATATTGCAAGTAATTCATTTGCCTTTTATTACTTTGCTTCTCTCTACAAATATATATTTCAAGTAGAAATTCTCTACAAAATTAGTTTTAAGAGAAAAAATCTGTAACAGCTGCAACTTGCAAAAGGAAAAATTAAAGATGGCTATAATGCTATGAAATCAATATAATTCAACTTTGTGAGGCTATGGGTTTAGTCATATTATTTCAAGACTTTCTTAAATTTTAAAGTAAAAAAATGATATGCTGTTTGTGGTCTTTATATACTACCTGGTATTTTAGATAATGCCATCTTTTTGTTTTCTGCATAACATTATGAGATATTTCTGTGGTCAGAATTAAGCCAACAATACTGGCCTGCTCAAAGTAAATATATGTAGAAATATGTTAGATCTCTAAAGTAACAAATTAAGATCTTAAAATTCATAGGCTATTAAAGTCCTTTTATTTATTATTCATACTCTGAGGTACATATACTCTTTCCTTCAGCTACTCAACAGTGACCCTGCTACAGGAAGTAGACTTATATGAGTATTCAAAGTTTGTTAATAAAGTGTCAATGAACCTGGCTTATAAAAACAAAAAAAACCATTTATACTCTGGTTTAACAGTAAGAATAAGAAAAGAAACCCCTAAAATGGCAAAGAATAGATGTCAAATTTCATGTAAGATATTTTATTAAAAGAACATGAATTTCATGAGTAATAAACTCTTCTAGATTATAAAAACCTTATAAAAATACAAGTATCAAGTAAACTATTTTCCTGAGTAACCTAATTACTTTTTATAAAAAGAAGTGAATCTTCTGTTTTACATAAAAATAGGAGTTACATATTAACTTTTCATTTAACAATGAGTTTTGGATGCTTTCCTGTGTCTATGGTTAATGGGACAGAATTGTCACTAATGTAAATATAAATCTTCAGCTACCAGAGACAGACCTATGTAGGTCTGCAAACTGGAACCTTTGTCTTTGGCCAATATGAGTTCAATAACAATCACCTGGTTCAAAGGAATCTTAATGGAATTAAGGTGGTCGTAACAATCAATTTCGCTATTTGGGCTTTAACCATTTCAGTGTGATACAGCGACTGCCAGAAAAAAGTTACTCAGAAACAGTGTAATATAAAAATATGGAAATTTTGCCCTAAAACAGCTAACTTTCCCCCTTTGGTACTCTTATCCCTTACAGCCAAATGCAAAGTGCAAGGCAAAATAAATTAAGGCAAAAGGAAAATAAAGTAAGAAAAATGGTGAGGGCGAGCATGTTGTTGACCAAGTAATAAAACACGTGCAAAATATACCTCAGATACACTATAGGTAGATGAGCACGAGGGAAGCCGAGCCTGGTTTTGCAGTAGGGAAAAGAAAACACTGTTAAAGAGGAAATGATAGTATAATAAGGGTCTCAGAAGTTAAGATGGCTCCATCACCAATACATTTGCCCGATAATAAAACAGCCTTACAAGGAGACACTTGAGTTTGAAATCTCAAGGTTTAAGCTTTTTGAGAACCTTGTAATAATAAAAAAAAATATTCAGCTTATAAAAAAAAAAAATCCATGGCGGAGATGATTCCTTCTGATCAGAATCTGGTGTGATCTTGCTGAAAAGATGCTCATTTAAGGTTAACAGGAAAGCAGAATGCTGGTCACTTTTTCCAATGGTACCACAGTGATTGTCTGTGTTTAACACTAGCAAACTACAGGTGATGTTATTTATAGGATGATGCTACAGTACAATTTCCTATTATTCCGTAAAGAGGGCACTAAAGCAAGTTTTAATTTCTTGTTCCTACTATTTCATTCTCAGTATTACTGAATCTCCATATATATGTCAATAGTAACATCAGAAAATATATAAAAACAAACACAAAACTTCTCTTCAGACCTATTTTTTTTATCAGAATGTTCACTGATTTTTTTAAAACAGTTATTTTATGTTTAAACCCATGTTTAAACCCATGTTTATATTTAAAACCATGAATTGATAATTTTCTGGCCTGTTCTTTCGTTCTAGGTTGTTACACTATTATGTTCAATTCCATGGTCTCTTCTATTAGGTTGTCGCCATTTTTTAAGTATACATTTTCCAGTCACAAAATTCTTCATGAAGTAACAAAATACAAAGTTAGGGTAGGGAAATGAAGGTATAGAAGAAAATGGCACAATGAATCAGAAATGCCCTTATTATTTGATTTGTTCTTTAACTGTATTTCCAGAATCCAGCACAGCTAAATGTAGTAGGCACTCAATAAGTATTTACTGAATGACTATGCAAATTCTTTTTCTTTGATCCTTAAAAAAACAAAATATAAAATAATATTAAGAAGGTTTTACACTAACCATCACAAAGATCTATGATAAAATGTATGACTGCCACTTAATGGGTTACTTTGAGGTAGTATTTTAAAATATGGTGAATTCTATACATATTAAGAAATTATACTTTTCAAGTACACACAAATCTAATTTCCTTTAGCAAATGCACATACACATCTGATTTTCTTTAGCAAGTTAGCAGTTCTAAAAAATCTTGCTGGGCATATTTGTTCTGTTTCTATAACTATACTCATAAAACTGAAAAACTTTATCTTTTAGAAACAGTTTGAATCTTGTCTTTTTTTCCCTCCTCTCAGTTGTCCATTTTCTATTACTAGGGAAATTTACTTGTCAAGGACATCTTTTACTTGTACCTTATTTTTTTTTATTAAAGTCATTTCTGAGAAGGGCAATTCTACAGTAAACGTTAAACATTTCACAGGAAACCTCAGAATTATATTAACTTTAAGTGAATAATAACAAAGTGAAAAGTAGCAAAATTAGCCTGTTTTCCAAAGAGAGAATCTTGAAATTGATTTACTGCCATCTTTATTATTATCGTAGTCTAATCATAAGACATTATCTACCAAGGTACTCAGAATATTACATAGTTATAAATTAAATGCACATTATTGATGTGAGTAAATTCCAAAATATCAAAAAAAAAAAAAAAAGGGAAGACTTACAGGGCTCAAACAATGTTCTAACTACAAAAGCCAAGACACAGAAATTTGTCTAAAGAAATTAAGAGTATACGAATTGATATTTACTCATTTAAAAGATACTGAATATTTATTTACCTAATGACTAATATTCCAGCTGTTCTGCCCCACCTCAATCAAAGTTGGCTGATTCAATCCAGGTATATTCTAGATTTTTAAGTGCTACATATTAAAATACTATGTATTACTTGTTCCTGTGAGGGTGGCTTTCTATTTGTATAAAATATCTTATAAAAGATGCAATTTTAGGTGAGGTCAAATAGGAAAGTCATTAGAAATCACAAGCTGATCATGCTCTTTAGGGGAAATACCTTTACTGAGAGGTATTAAAAAATGTAATGTAAACAGCAAAAATACTTTAAAAACACAATTTTTTAAAAGTTTAAGAGAGCTAGAACGGAATTTATCTTTATACATTAAGGTCCCTCCCCACTGAAGACAATGAATATATACTTAAACCAAATGATAGTTCTATATTTGAAGGGTTTAATGATAATTGCATAGTGAGTTTACTTTGTGTGCGTGTGTGTGCGATGAAAAAGAAAATAGCTAGGAAAAAAATAATGTAAAAAGGAAGAATAAAAATGTAAAGGTATAAGACTTCAGAGCATGTTAAACACATGCTTCCAAATAAAATAATCTGAAAGTATTTCTGGAAAAATAGAAGCAGCTCTCCTTCCCTCAAGCTCTAAAATAAAAATAATTTCACACAGCCTCTACTAAAATCATTTCTTTGTCAATGTCATCTTGACACACTAACCAGTTATAGAAGTTCTTGGCAAACTTTTCCTGTAAATGGTCAAATATTTTAGGTTTTGTATGCCATATCATCTTTGCTGCAACTGTTTAGCTCTGCTGTTGTACAAGATCACTATAGACCATATGCAAATAAATGAGTGTGGCTGCATTTCAATAAAACTTTAGACGCTAAAATTTGAATTTCTTCTAATTTTCACGTCATCAAATGATGTCCTTTTGATTTTCCTCCCATCATTAAAAAATGCAAAAATCATTCCTCAGTTGTGGACCCACAAAAGAGAAAGAATATTTGGCCTAAGGGCCATAGTATGCTGACCCCTGAGTTATAGCATTAATCTGATGAATATAAAGATGCAAATAAAACAACAAAGAGAATTTGTCAAAAATATGAAGTGATTCAGAACTAAGGAATGAAAATACTGATCTTAAAAGATCTACAAAATCACAACCATCTAATTCAATATTAATAATAGCCCTATTTTATACCAGTCTTTTCTGGCATTCAGGAAATTGTTAAACATTTAAAAATCATTATTCAAAAGACTTATTTTCTGACTTCTGATATTTTTCTTAACCTTATTAAAATATACATGTAGTCTTATTTTAAGGAGTAATTCCTCCCTTGATATTTTCCACTTCAAATAATATCATCTTTTTATTTGTGTTAGCATAATAAGTATTATTATTATTATATCCTATCCACTTCATCATCTTTCTTTTTAGTTCCCTTATTTGCCAATAAATAATCTGTCTTCATAAGTCATCTTCTCTTTCATTGTTTGTGAAAGCCTTTAAGAAATTAACAGATTTGGTTATCTATCTATATATATTGGTAGCTGAACAGAAATTTACTATCACATTACATAAATTGAGTGAAAATACAAAATTTGTGGCTTTAAGGTATTTTTACTTCTCTTTTCTTTCTTATATTTCATGAGTATTTATCTATCTTTTCTCCTGAATTATCTTAACATTCAAGCTTTCCAGTACTCCATTTTTAGCTACTTAACTTCAGTTTTGTAAACTTACTTTGATTTATATTATCTAAAGAAAGGATCATTTGCATTATCTAATCCTATGCTTTCCAGTTTTCAACACTGTCTGCACTGTTCTTCAATCTTTTATGTTATTTGAAATATTATTCCTACTAAACTCAAACATTTGATTAAATGAAAAATCAATGTTTTCCTTCATGTGGTTTTATTCTTGTCATGATTCGCAACATATTATCAGTGTAAGGATGTGTAGTAATTTTTGCAGTTCTTGTGTGTGACACCTATAATAAATTTTCACAAAATTGAATGGTTACTTTATGCCAATTTATCTTATTTTAGAAACAAAATCTGTGTATATATCCTATGGTACCGAGAATAACTGTATTTTCCTTCTAGGCAACATTTACACCTTATATATTGAAGGCATTCTGGGGTAACGGTAATTAAAGGGGAAGAAGAGAAATGAGTATCCAGTTAAACATTTAATTTGCATCTTTTAGCTGAACTCTTTGGAGAAGATACTATTTGTGTTTTGATAGTTCTATTTTTTTCCCTATACTTTTCTAGTTAACAGGAATCTAGTTAATGGTCAATGATCTTAGAGAAAAGGTAATCAGAATAAAGTGTGACCCTATGAAATGAAACCCAACAGGAAGATACTGAGATTAGTCATTATGTACTGCACAATTCAGTATAGGTATTAAAAAAAAAGAAATTGAAGAGTAGCATGAGATAGACTAATTTACAAAGCATAGAATTTTTAAGTTAGGCTGAAACTAACACTAACTCCCTACCATATTAACCTGAGCAAGTCAACTTTCTAGTCTTGGTTTGATGGAAAGAAAAAAATATCAATTCTCATGATTGGTTAGGGAAGAGCATAACACTAAATACATATATTAATGTTATCAGAATCTTTTTAGTGGTTTCTAGAATAATATCTAGGTATGTTTAGACTGACAATTATAAAATTCGTGCTAACCTTTTTTTTTAAAATGGACTAGATTCTGAGAGTGATTATAGATGATCTTTTAAATTCTATAAGAATATGCATAGAAAAGAAGGATTGGCTAAAAAGTAAAAAAATGAAACACTGGTTATACTTTCCTTCTTGGTTTAGCTATTAAAATTTAATGACTGATATTAATAAAAACAACTTTATACTTTAGTAATCAGAAATTTAATATAGAGATACACATAACTATGATATATAATTAAAAACAAGGTGAGAAACCAGAGAATTATCACACACTATTTTTTTTATTCTACCCTTTATAAAATAAAACGATTATTGCAATATGGACTACATGTATGGCAATAATCTTGGGAGAAGTAAATCAGGGCTAGGATTCATAGAACTTATAAAATAGCTTCAGGAATGGGAGGTGAGGGCTTAACAGAGCCAGAGATTATTTGCTACAATAATTTAACTTTTCTTCTGCCATATTTATACCAAATACATTTTTAAAGATTAACTTCCACCTATATTGACAAGATATATTCAGTAGAATGACCAAGTATTTTGTCTAAACTATTGGTCACAAAAATACTACTTTTGCCTATATGATCATACAACGTATGTACAATATTGACTGGCTATAATGTATTGTTTTCCTTCAAAGTGTTCTATTGGCTATATTAGCCTTTATCTCAAGTATCTGTAAGATGTTACATCATAGTGTTCCTGAAAATGCTTACTTCCTTATTTTTTAAACAAAAAATGCTATCTTTTAATTAATCCAAAAGACTCTGAGTCGAGAGAAGTCTATTAATTCAGAAAAAAATGTGTCCATTTGCAAGAACACCTATACTGACACTCATTTTCCTTGATGACTGAAATTGAAGCATGAAGGCTCTATCACCTGGATCGGGCCCATAATTTATAATCTTACTGACACATCCAACAAGGGACAGAAGACACAGTCAATGCAAAGGCTCCAAATGAAGTCTCATGAAACGATCCTCAATCATAAGTTGCATAAGAAACACAGATTTTGAAAAGGAAGTTTTTATTTTGTAATGGAGCCAGAATGTTATTAAAAATCCAAAATGTTAGTGTAGATTAAGGGTCCTCTACTCTGATAATTTAATCCTACTTTCATAAATGTGAGCATGAAGCTACAGCTAGAAAAGAAAGAGACAGGGAGAAAAGAGACAAAGTAAAAAAAGATGGAGATGAGAGGACAAACCAATTAGATTTGGAATTACCAGTCAGCACAACTTTAGGGGGAAAAGAATCACCGAGTGAAATCGTACATTTACTCTGAGAGAGTATCCTTTCACATTGCCTTCTAGGTGATCTCTGAGCTCCTCCAGCTTTCGATGGAGCTACATGTAAACATCAGAAAATGAATTGAAAAAGCAACTTGTTCTCTTTTCAGTTTTCCTTTTTCCTTTTAAAAATAAGATCATAGCATTATACATTTTTCACTACCTTTGGCAAACATTTCAACACATCAAAGATCTTTGTATAACACAAAAATACATGCTCAATAAAACTGTGACTAAGAAGCCAACATTTCAATCATTGCATCTTGTCTTCCCAAAGTGTTAGAGAAAATAGATACTACAAGTATACTTATAATACTACAAGTATACTTAAAATTTTTCTATTTGGTAGAAATAGGAAATGAATATATTTAAAAATTATGAAATTTGCCTTTATTTCCTGACCACGTTTTTTGATTTAAGGCTGCATTCATATTAAACTGATTGAACCCTAAAATGTATCTTTTGTTCTTATACATAACGTGTATACACATACTCATACTGTGTATACACTTAAAAACAATGTATAATTATAACCTGAGTTCTATATACCCAAAGGTTGAACTTAAGATATAATTAAACACACGCAAAATTGCACACACATTCTTGTCTGGAGCAGATGGTGCTTCATTTGTGGATTCCATTTGCTCTTTCTTTCATTATCAGTAATTTCCAAAAAGTTAGGTCACTCTGTACTTTTTCGCTTGAATCTGAGTCATAATCCACAATCTAAACAATAATGGGTTTACCTTTCCTTAAAGACAATGGTAAAATATGATACCTCACAAGTAGACAGTGAGGAATGTTACTGATATATCATCAGGATACATAAACTCATATTTTTCTCACTGAATAATTTAACTTGCCTCATTTTTTGAAATAGATGTATAATCAACACTTCTCATCCCCTCTGATTATCCTTAGTTAAATAACATAAAAAAAATGCTACCCAGTATATAGCTGTTTTAGAGAATACATAGGATGGCTTGTCTGGAATAAAGGACACAAACATACAGACACACCTTCATCCATGTGCACTCATGTGCGTGCACACATGCAAACAACAAAAAATAAAATTAAGAAGGCAGAAGAGGCAAGGAGAGAAAAGAGTACAGAAATTAGTGCTTCATAAATTGTTAAATGGAAATAAATTGGAGGTGTATAAAATTTTGAAATGATTTAATATTAGGACTTTATTGAATTTTGGGACATCCCAGTGCAGTGAATTATCTGTCATGTTGATAAATATAACAATTACTCTTGTAACAACAAATGGGATTGAGATATAAGAAGTGATTAATTTGGGGAAAAATTCCTCTATATGTTTTAAAAATATATACTGACTTGCATTTATGGTGGCAGCATTAAAACTTATCAATGTCTATGTTTGCTTTTCTTAAGGGTGATAATTTGTTTACCTTTTCATTGTGATTAAATGTTAGAGTATTGAGTGCCCAAGGTATACTGACCCAAGATATTTAACAACTAACAAATGGGACCATCAGATCAGAGATCTTTAAGTTGTATATTAACATATCAAATTCACAAATGGGCAAACATTAAGATATATATTGGTTTCTGCTGATTGTTATATCAATTTTTTTAACTTAGAAAAATAAAACGAAGGGGATTATAACTGCTTAAATACTGTTAGCTATACGTGAGCCATTTACTATACCAGCATCACGTAAAATTCTTTTCTAATTAAGATTTTATAAATATAAAATACATGTTATTAACTCATAATATTTTTTTCTGGAATAAACTACATATGATAATGACACTAAAATAACATTTAATTGCTTTTTACAAAAAAGTTAAAAAAGGGAGCTAATACTCTGGAAATAAATATCAGTTCTCAGTTACCAGGAACTTAACACATAGTGACATCAGTCAGAGGAACGGTTTACTCTAGAACCCCAAATTATAGGCACCGATAATGAGGCAGTTGCCTTTTTCTTGTTTGTGGTGCCATTCAAAGCTAGTTACTTGACAGCTTGCCTTCAGCTGGTTGCTCTATGTGTAGCTGAAACAAACAAAAAAATATGACCCAACAGCCAATAAAAATAGTAAAATAAAAAAAATGGGATGGTGAAAAATGGAAAAAGCCCCCTTCCTCCCACCACCCTCCAAAAAGGAAGAAGTGTAGGCTATAGACAAAATCTTGCCAAAAAATGTTAGAAACATATTTACTTTGAGGGATCCAACTCTACTAGCAACTCCTTTGCTTTCATCCGGCCGTCTAATTTGCTACAATGAGGGAAGATGGGTAAAAAAGACAGAATAAAGAAAAAGTGAACTTAAAAATTTTTCTATGCATTAATAAGTAATACATGCAAAAACATCAATTGACTCTTGAGGTACCTCTTATGAGGTCAAGGAGTTAACTAACCCAGACGTCATACGAAATGCTCTGCAAATAGGCTGGTCACTAGAATTCAATCTTTGTTATGGCACTATTCCTGAGATGAGGAAATGGGCACTTACTTTCAGTTATCTTGGGGATTTCTGATGAATCAGTATCTGGAGTAGTGTTACATTTGCATTTGTCGTATAAAAAAACAAAGAATTGCATATATATCTACATATAGAACTTTGTCTCTTTCAGTATTTCAGTGTCTATTCCAATGTAGTATCAGAAAACCTCAATGGTATGACTAGAAACATAAACGTTCCCCAAGTGGAAAGATCAGTCCTGACAAGCATCATTCTGGATAGGTGACAGAGTGAAGCTCCTCTGCTTGTTGACCCAAGCACTGAGGTTGTTCAGTTGTTGCTGAGATTCCCAATTAAACAATTGTGCTGCCCAACCAGAAAATTTTAATGCCAGACCAATGTTAGATACAGTCAGTTCCTCAAAGTTTTCTGTATTTTGGTTGAATTTTCACCTTAAGACAGGGGAAAGTAAAACTGCTATTTAAAAAACTTGTTTCATATCACAATATGAATGAAAGGTAATAATATCTACTATTGAAAATCTTAAGAAAATCTGAAAAACATTTGTCTCTCAGAGTGTTATATTAGATGAATTATAAGCTAGAAATTTCTTTGCTTTTTAACAGAGCTGTAACAACAATTAATATTTTGTTTAAAGAGGAAGACCAAAAAATAAGAGGTGAGAGAAGAAAAGGAATCTTCAGACCAAGTGGATTCCTACATATGCAGAATGATAGTCTCCATTCAGACCAGCATAGGTCAAGTTAGCTGTGATGCTCCTGTATGTTGGAATAGAAGCGAAGAATAATGTGATGCCAAGTTCTGAGTGTTAAAGTCCTCAGGAAGAATAAAAAACCTGACCATGCTATAAAACTGTATTTCCTGGAGCTGCACTGTAGATTATGTATCTTGTCTTATCCCTTTTAAGACATCTCTGATAGTATATGAAGATTATTTAGGAATAGCGAGAAAAACTAAATTTTCACTTTGAAAAAAAGCGTCTTGGTGCATAGGAATTGTGTCAACTTCTGGTTTTACTTGATATAAATAGTTTTTACTAATACTTCAACATTAACTAAATGTTATGCCCAAAAGATAATTACCACTTCTCATTCTTAGTCAAACAGAATTCTCAAATTTAGATACAATGGATACTAGTTAGAATGGCTATTCTCTTATTAAAGAAAGTGTGTCTGGATAGACAGTGAGTTTCTAATATCTAGTTATTCTCTTGTGCTATATTCTTTGATCTAGAGAACATCTTTATATTAAAATCTGTTTCCCATTTTAAGTGAAAACTCACAATATCTTGATTACAAAGATAAATTACATAGTTTCCTATACAAATTAAAGAGTCTAATGCTTCATGCTGCTTTCTGAAAACTTTCAGTAACTGTGAAGACTTTCAGAACTGTTATATAGCAACAAATGAATACCATTTTCTACACTGTCTTTTATTTCTAGAAGGCTCAATATTACATCAAGTTAAGCAACATGTGCCATCTCCTTCAAGGTTATGATGTTAATGACAAATCTAGAAACAACATCCACAGTTCCTATTTCTAGTTTAAAGCTGTATTCCCTTAATAGGCCTGGAAAAAAATGGGCTGGACAAAAATTGATGCTTATAAGATGACATATATGTATATGTCATCTCTCTCTCTCTTCATGTCTGAAATTTTATGTTACTGTATTTATTTATGGAAGAAACTTTTCCTAAACCATTTCACTTCCAAATGTAACCACAAGTACAAAAACTTAAAGAATGAATTTTAAGAAAAGATAGTCACCATTGAACGTTAAACATGAAAAATAGACTATAATTCTAATTTAAAGAAAGATTTTTAGAGCCGACAGCTAATTTGTCAATGGTTGACATCAATTTTCGGTATATAAATCTGGCTTTGTAAATTAAAAACTATCATAAGAGGAAGACTTTAGAAAATTAATATGGTTATCAAAGATAGAAGTGTTTGTAATTCAAATGTTGTGTGATTTTATTACGGCTCCTGAAAGGTAATAATATCTACTATTGAAAATCTTAAAAAAATTTGAAAAACATTTGTCTCATAAACTAAAATTTGAGAAGTAGAAAAAGGTCAGATCAAAAGATTTAAAAATATAATGCTCTCATTTACTTTAGTCAACCCTCAGTCATCAATTATGATGAAGTATAATAAATAGAAATTCACAGCTAATCTAAATGCATTATTTTTCTTCTATAAGAATTTAAAAAACACCATGAAATATTAGTATTTGAATAAGATGAATTAATTTACTCTTCATAATTATAACGGCCTCATATTGTTAGCTAATTTTATACATTGTTTTCTGCTAAACATTTTGTATCAGTAACTAGGATGTTAAACTGCAAATGTTTACATTATAAATAGAATCATTACAATATAAATGAAGTTTGAGAATTAGATGTAAAGAATTGTATAAATGAGTTGATTGAAATTATTAGTTTATTTACATATATTAAAAACTAAAATGTTATTTGCAAAACAAAAAACATTGCTAATAATTTTTCTACCCTAAAGAAATCCTCTTAAAAATATTTCACTGAGATTGTAAAGGATATAAAGCAGAGGATCAAAACCATTTTAATTTTCTATTAGCCTCTCTGTGAGAATATTTAACAACAAAATATTCATTAAAAATAGTCTGAAAATATTGTACTGTATTATTTCTTTTGCAACATTCTTGGAATCTTTTTTCAGGGATTAATTACTGGGGAATCTATCCTTAGGGATTAATTACCAGGATGCGACCCATAAGGCAGTGCAATCACTCTTCTATTTGTATTCACCTGTTTAATAAGAGTTTGGATTCTAGAAATATCATGCAAAAGACACTGCCTGGAAGCTAATACAATATAGGTTGTTGATTCCCTATGATTGAGCCCAATTTCCAAAACTAAGTTTATTAAAATAATTTCCATCGCTAACATGGCAAAAAAATTATCCCATCCCACCTTCACCTCTCATCAAAATATGTTATATTTTTATTAATGCAAACATGTAGATTTTGAGTAGAAAGCCAATATTAATTTTTTTAAAACATGAAATTTCAAAGAAATTTTAAGATTATAGAAGCCATGTTAAAATAAGTGCCTATATCACTGGGTGTATGCATTCACACTTCTCTTTAGTACAAGACCTTTGGTGAAAATTTTTGAGAAAAGGTTAAGTTGTTAAGTTTTCAAACAACTTTGGATCCATAATGTTTTTAAATGTCTGCCAGTAAATAAGTCAAAATCAAATGCTAACAATGGCTTCTTCTAGAATATTACAAAATGAATTTATCAAGATGAAAAAATGATCTCTTTCTGTTATCCATATAATTATAGGAATCAAAGCGCTGCATATACTTTCAACAAAGGTAGAATTAATACAGGTTGCTAAGTTTAATTAAGGGAAGACTCTAAAACATTCAGCTTCCAGAAGATTATCACAGCATTGTTTTTAAAACATGTAAATATCCAAAAATAGGGGCTGGTGAAAAACTATGCTACATTCACAAATCAGAATAACAAACAATAATCAATAATAATGTTGTAGTAGATAATTTAAAACCATGTAAAGACGTTCATATTACTAAATAAGAAAGGTTATTATATAATTTAATGATAGCTAACATTTAGTAAATACTTCTTATATTTCAAACACAATGGTAAATAATTTATATAAATTTTAAAATTTAAACCTTAAAACAACCCTATGATGCAAGTAGTATTATTATTTATCATTTTACAGATGAGCTAATTAAGGCTACAGAGGGGAAGTAACTTTCTGAAGGCCACACACATAGTAGTGATAAAGCTGAGATGTGCCACCAGGCCTGTCAGACTCCAGAACCTTAGCTCTTATTCACTGCCTTCTCATTATTATCCATTTATGTAAAATTCTGAATGCACAGAAAAAAATAATAGAATGACACAGCAAAATTTTAACCGTCATTATTAAGGGTAGTCTTACAAAAACTCTTTTTTTTCTTCTATATAAATTTTCTAAAATGAGCAGATATATTACTTTTTTTTTTTTTTAAATAAGAGAAGAAACTTGCCACTTATACATGTCTAAGCTACAAAACTGTTAACTCTATAGCTATTGCTTTCTGGTTAGTTCTATCTTCTTAGGCTAACTAATCAAATGTCATTTGCAAGTTTAGATTTCAGATACATTTCACAGTTAAGTTATACTGAGCTTTGATGATGAATATAATTGCGTGAACATTAAATAATTAGAAAAGGGTGGGAGGAATTCCATTTTCAATTATCATTATATATAAAGGCAGAAAGGAACACTGAGATGAACAAAAAAACAGAAATCAATGTAAAATCCTGTATATTTAGCAGAATGTCATAGAGCAACCATTTAAAATGATATGTAAACTCAAAATTTATAGCTAAAATATATTATTATCTACCTTAAGTTTTATCAAAATATTAAATACTTCACCAACTGGGTAGTGCCTTTCTCATTATAAAGTAATGAGGCCTCTTTAAATAAACTCTTAAAAATCTGTTTTGCTATTAAACTACAATTATCAAAATAAACATGTTATAAAGGAGGAGAAACTAGACAATAATAAACAAGAGTGGAAATCAGTTACTCAAAAAAGGAGTCAGACATTTAATGCAAATGAGTAAAAGAGCCTGGAGGATATAAAGAATGCCAGCTGAGTAATGATATATGTCAGTGCTGGTCCAGTAATGTCAATCTGATTATTTTCAGAAAAAGTTGACAATTTGTATTTTTATTTTAAAAGTGCACCAATTTTAGGTGTTCTAAACAGATTTAAAAAAATCATCCCCAATTATATCCCTAAATTTTTTTCCCCCAAAAAGTAGGTTATGACTCAAAAGAGGGCTCTCTGTGTATCTATTAGTAGACAGGATATCCTGGGGGAAACATTAGTTGCTATTCAATTGCAGAAGTAGTATCACATTGGAAATGAATGGACTTATTAGCTGGGAATTACAATTTCTGGTCTTGTATCTTCCAAAGACTTCATGAAGTCTTCTCTCATTTTAAACCAAGAAGAGAAACTTTGTTCCCTGCCCTAGAATTAATCTAGATCACAGAGTAAGGGTGAATAATTTATAATGCTGAAACATGGTGCTGGTGGTCACTTATATAAAGAATAAAATCTCTCGACTCAGAAGACCACTATAACATTGTATCAATGGAAAATTAAAAAAAATAAGATTTAAAAATAATTTTGACCCAGGAAATTTTTAAGAAACATGCTAATCTGCTCATTTGCTTATACTAGTGGTTCTTAAGTGTGGTCCACAGTCCCATGAAGTCCCCGAGACCCTTTCAGGAGTCCATAGGGCCAAATTATTTTAATAACAGTACTAAGACATTATTTGCCTCATTCACTATGTTGCCATTTTCAATGATGGTACAAAAGCAATGGTGAGGTGGCACCTTAGTGCAAATCAAGATGGTAGATCCAAATAGTATGCATTATAGTATGGTCACTGTATCACTCACTACCATTTACTAACAATTAAAAAAAAACTAACAATTTCAAAAAATAAAAGCTACCTTCATTTAACATTGTCCTCAATGAAACAGTAAATATGAATTTAACTTAATTTAAACTTGTTTCTTGAGTATGCTAAAATGAGAAGTACGAATAAAATACTTCTGCTGCATACCAAAGAATGATGTCTGTCTCAAGTAAAAGCACTTATATAATTGTCTAAGTTGCATGCTGCACTAGCCAGGTTTTGCAAAGAATACCATTTTTATTTGAAAGAATGAAAAAATACTGACAAACCGATTTTACAGACTTAAATATTTGGTCGATATTTTCTAAAAAATGAATGAGATAAGTCTGTTAATTCAAGAAAAACAGACAAGAACTCTTCTTTTGCCCAAAATAAAATTCTAGTTTTTAAGCAAAAATTAGAATTGTGGAAAACATATAGTACTGTGAGCTTGACAGCATCCAATGCTTCTAAGTCTTTTCTGATGAGCTTGGTGGTTAATATGGAAATGATTTTTTGACATAATATAATGAAATATGTCAACATTTGGAAGAAATTATATTTTCCAAGTGACCAAGAAACATTTCCAAAATCATACCTGCATATAAGATCCATTCAAAATTCAAGACAATCCAATGGATTTTAGTATACCAGAGTATGGAATGGTCCTTGACAGGGTTTTTTTTAGGTTCCACACTTAAGCTAACTTTTAATAAATTATCAATTGTAAGTTTTTATTGTAGTTTCAAAGAATATCCACAATTACCTAAAAATGCTATAAAAATAGTCCTTGTTTTCTAACTACATAACTGTGTGAGGCTAATTTGTTTTTTCATATTCTTCAGCCAAAACAACATATCACAACAGACTAAATACAGAAGCAGATGTGAGAATCCAGCTGTCTTCTATTAAAACAAACATTGAAATATATTTGAAAAATTATAAAACAATGCAATCCTTTACAGTGGATTTTTTTTGTTTTGTTTTGGAAAATATTGTTTTCATAACAATGTTATTTATATTGCCATATAAAAGCTTATTATTCTTATTTTGAAGCAAATAAACATTTAAAAATTTCTGTTTTAATTTCTAGTTCAGTAAGTACTGCTAGATATAAACCAAATAAACAGAAGCTATTTGGGGTCCTTAATAATTTTTAAGTGTGTAAGAGGGTCCCGAGACCATTATGTCTGAGAACTTCTGGATTTGACAAATAATGTTGATAATATTATTGCTCAACACCCCAGATGAGGCAGTTAATTTTGCACTAAAATCTTATAGTTTTATGTTCAGAGAATGTACTTTTGCTATCACTAATTCAGTGTCTTCCAACGGTTTGACATTTGTTGACTACATGTAGAATCAACATCTCTATAATACTATGAACAGTTGAATAGATATTGATATTTCAATGTTGACATAATTTCAGACAAAACAAAAGAAACTTAATGTTTAGAGTAGTGTTACTGATTTTGTTTAGCCTAAAAATAGGAAAAAAATATTTGCAGACCCCCGTTAGTATTTTGATTCTGGCTAGAATTTTAGCCATTTTATGAGATTCTCCAGAGACTTGGGAACCTCAGGTTTAGAATCAATGAACTAGTCATATCACATAATTGCCCTGGTGTTCACAAAAGAAAGTGGTGATAATATGGAATAGTTTGTACAAACTAACAACACTAGAAAAAAAAACTCAGAGGGAATATTATCTTGATATAGGATTAATAATACCATTTTATACGTACAGAAAATCACATTGCCTTCTAGACATTCACATTAAAAACTAAGTTAAGAAAATACTTGATTCTTTACTTAGAGTAATCTAAATTCTTATATTTAAAGGATAATAACAGAAACCTATAGAGAAAGCATAATTTGCATTTTGTTTGAATATAAGATTAGATATTAAAGTATAAAGGAACACAATGTTCATATAAAGATATTTCAATATATATACTTTTTAATCCTTTTATAAACTTTAGTTCAATTAGATAGTATTTACATTTTCTTTCCATGAGGAAATAAAATAACTTACAGTTAGTCTGACACAAAATTCCATTCTAATCTTTAAGTACAAGAGAATATGTGACAATAGACTACATTTATTTACTAGATTTTAAGGACAAACTTCAGATACTTAGGGGATAAAAGGATAATTGAATTGGTCCTTAAAATTATTCTCTATTTTAATAACATCTATAGGGAATGATGAATTGATTGAAAAAGTTTGGATTTTTTTCTTTTTTTGCTATGGTCATTATTCTTTGACTCAAACCTCTTGATTTTTAATAGAGATGCTCCTCTCTTTTATAATTGACAATCAACACTCATTAAATTGTGAATTACGCTCATTTTAAAACAGAATTTATCTGGTACAAAATTATTCTTTTAGCAAATCTTTTTTGGAGACTCTTCATTTTTAGAACTTTATCCTCTATCAGCAGTCCCCAATCGTTTTGGCACCAGGAACCAGTGCTCCTATGAGCATCTACTGCCTGGTGATCTGAGGTGGAGCTGAAGCGGTGATGCTAGTACTGAGGAGAGGCTGCAAATGCAGATGAAGCCCTGCTGGCAGGTCGTCCACTTACCTACTGCTGTGCTGCCCAGTTCCTAACTGGCCACAGACCAATACCCGCCTTCAGCGCCTGGGGGTTGGAGATCCCTGCAGTCCAATTGTTGCCTACTTATTTAAATAGAATATGCATATTATTTTATTTTTTTAGCTTAGGCACTATTTTACTTAGGGAAATGAAAAGTTAAAATCCTAAGTTTGTTTTTAAAAGATACTTCACTGTGTCATAAAGAAGAGGAGTGAAAATCATTCATCACTTCAGTCAGATTTAATCAAAAGAAAATATCTGATATAAAAGAGAAATGATTTTCCCCTCAAATATAGTAAAAAATTATCTTGTCAGCAAATAAATATTTGCTGGAGACAATGCCTTTCAATGAAAAATTGTTTTTCAAAAGTTAACTATATTTTAATTGAAACTCTCCCCAAACCAATAATTCATAGTTGTCTTCACTAGATTGGGATAAACATACTAAAAATGAAATCCAAAGTTGGTATATTTTATAGATCTTTTTCTCACTGTAACAGGAAAATCTTAAAAGTTCAAAGCAGAATCTAGGATATTATACTGCAGTGAACATGTAAAATATGAATTCGAAATAATGTTTAATATTATAGTTGTTGACTCAAGAGAAACAGATGCATGCATGCAAGTGGACAGGAAGTCTTTTCAGCTTAAAAACTGCCCAGTGATGAAAGCTACAGAGAGGAAGGTTGGAACATGTAGTTTTCAATCATAATTTGGTTATTTAATCCTTTTATGTTTTCATAAAGACTAGGTTAAGGGCTTTTACTGGCTATTCCTAGATTATTCTGTATTGCCGATGATAAATCATTCACTTATTATACTTTGTTATAATTTGTGGTTGCCTGTTTTGTCTGTTTATAAAAGCAAGAACAATGTCTATTTGCTTATGACTGCTTTCCTAGCACCTGGTAAAGACTTATTTAATAAATTAATAAGTTCCATTGAGGAGGCAAAGATCACCAGTTTCATCATATATATGAAACTCAGAAAACTTGAGCAACTTGTTTAATAAAGTATGGTTATTAAGTCAAGAACCCAACAATTGAATCCAGGTCTTCCATTATCAAGTGAAGTGCTCTTTTTAGTTCTGATCATTAAAGATTGTATTGTGCATCTGATGTAAAAAATATATATGTTTGCACATCTATTCTGTACATACAGACTGCTTGACAAATCCAAAACATAGAAGGGGAATTTCTACGAGGTTTGTCCAACACTAAAATTAACTGAACCTTATCACAACCAAGATACAGTAACAATAAAAATGTCAAACTAAACTTGTGTTCCAATTTTGTGCTGGACCTTAATATAGTTACTAACATCGTTTACCCATATGTCAAATTAAAAACATGACTTTATGATTTTTTCTCTGATCTAAATTTTTATGCCAAAAGTTAAATAATTCACCTAGAACAGATTTAAATGTTAAAACCTATGGCCCTGAAATTTGATTCAGAGGTGAAGACAAAAAAAATTTCATTATTTAAAATAAAAAAAAAACTGATTTTGAAGTCATTGAATCAGACTATTCATGTACTAATGGATTTCAGTCTAAGATTTCTTGGTTGGTGACAACTGCCTTTGAAGTGGTCATTATTGCTGTATAATTCTCAAAACCTCCAACCAGTACAAAAGCTTTTGTTTTGTTTTTATTTATCCTTTATGTCCTTGGTTAAATGTTATACCTTAGAGAGGCCTTCTCTGATTATCCTAAGTAAAGTTTCCTCATTTCATTTTCTATCAGTACAACCTTTCACTTCTTGCATAAATTTCCATGTATAATTATTAAGTTATTGTAAAATTATAGTTTTATTAAAATTAATTATGATTATTTACCTATTTATTGTATTATACCATTAACTAAACTGTAAGCTCCACGATGGCAGAGATTATAACTGTCACTGAATAAAAGCACAGATAGAGCATCTAATTTAGATTCAATCGAGCGGTCTTATAATTTGAGACATTTAATAGATTAATTTGGCTTTCTTCATGCCTTCAAAAATTAATATTTAATTTAATTTTTTATTATATCAGTATTCTGACTCAGCCTTAATAATTTAATTTTAAGATTACACTAAAGCAATAATTTTATCTTTGAGGTATATATTCTGATGCTGATAAAAAATTATCCAAAAAAAATAGAATCTTATTCCTTGATAAAAATATAGAAAATAATTCCTAGAAAAAAAAGATATACAAATACATTGTTTATTGTCAGTTTGAACATCTATATGTAAGGAAAAAATATCAAGACAAGTCACAGGCTCTCCTAAAGTTTTGCAATAAGCAAATTAACTTAATAAATGTTAACATTTTTATTTGTAGAATTTCACTTAAGTTAATCTGGAAGTATCAAGTGATTTTTAATATTGAACTTAATATTCACTTTGTAATTAAAATATAATTACAAAGTTTGGAAAAGTCTTAAGTATAATTAAATTATGCTTAAATTTTTATGTTCACAGTATACCGTTAAGGAAAAAAAAATGACATGTCTTGGATAGTTTTGTATTTCCAAGATTTAGGTCTTATTATTTGGTGAATGGCTAAACATTAATAGCGATCTTAACTTTCAGCTATAATTATTTCCCAGACTTTATAAATGAGTACAGCTTGTACAATTAGAATCTAATTCAGCCATACAATAAATTATTTTGTTTTAAAAATTTAAAGGACAAAAATGAGATTCATCTATTCAAGTCTTGAGACCTCCATTCTTTCATTCAGTTGAAGATGTAACTGACTGGTACCCGACGACATTAACATACATCTTATGTCTAGAATGTATGGTACAATTCTTCTTCATTGAAGATTTAGGACCTCAATTTTTAAAAACTATATAGTTAATATTTTTGATACAAATTTAAAAACAATGATATACAACAGTAACACTCTGAAGATTTTGCTGAGAATATTATACCATGGAATGTAAAAATAGCTGCACTACACATATTAAAAATTCTTTGAGATTGCTTCTAGTTAAATCTGATTATAACATTCATAAAACTCACAGAAATGTTGGACTTGAGGAAGACAGCTGCTATACAAGTCCTAAATTTTATGACAGAAAAAATGTCAGTGTGAAAAACTACTTGCAGATCCCTAGAATAAATTTAGTGTTTGGCCTGGTATCTAACACCATATCTTATTAAATAAGAAGGAATGTTACTGTTAACCTTTTGATCCCAATATCAGATCCATCACATAAAAAACTTAAAAGTACAAATAACTAATTTAACCAGGGAAGGGATATTCCAGGAGAAAGCAGTTACAGTCATAATTAAGTTTGTTACTTAATTTATCACATACATGAAGATGTGATAAATAAATGTCTCTTCCCTTTCCCCCTCATATGTGATTCAGTACTTGGGAAAATTATTAAAAATAAATACTAAGATACTTTTTCCTCCCCCAAAGGTTGGCATTAAAACTTTCTTTCCAATCAATTTAGATTTATTTCCAAATATTAGGCAGCAACATTCCAAGTTGAACATGTTTGAAAAAATTTGGAATGATACTAGAGCAGGGAGCTACCCCAGCCTGGACAAGTTAAAAAAAAAATTCCTTTGGTGACATTTTGTTAATGTTGCTATTCATTGGCTATTCATTTTGTTAATCTTACTATTCATCAGTTAGAAATACATTTGTTCTCTATGTAAACAAATAATTCCACATCTATAATGATGAGTAGGTTAAAAAACAACAAATCTACAACAAAGAAACGGGAGCTACAGAAATTGATACCTGTAGCTTCGATGCAGAAATAGACATTTTGCATAAAATTTTTACTGCTCTACTGTTGGCCAAATATGACAATTTGTGAAACAGTAGGTGGTAACTATCTTACAGTCCATTAATTTTTCATTGTATTATCATGCATGCAATCTAAACTGGACAGGCAGAGGGAAATACTGGTTAGTTTTCCCAGAGCAAGGTGCCAAGGAACTGTACTTACTTTTGGTGTTGGGCAGGAAGCTGTAGAAAGGCGAGATGTAGCCTGAGCACGAGGCGATTCTGAAGGAGTAGTGCTGAGGGAAGCTGTGTCTCGTGGGAGCACCTGAACACCACGAGAAATGATAGAGTCTGGAATCTGAAAAAGGGAAATAAGCATGGTTTAACACTCTGAAAATAAAAACAGCATGTAAAATCAATACTGCCCACCTAACTTTTTTGGGGGAGTGGGCATTCTTTGCTGTTCAGTGCTCATGTATTTTGTCTTACATACTGTTAGTTATAAATGCGTCCAACAATTTGGGATGGAATAGAAATCTTTAGATTTTAAAATATTTTCCCTGATCAAAAAATGTTTCATTAAATATTTTTATGAGAGCTCCTAATAACAATAACATCATGGTTAGAAGTACAGTGTTTGGTATTCATGTACTGCCATTTAATATTTATTATTTGCTAGATATTTTTCATTTCCTTTTCAGATTCATTCTCTACACTTCTTCACCCTCTATGCTCCAAGCTGACCTGTATAGATAGAATCAACAAGCTATTTTGTGTTCTCTGGGTCCCAGCTGGGTTCAGTCAGTGGGAAGCACTGTCAGGAAACTGAAGTGTTAGAGGAGAGTAAGGTCTGGTATTTAATTCCTGAGCTTCTTCCCCACTAGGTTATCATAGGATGACTAGGATCACAGCCCCTGTCAGATGACACTTGCTTAAAGCTCTTTTCTGGATTCCAATAGCAGCTCCCTCCCTTTGCTCCACTAGACTAGGGGTATTAATGACTTCCACTATTACTAGTCCCAGGACATTGCATTATGCCTGGCTTTTTTCCCTAAAATCTGCCCAAACCTTTGTAAATACCATACTCCTTCATTAAACTCTTCTCAATTATTCATTTAAGTATGCTATGACTTCTGCTAGAACATTGACAGATATATTTTTCTAACTGTCATTTATTTTACCTAAAAAATGAGCATAATAATAGCATTTACCTCACTAGATTACAGCTGAGGGTTAAATAAGATAATGTATATAAGTTATCCATCACTTTCAAGTAGTAAATAATAAATGTTGGCTATTATTATTGTTATTATATGATTCCTATCAACATGGTAAAGACCGATGCAACTGAGTATCACTATTCTAAACAAACAAACAAATATAAGGATGGATGATGTGGATTTAGTTTTAAAATCATTAATATTTACATTGATTACAAAATTTATTATTTTGGGCTATGCATAATTTAGTTCATGTTCTGGGCTAGTTCTAAAGGGCATAGGTCTTCTAATTTCAAGTTGTGTGCACAAGAGGGGAAAATATATGATAAAATAAACAATTAACATCTAATCAACAAATATCACTTCTATGTGAAAAGAAGGAGGCAGAAGGCTAGATTTTGTGACTAAAAAGGTACTCCTGATCTTATGTATCATGTCTTTCTCACAAAAGACATATACTATTTCACAGAAGCTCTTTTATTTAGTTTCCATAACAACATCTTCAATACCAATGGTACTGTCACCATTTCAGGACTTGACAATTTAAGTGATTTAAGAAAAATACTCCTATAACTAGGATGAAAAGCAATGAGAATTAAACAGTAGGATATTTGAGGGGGAAGAATTAAGTTTAAATTTTGGGGTATATCCTTTTGGGTTAATAGTCTGGAGATACCCAATGAGCTATTAGAAACATTGGTCTAGAACTTAGGAAAGAGTTTAGGATTGAACATATACTTTGGAAATCATCAGTGGAGGTGGTAGTTTCAGTCATGCAAACATTTCAGATCATTCAAGGAGAGTATATAAAGGAACAAAGGATAAAGGTTGAAAATTCTAGGTGATATCCATATTAAGGAGTTAACCAAAGAAAAAAATCAGGGGAAAAATCTGTAAATGGGATGAACATACATTTTATTTTTCCTTGAAAAGTCTGGGTTTATACCTATTATTCTGGCTCAATTATTAAATAGCACATATTTTTACTTTCAAAAGTATCTCAATTTGGAAGATAAATTATTTGGTCTTCCTTTCTTTAAGAAACTGTTAGAGACAAAAGAGAAAAATCAAGACAGAGTAAAAATAAGAGAAGAAAAAAGAAAAGAAACTTTCAAGAAGCCATTAAAAAATATAAATAGAGAATAAGAGTAGGATGAGAGTTGAAAAGAAGTTATTAGACCTACCAACTAAAATAGTTACCAGTAAGGTAAAAAGAGCAGAAATGAGTTGAGGAAGCAAGTAAAGATGATAAAGCAGGATAATTTGTAGGAAAGGAAGAGAGAGATTCAAAATTACTCTTTGGTGCATGGAGTGAAAATTTGTTGATGAAAAAACAGGAAAGTGACAGTGGGAAAGATAATTTTAGGAGAGTCGTAAAAATCTGGAACAATGCATTGAGATGAATGAGCATGGAAGATAATTAAGGATCTGGCAAAGGAATTATCAGCCATCATTGTGGATCCAGTTAATAATGGCAACCATAAATTTGCAATTTTATCATGTAGCCTGGAAATAAATTTTCTACCCATCTCAAAAAAGAAACTTATGCTAGAGATAGAGATTTATAAATTATTTACAGAGATGCGGTTGTGAAAGCTACAGAAACAGATGAGATCCTATATGACAAAGATCATATTGAAATATACCAAGACAGATAAAAGGGAAAGGAACACACTAAAGAACAAGATGGAGGTAGTCGTTATTTGCCTGAGAGAGAGCTATCTCATTATTTGATAAAGATAGATACATGATTATAAGAAGTAAATAAAAAACTTAGATGTAAGGAAAAGAAGAAAGTGAATATGGATTACTCTGTTGATGGACATTGGTATTGTTTACATTTTAGATATATTCTGAACAATCCTAATATTAATATTTCTGTTAAAGTATCATGATTCCCATGTGCATTAATTCCATCATATTTACTCAGAAACAAAATTGCTGTCATAGGGTATAAATATCTTTTTTAAAATACTAATTTCTAAATTGGTTAAGCCAATCTATGACTATCAAAAGAGGATGGTAACAGTTGCTCTTCCTCCACAACTTACACATACCTAGTATCGTATTAATTTTTTTCAAATCTGCTAGTTAATAACAATGTCTTATTGTAGTTTTAATTTTCCTTTCGCTGTTAATGAGAGTAAGCATCTTTTCATATTTATCAGTCATTTAGATATTCTCTTTTGTAAAGTCCCTGTTCCAAGTCTTTGTCCAATTTTCCCCTTATTGGGTTGTTGTTTTTTATTGAATTGTTATATCTCTTTATCTATTCTGGATAACGAGTTCTTTATCAGATTTATCTGGTATTAATATCTATTTCTACTCTGTAGCTTGTCTTCTTACTTTATCATGTCTTTTGCTGAATATTTTAATTTAGTTAAATCTATATTTTCTTTATAATTAATAATTTTTATATCTTAAAAGGACTTCTTCCCGAGTGACATCAGTGGAAACAGCATAGTTGGAAAAGCAAAAAGTCCATCCCTCCACTAAAGAGGTAAATTAAAAAAACTACCAAAAAATGTCAGAATCAACTGTACCAGAAATTTAAAAATTAATCAAAAGTGTTTAGCTATCAGGTGAATGCTTAATCAACTAACAAAAAACCCAACCGATCCCCTACTACACAGCTCAGCATGGGCCTTGAAAATATGGTTCACATTCCTGGTAAAGGTTCTTGTACTGAAGGAAAACCTTAGTCTCAAAAATTGTAGTTGTTTGTTTCAATACATCCAGTGGCTCAATGAATGACATACTTGAAGAGCTTGCCTTTATTTCCCCTAATTTAGAAACCTCGCAAAGCTCAGGTAGCTAACTGGGGGGCATAACTGCCTAAAAATTTAAAAACAGATATATTAACCATTGCAGTCCTGGCAAAGAATAGCAGTTGGGATAAATAATAGATTAACTGAAAAACTCAAGAATAAGGACTTCGAAATGTTCCCACATATTCCTGGGAATCCAGAAGTTCATGTTATGCCCAGGGCTAGGCACATCCTTGGAAGATTTCACCTAATCTTTCACCTGTTGCTGAACTTAAGACTCTGTACAATCAGGAAGTGAAGGGTAAGGCGGAGTTATAAACTGCCTAGCTGAGTGTTGAAGACATGCCTTGATATATACAAATAACCCATCTGCAAAGAATGAGAGTTTTTTCTTTGTGTGTGTGTGTGTGTGTGTGTGTGTATATACAAATATAAATTTTTATATATATATATATATATATATATATATATATATATGTTTTTTCCAGGCATTTAAGGAAATCTCTGTTGAACCACTAACTGACCATGAAGCTAATGCAATAGATACTTCAGTGGCCACATATGACAAAGAATAACACTTAACAAAAACAGTTCAGAAAAGCAAACCAACAAATAAATGACAATTATAAAAAGCAGGAATAACATAACCCAGGGAGAAAGAAGAATATGATTTCCAGAGTTGCTGCTTATAATATTCAAAACATCCAGTTTTATGCAAAGAAACAAAAAAAAGTACTTCCTATATTTAGGGAGAAAAAGAAGAAATAAACAGAAACTGTTTCTGAGAAAACCCAGACATTGAACTTGACTAGACAAAAAATTTTAAATCAAGTGTTTAAATTATACTAAAAGTGCTAAAGGATACCATGGACAAAGAGCTAAAGAAAACATGGGAATGATGCCTCACTAATAGGGAATATCAATAAAAAGATAGAAATCATAAAGGGAACTAAACAGAATTCAAAAGTTGAAAAGTATAAAGAATAAAATGAAAAATCCACTAAGGGAGGTTCAACAGCATATTTAAACAAGCAGAAAAAGAATTAATGAACTTGAAGATAAATCAATTTAGTACACTCAGTTTTGGGAGAAGAAAGTAAAAAGAATGAAGAATAAAAACAGGGCTTAAGAAACCTATGGGACACCAATAAGTGTACCGAGATATGGATAATAGAATTTCCAGAAGGAGAGAAAATAGATAGAAATAATATTTGAAGAAAAGATGCCTGAAAGCTTTCTAATTTTAAGGACATGAATCTACACATTAAGAAACTCAACAATCCCAAGTTGGATAAACTCAAAGAGATCTACACTAAGACATTATAATCAAATTTTAAGAGTGAAAGAAAAAGACAACAAAAGAGAAGTAACTCATACAAGGTATCTTTAATAAGAGTAGCAGCTGATTTCCCAACAGATACCAAAGAGATCAGCAGAAAGTGAGATGACATATTCAAATGCTGAAAAAAAAAATCTGTCAATAGAAAAAATTATATCTGGCAAAATACTTCAAAAATAAAGGAAATATCAAGGCATTTTCAGATAAACAAAAACAGAGAGTTCAATGACAGACTTGCAGTATAATAAATGTTAAATAGAGTCCTTCAGGTTGAAATAAAAGGACACTATATAGTAATTTGGCATTCACATGACGAAATAAACACTAATATTCTGCAGAAGTAAATCTAAAAATCAGTATTGTATATTTTGGGTAGTAAATCTTCATTTTTCCTATATGATTTAAAAGAAAACTATGTAAAACAATTATGATAAATCTGTGTTCATAGGCACACAATGTGTAAATATATAATTTGTGAAAATAACATGTGAGAGAGAATGGGACAAAGTTTTTGTATAATGTTTAAATTAACGGTGTTAATTAAAACCAGATTATTATAAATTATGATATTAATTGAAACCTGTAGGTATCTACTAATAAAATAACTAAAATATATTTGATAAAAGGAATAAGAGGAAAATCAAAATAGTATACTAGAAAATATCTATTAATAAAAAAGGAAGAAATAAAAGAAATGAGAAATAATATATATAAAAGATAAAAAGAACATATATATCACAAACTGGAAGAAATTTCACCTAATCAGTTATTTTACATTAAATGTAAGTGAATTAAAAGGCAAAGACCAGCAGCATGGATTGAAACAGTGATCCAAGCATGCTTTAGATCCAAAGACACAAATAGGTTGACAGTGAAGAAATGTAAAATGGTATTTCATGCAAAAATCCAAAAGAGAGATGGAATGCCTATAATGATATCAGACAAAAATGGACTTTAAGACAAAAACTGTTCTGAGACAGAAACATCATATAATGATGAAAAGGTCAATCTATTGGAAGGTAAAACAAGTATAAACATACATGCACTTAATCAGGGCCCCACAATATATGAAGCAAAAACTGACAGTACTGAAGAGAAAAAAAGTTCAACAATAGTAGTGGGAGATTTCAATTCTCCACTCTCAATAATGGTTAGAACAACTAGTCAGAAGATCAACAAGTAAAACAGATGATTTGAACAACAGGCAGTATAAACCAATTAGACCTAGCAACCATGTAGAGAACAATCAACCTGATAACAAGAGAATACACATTTTTCTCAAGTGAACATGGAACATTCTCCAGGGTCGACCAAATATTAGGCCACAAAATAAATCTCAGTAAAATATTAAAATCCAACAATGTACCTTCTCTGACCTTAATGAAAGGAAAGTAGAAATCAATATAGAAAGAAATTAGAAAATTTACAAATACATCATAATTAAACACATTCCTAAATAAAAAATCAAGGAAGAAATCACAAGGAAAATGAAAACATAACATACCAAAACTTATGGGATGCAGAAATAGCAGTGCTCAGTGTAAGGCAGTTTCAAAAGTCTACTTTAAAAAAGAAAGATTTAAAATAATCTAACCGGAGATACTAGGTAACTAGATAAAAAAAGAGCAAATAAACCCAAAGCAAAGAGAAAGAAGTAATAAGGATTACAGTGAAGATAAATACAGAATAGACACACATAAAAGAATCAACTAAAGCAACGTTGACTCTTTGAAAAGATAAACAGAACTGACAAAGTTTTAGCTAGACTGACAAAGAAAAAAAGAGAGAGAAAACCCAACTTACTAAAACAGGAATAAAAGCAGGGACTTTACTATTGATCTCACAGAAATGAAAAGGAATATAAGAGAAAACTATGGACAACTGTATGCCAACAAATAGGATAACCTCGATGAAATGAACAAATTCTTATGAACACAGAAACTATCAAAACTGATTCAAGAAGAAATAGAAAATCTGAAATGTACATATAACAAGAGATTGAATCAGTAATAAAAAAAATCTTCAAAAAAGGAAAAACTCAAGACCAGATGGTTTCACTAAAGAATTCTATCAAATGCTTAAAGAACACAAATCCTTCACAAACTCTTCCATTAAATAGAAGAGGAGGGAACACTTCCTAATTCATTGTGTGGGGACAATATTACTATGATACCAAATACAAAGGAAGACAATATAGGAAAACTACAGACTAATATCCCTTATGAATATAAATGCAAACATCCTAAACAAGACAGTAGGGAACTGAATCTAATAGCATATTAAAAGGATTATATATCATGACCAAGGGGGATTTATTGCATGAATGTAAGAGTGGCTCAATATAAGAAATAAAATCAATGTAGTAGAATGAATTAATGAAGAAAATAATCCACATGGTTGTTTCAATTGATATAGAAAAAGCATATGACAAAGTAGAATACCCTTTCATGATAAAAACACTAAGAAAATTAGGAGCAGAAGGCAACATCCCTAACCTGGTTGAAGGGCATTTATGAAAAACCCAGAGCTAACATCCTACTTAATGATGAAACCTTCGCTCTAAGAGCAAGAACAGGAATGTGTGCTCTCAATACTTCTTTCCAACACCGAACTGAAAGTTCTAGCCATGGAAATTAGACCAAAAACAAAAAAGAAAGAAAAAAAGAAAGAAAGAAATATAAGGGATTACATTTGGAAAGGAAAAAGTAAAACTATCTCTACTTGGAGATGACATGATCTTTTCATATATATATTTTACATATATATAAAATCTTAAAAAATCCACAGAATTATTAGAGCTAACATATTCAGCAAAATTGCAGGATACATGAAGAACACATTAAAATCAGTTGTATTTTTATATAATAACAATGAAAAATTTAAAAAGGAAATTAAGAAATCAATTCCATTTACTTTAGTATCGAAGAGAATAAAATATTAAGTAATAAACTTAATCAAGGAGGTACAAGACTTGAACACTGAAAATTACAAAACATAATAAGATATAAATAAATGATAAAACATATATTAAGATGACAATACTACCCAAAAGGATCTATAGATTCAATGCAATCCCTATTTAATCCCAACATTTTTTTTTCAGAAATAGAAAAATCCATCCTAAAATGAAAGTTAGAGGACTCACACTTTCCAATTTTAAAACTCACTTCAAAGATACAATAATCAAAATAATGTAATATTGGCATAAGAACAGACATAGAGTTCAAGGTAAAAGAATTGAGTCAGAAATAAATCTACTTACCTTTATGGTTAACTGATTTTTGACAAAGGTGTCAAGACAATTAATGGGAAAAATAGACTTTTCAATAAATTGTGCCATAAAATTGGATATCCACATTTAAAAATATGAAGTTGACCCTTACCTCACACCACATAGAAAAATTATTTCAAAACGGATCAAAAGCCTAAATGTAAGAGCTAAAATGATAAAATTCTTAGATGAAAACATAGCGATAAATATCCATTACCTTGGATTTGGTAATGGATTCTTAGATATGATACTAAAAGCATAAGAAACCAAAGAAAATTTAGACAAATTGACTTCATCAAAATTTTTTGAATCCAAGTAATTAAGAAAGGTTGAAACAATAAACAAACAAGACAAACAAACAAAAACTCAAAGACACAGACAATAAGTTTAGTGGTTACCACAGGGAAGGGGGAGAGGGGAGGAAGTGAATAATGGTAAAAGGGGTCAAATATATAGTGATAGAAGGAAATTTAACATTGGGTGGTGAACACACAACGTAATATACATACATACAATGTACATAAAGGAATCAATAAGGGATGATCTATTATTGTACACTTGAATCTTACATAATTTTATTAACCAATGTCAATCTAATAAATTTAATTTAAAAATTTGAATATAAAAATAAAACAACAAAAAAGGTTGTAAAAACAACCCACAGAAAGAAAATATTTGCAAATCACAAACATGACATAGTTCTATTGTCCAGAATATATAAATACTCTGACTCAACAACAAAGGACAAATAACTCGTTAAAAAAACCCTCATTTTAAAAAGAGGCAAAAGACTTGAATATATAATTATCCAAAGATGATACACAAATGGCAACAAGAGACATGAAAAGATGTTCATCATCATTATTTATTAGGGAAATGAAAATTAAAACCACAATGAGATACCACTTCACACCCACTCAATAGCTAAAATTTTTAAAAACAGGAAAATAACAAATTTTGAGCATGTAGAGAAAGTAGAAACCTCATATACTGCTTGTAGGTATGTAAAATGGTACAGTTCTATGGAAAAAAGTAGGTGGTTCTTCAAAAAGTTCAATACAGAATTATCGTAGGACCCAACAATTCTGATCCTAGGTATACATCCAAGAGATCTGAGAACTGGTGTCCAACTAAAAACTAGTACATGGATGCTTATAATAGAATTATTTTTATAGCCAAAAAGGGAAAACAATTCCAAATGTCCATCAATTGATCAATAGCTAAACAACATGTGGTTTATCTAAACAATGGAATATTGTGCAGCCATAAAAAGGAGTACTGATACATGCTAGAAAGGATGAAACCTTGAAAGTAAAGTAAGTAAAAGAAGCCAGACATAAAAAGCTACATATTGTAAGATTCCATTTAATGTAACGCCCAGAGTAGACAACTCCATAGAGACAGAAAGTAAATTGGGTTTGCCAGGGAATAAGGGGAGGGGTATAGAAAGTAACTGCTTAATGAGTATGATGTTTTGGGGGGTTGATAAAATATTTTGGAATTAAAGGTGATGGTTGCACAACATTATGAATATACTAAAAGCCACTGAACTGTACAATTTAGAATAGTTAAAAGTTGAATTTTATGTTGTCAATTTAATTCAATTACATTTAAGAAAGAACCCTTTTCTAATCCAGCATAATAAAAATGTTGTCATATATCAAAATATAAAGGCTTTATAGTTTTTCACATTTAGGTCTCTAATTAACTTAGAATTAATTTTATATACTGTACCAAGATAGGGTGACCAATTTAATTTTTTTTCAAATGTATAGCATTTTACTTCAGCTTCATTTATTTTAAAAAGAACTTCTCCACTAATGCGTAGTACTAACTCTGTCATATACGAAATGTCCATATGTATGTTGGAGTTTTGGTCTTATATTGTAGTGCATTGGTCTAAGTGTCAATTCTTATATCAATAATGCACTACTTTAATTATATCATTTTAAGTCTTGATATTTATAGAGAAGGTCTTCTCATTTTGTTCTTTTTCTTATTCAAGAGTATCTTGGTTCTTTTTCGTCCTTTGCAATTCCATTCTATAAAAATTTAGAAGCAGCTTGTCAAGAAACTCCCTCTCTTAATTACACACACACACACACACACACACACACACACACACACACACACACACAATCACTTACAAACTATTAGAATTTTATTTTCTACATTTGTATATAAAAGTATAGAAAAGTTTTGAAGGATATTCCTCTGATTACAAAGTTTTTACTTCTGGAGGAATGTGAAGGCAAATGAAAATGAGGTAAGAGGGTGGTTCAAGTAAATGTTAATCTTGTCTATTTTTACTTTTATTCTTTAATGAGAATGCATTCATGTATTACTTATACAATTAAAAAGTTAGTAAGGAAAACATGTGAGACATGGTTTCAAAAACTGAGATGTGGTCAATGCACTTAATAACTAGGGAAATGTAGAAGAATGAGCACAATGTCTTACATACAGTTGATAATTGATACTTACTTCTTTAATCAAATAATAAAAGCAGTCATTAACTTTGATAATTATATGCTCTCTTTAAGATAGGACAGGAAGAAAGTATTAACTCAGAAAAACAGTTTAAGCAGAAAGGACAGATGTTTAACCCTGATGGTCTTTATTTTAACATAACAAGAATCAAGGGGAGAGAATAGGGGAAAAGAGGAGGTGAAAAAACGTAAAGGTCTGAAAATTGCAAGTCATCAATGTACATAAAGATGTCAATAAGGGATGAACCAAAGACTTGCCAAGGAGTATTGAGAATCCACTTAGAGTAAGCAGAATTTGTAGTGGGTTAAGTAAGCACAAATGAGAAGGAGAAATGCAAAATCATTTCCAAAAGAAAAAAAACATTCCTACCTTCAGAGAACTAATCTGTATTCCTATTATCTTATGCAACTGATAGCATGGAGAGAACAATTTGTCCCAGTTGATCTAAAACCCTCTGTAGATATGCAATGTAATTTCAACTGTGAATTATTAAACAATAGAGTTTTTCTCATTAAGGGAAATTATAATGGGAATACATACTTTCTTAGGAACAGTGCTGATTCTATGCTGCTTTCACAGTCCTAAAGCTAATTTGACTGATTGGGTGAACACTTCTAAAAGAAGAAATGGAGAGTTATACTATCAAAATCAGAATATGCAGCCAATGTATTATTTTCCTTTTTGAACTTTGTAGGCTTTTGAAATATCAGCAAGAATGCCAATAGTGAAAACACACATATTTACATTCTGATGCAAAGCAAATTTATAAGTGAGTATATATTTCACCTTTGAATCATTATTTTTACCACTTAAAATATTTTTGTTTGTTTTGAAAAATGTTTAAACTCACAGAAAAGTTGCAAGACTCAGACAATAGAAGATATATCTGTTATTTGAATTTAATTTTGTGTAGCTAGCGAGCACATTTAAAATAACTGGAGTCAGCTTCCCAAAGCAGCCATATATGAAGTATGGCTTCCACAGCCACAATTTGTCAGTGTTCACTAGTAAGGCTTTTGGCATTCTTGTTCAGCTTTGTGGTTAGCTCTTTCCTGATACCATTTCCTAATAAAATGGGTGACATATGAATACCTAAATGGGTTCTTTCAGAAAATATACAGCATGTATCTTTTCAGAGCTTCTGGTACTGATCCTTTAGAGGCTATGATTAAGAAAAATAAAAATTTTACTAAAGAACAAAACTATCACACCTTGAGTTCAGTAAGGTACCTGACAAGTCATTCATAAAATTCTTGTGGACAAGATAGTGAAAGTAGGTTTGATGGTCTAGAAGACAAATATATGTTAGCTGTATAATCAACAGGGTTTCTGGAAGTTTGTGCAGTAGCCTAACCTAAAAAAACAGTTCTATCAGTGACTTGAATGACAATATGGTTAACATATCTGTAAGTGACAGACAAGTAATATACTGAATGGCCAAAACAGATTTTTAAAAAATCTCCTTAGGCTAGACTGATCAGTTGAATTAGCTAAATTTAAGAAAAATAAATATGATGACATGAATTTAGATTAATATCACTGATACAAAGAATCCACAAGAATTTGTGATTCATATATATAAAGAAAACCCACTTTATGATTTTGCCTAGACAGTGAATATTAAAGTATGACTACAACCTACCTTTTTTTAATAAATGTAAAAACTTAAATATTCATGAGTTTGTTTCTTTACAAAGATTTATGCTTATTAAAATTATTCTTCCATTGTTTAAAATTATTCAGAATTTTTATTCTCAGTGGTATTAATCAGAGTCCTTATGATGTTTTCCCATATAAATTTGTCTTCTGGGAAAATAAAAAGGTATAATCTTGCTGATATCTGCATTCCAGTATCAATTTATGATGGTATATATAAAACACTTAGAATAGTGTCTGCTATATAGTTAGCATTCAAAACTTATCTATTATTATTATTATTACTATAGTTGCTTAATAAATTGGCTTACTACAGGAAGAGAATATGCTGATAATTTGTCTATTTCATGGAAGAGTCCTTATACATCACATTAAATAAATATATCTTTATTTATGTTTATTAAAATATAGTTGGCATACAATATTATATTAGTTTCAGGTGGACAACATAGTGATTCAACATTTATATATTTTACAATGTGATCACCACCCTAAGACTACTAACCATATGTCACTGTGCAAAGTTATCACACTATTATTGGTTATATTCCCCTTATCTTGGTTTTATATGTTTTATGAACTTAGTTCATGGACATATATTCCTTAGAGAGTAATGATACATTGTATTTTTTGATGGAACATATTTAAAAAATATTTATATAGTATATATATTATATATTATATTATAGTATATATTATCTTGCAACTTTTCTGTACTAGATGTTGGATAGATCACATAAAATTAAGAGATGTGATCCTTATTCTCATGGACTTTACAGTCTACATACATAGAAATCAAACACATGATTAAGCATATAATTATAATTTGTGATAAGTGCTATAATGGAAAAAATAAGGTGCTATGAGAGAATAACTGCAAGAATAATTTGGGTTGGCAGATCAGAAAAGTCCTTCTGTGAGAAAGAGATCTTTATATTAGACAGAAAGAACATCTAATAGAAGTTAGCCAGGCAGAGTTAAGGACATTTGTGTGTATGAGCCTTTGGTGAAAGGCAGCAATATTGATCACATTCTCAAAAGAGGCCATCATTTATAAAAACGTAAGAAGCACTTGCTGAGCTAGGTCTCAAAGGTGGTTAAAAGGTGAATAAGAAAGAAAAAGAAAAGATTGTTCAGTTGGGTAAAGAAAAGAGGAAGTTTGAAGGGAGAATTATATTAGTAACATCTGAAGGTTGAGTTAGTATCAGTGAAGCTACCAACCCCCAAATATAAATTGTTTACTTTTATCCAGATACTGTGTTAAGTGCTTTTATATCCATATTCTTATTCTAATATTCATACCTTACTTATGAAGTAACAAAGGAGTTAATACCATTATTATTCTTATTTTAGAAAAGGCTTGGGCTTACAAAGGAGAAGCAATTCACCCAATGTCAGAACTAATAACTAACAACTAAAACTATCAGATGCCAAAGCTCATGTTTTTATGTAAAATATAATGCATATTGCCTTCCAGATTTGAAAAAGGTCTATGTAGTTTATTTTAACATAGCTTCCTATTTTATTGGTAAAATAACAGTAAGCTTTGTGAAAAACTTATGAGAACATATAATAGCCCAAACACTAATTATTAATAATTCATCACATGTACATATATAATTACTCCACAATATTACTCAAAGGTCAATACTAGAAAAAAAACAATTGGCATCTTAACAAGTCAATTCCTTTATTAACAATTACAGTAATGATATAAATTCTTGGCTTTTCTAATTCAAATTTTGAGAAAAATCAAACATTTATTTATTATTAAAGGTCATACAGCCTTCTAAAAAATCCTGCTATGTGGCATCCATGTAAGTAGAAACAAACAAAAAAGGATAAACAATAAAAATGCACAATAGGCAAATGGACATCTTAAACAAAAAAGTTAATTTTTTTGTAAACATCCATGCATCATCGTATTTCTTTTGTCTCAGGAAAAATTGTGAAAGAACTGAAAAGGACACAAAACGTCACCAGGTGCCCTGAGTAGTGGACCATTCTGGATTATCTGTACTGTTCACAATATTTCAGCTACTTTATAGATCTAAATTGTAAAAACTGATAATAATGTAAATGTTTTTTTTTTTTCTAAATGATTCTTCTATACCATGGAACTGCAGTGGACTGCTTTGTTGAAAGTTACCAAGTACTATATCTATTTGTAAATTCATTTCAGCATTCCTAATGTCTATATATTTGTTTTCTTTGAATATTCCTGTGAACCAGTTGTAATATCTTTCTGGTTCCCTCATTAATTAATGAAAGAATGAACAACTTTGATACATATTCATTTGGCATTTGTAACAGAATTTTACCATTAAAATGTTTTCTTTAACAGTTTTAGAGATCATCCACTAGGATGCCTAATGGGTTCATCTATTAGAACCAATAAAATATGCTGCTGGAAGAGTGCACGTTTAAAGCAATTGCTTAAACCAGGTATCTTTTCTTGGCAACCAGAGGTGAATCTCCAATGCCAACAGAATTCTACTTAAATGACTGTGTTTCTTCAGGTTGTAAAAACAAACAAACAAACAAACAAACAAAAAACCCAAACAACCTATTATACTGATTTGTGTTTTGTCTTTGTAGATAGTGTATTGACAAGAAATTATTGCTCATTGGTGGCAGCAATGCTTGGGGCTTTGGTTTTATGGTCCGACCATTTGGTGATCTCTGTAAATACATTATAGATTTTTATTCTCTATTGGGTGAAAGATGACAGAAAAACCTGTTTACAGTCATTTTCATTTGTCAATTTCTTCATTTTGAGATCAAAAAAATTAAGAATTTGGTGCCCTCTGGGAAGGAGAACAGGTCTTTGTTTGTTTTTTTTTTGGAGAGACAGAAATCTTGTTTATTCTGGAACTGTGGCTGAAGTTGTACAATTGAAACCATAAATTCTCTGTGTTCGTGTGGCTGCAATTTAGAAAGGCTTATACCTATTATGTGAATGTGAAATGTTTCCCAATAAATGGAAATTATTAATTGAACTATATTGTCTATTAAATTAAAGGAGGTTTGTTCTGACTGGCTTCTAGAGATAAATAAATGCCTAAATAAGTTAATTATACTCCAAATTCCCCCCAAATAAAAAAAATTAAACTTATAATATTTCAAACATGCTAGATTTTAAAAAAATATAATAGAAACTAACTCATAAATATTTTAATAATCTAAGTTCAAAAGAGACTAGCTTAATAATTTGGTTTAAAAATTATTTAAAAAATTATCAATGTTAAAAATAATACAATTATACTTTTGTTTTCTTGTGTTGCTGTCTCTAAACATCCATAAGTTTGCTGATTGAACAAGCTAACATTACTCCTACAGAATACTTAGAATTATAAAAAATATATTTATGTTCAATTAAATTGAAACATTCTGACAAATTTTATTTCAATGATGTTTGTTTTTTAGAATGTCAGTTTGAAGATAATTTCCATGATCTTTAGGTAACTTAAATTTGAAATGACATCAAGTTTAGTCAATTAATGGATAAACATTAGATGCCTAGATAATTTTTAAGTAACAGGAAATTAAAAAACTTTATATACTACTAATAATTTTTTTATTGTGGTAAAATATACACAACATGGAATTTACCATTTTAACCACTTTTAAATATACAATTCAATAGCATTAAGTATTCACAACATAAATGCAAACATTACCACTATACAGTTCCATAACTTTTCCATCATCCCTAAAAGAAACACTATACATTAAGCTATAACACACTATCTCTTACTTTCTCCAGGCACTGGCAACCTCTATCCTATTTTCTGTCTCTATGAATTTCACTATTTTGGCTATGGCATGTAAGTGGAATCCTATAATATTTGTCCTTTTATGTCTGCTTTATTTAACTCAGCATAATGTTTTCAAGGTTCATCCACATTATAGTATTTAAAAAAACTTAATTTCTTCTTATGACTGAATATACCATTGTGTATATATATCATATTTTGTTTATTCATCATGGGACATTTGGGTTGTTTCCACTTCTGCGCCTTGGTGAATATGCTGCTATGCACACTGGTATATGAGCCCTTCAATACATTTTGGGTATATACCTAGAACTGGAATTGCTGGGTCACATATTTAACTTTTAGAGGAAACACAAAAGTGTTTTTCACAGTGGCTGCACCATTTTACATTTCCTTCAGCAATGTACAAGGGTTTTAATTTCTCCACATCCTTTGCCAACATTTATTTGTGTGTGTGTGTGTGTGTGTGTGTATATGTGTGTGTGTGTGTGTGTGTGTATGTGTGTGTGTGTGTGTTTAATAATAACCGTGCTAATGGATGTAAAATGGTATTTCATTATGGTTTTGGTTTGCAATTCCCTAATAACTAGTGATGGTGAATATATTCAAATTCTTTGCCCATTTTTGAACTGGGTTCTTTGTTTTGTTTTGTTACCGAGTTGCAGAGTTTTTTAAATATTCTAGATAGTAATCCTTTACCAGACACATGATTTACAAATATTTTCTTCTACTTTGTGGGTTGCCTTTTCACTCTCTTGACAGTGTTCTTTGATACACAAGTTGTTAATTTTGATGAAGTCCAATTAGCCTCCTTTTTCTTTTGTTGCATTGATTAGTTATCATAATTGTAAGTGAATATACTTTTCCTTCTTATTTGCTATATAGATGCTAGAGTTTTGTGTCATGTTTGTGAACATGTTCCTTTTTGCTACTTTAACAAGCAGTCAAAGAGTTGTATGCAGAAAATTATGTCTGTTCTTGAGCTTTGTTGTCTGCTAAAATACATGTATGTCAGATAGTTTTTAATTAACCGCCCACCAGGTTTTCTCTGTGAAATATAAGTGACTTTCTTTAAAAGTTATAATTAATATGAGTCACTGAGACTATAGTAGAAGAAATAATAATAGAGAAATACAATTGATCATATGCTTTTGCTTTTTTTTTAAAGGGAAAAAAGTTTTGTCCTAAAGCAGTAATTCTCAAACTTTTGGTCTCTGGACCCTTTACACATTTAATTTAATTTTTTTTTTTAACATGGATCAGGCAGTGTGTTTTTAAAATTTTATCTATCTATCTATCTATCTATCTATCTATCATCTATCTATCTATTGGCTTTTATGTTATGGTGACATTGGTTAACAAAGTCTACTAAGTTTCAGGTATACAATTAAACAGTAAAACATATATACATTGCATGGTGTGTTCTTCACCCATAATTAGATTTCTTCCCGTTACCACATATTTGACCCCTTTCACTCCATCTACCACCCCCTTGTCCCCCACCCCTCTGGTAACCACTAGTCTATTGTCCACGGCCATAATAGACATTTAATTTTTATTTATAACTACAGCTTTTATACATGTGGGTTATAACTATCAATATTTACTGAATTATAAATCAAACAAAAATTTTAAATTCTTATTAATTCATTAAAAAGCAATGATTAACACACTGCATGTTAAATAAATTATATCATCATACATTTATGAAAATACTTTTCATCTTGTGGATCATATGAAAAAGAACTGTAGTCAAAGTAAAATATCAGTTTATTCAAGAATATATGAAAGAACATATTGAAGACTAAAACTTAAAAAGTGAAGTTTATCTCCTTTGATTTTTAATACCTGAACCTGTAAACAAATTATAGAATGTATTAAATATCTACCAAATTCACCTAATTTTTATAGACCTGTTGTTCTTGGCTTACTGATTTGTGCCCTTATCTGCTATGTAATATGCTCAGATAGTGAGATGCTGTGTCTAATCAGAATAATTGCCTGTACTATATGTTAACTTTATTATATGCTTGAGTATTTAAAGGAAAGAAACCCAAAGAATAAAAGTTCCTCCCTTGTGAAAGAGCTAATTCTTAACAACTGCATTACCTTTTATGCTCTTATAATTATTTATTGTCATTTTAATTAAAGTGGCAACCAAAAATTATTTCTCAGGCATCCATGATCCTATTGTAAATCAAGTGTGTAAATTTCCTCAGACAACTCAAAACTAAATCCTAAATATAGAACAAATTAAAAAAAATTTCAGGGTATCTTTTCAACTAAAATCATCTTTGAGTTTTTCTAGCAAGCTTGTAGAAAATTACAAAAATCTGTTCTTTCAGCATAGGAAAAGAACAATGAAAGATATAATTAGGTTTGTTTGATAAGTTACAATTGTACATTTCATGGGAAGTTGGCGCATCAAAAGAGAAGGCCGGCTTTCTCTAGATCGAATTTATATAAGTAAAGTGTTATTAATATTACTATTTTAGAAATTGTATGCTTGTGTTAAGTCCCTGGAAAACTGTCAACTTCTCCCTGTTCATAATGTCTTTACACTAAGAGGAAACACTGCTCAAAACTCTTGAAATAGTTATATTTTTATCCCCAATAAAGAATTTTACTCTCTTCCATTCTGATATTGGTTACAGTAAATAACCATAGTTATAAAGTCTCTGTCATCTACAGATGAATTCTGATGCTTGCCCAAATGTTATGCTACAAGCTATAGTTCAGAGTTTGTGTATTAAATAAAGAACTGTACCAGATACTTCAAGCTACTGACACTTCAAAGGAATATACTCTTGGGTACAGACTTCTGAAGTGACATTGCTTAAACAACTTTTAGTCTATAACAGTGGACTGAGTTAGTATTTCTAAAACCCTTTATAGGCTAGAGCTGGAAGCTTAGCAGACTGCTAAGATCCAGTGGAATAAGAGTTAATTGCATAGGATGAAATAAACTAAAGAATTTTTTTCAGGCTGTTTTTTGTAATATTATTGATGTTATTTCAAATGTTTTATTTTCTGATATGTGAGAAAGTTCTTTTTCTTTCTTCTTAAGATATATATAACCCATACACCCATACAATTTAGTAGATCCTGACTTCTTAAAACTGAAATGAAACATTTAAAATGATATTTGACTCTCACTGACTCCCTCAGACTTCAAGAACTCTATCTCATAACTTGTCTTGACTATATAGTGATTCCATAGATTTAATAATTTCTTCCTTTTTAACGGGAAATTGGCCAAAGTGATAATGGAACCAAGGACTTAACTGGAGTGTCACATTTGAAAATGGTGCTCATTTAATCAGACAGAACTCTACTTTTGTAGAACAAAGATTGGCTGTACTCATGAAGCCAGTGACTACAAAATCCTCCTAGGAAAAATGACCTGGTACCTAGGGTAGAGTGTCTCAGCCTTATATGTGGTAAAAAAAAAAAAAAAAAAAAGTCACTTACATATGGTAATGAAATGTTTTCATTGTGTCTAACTTTTTTACAACTCTGCAAGCTACAGGAAATGGATACTAATGTAAATTATTCTTGTCTATAGAATACAAATTAATTTTATCCTAAAGAGAAATAATCGATTATTGTCCTGTGTATATCATCACATTTTGTATCTATTTATAAATTCATCCTAGCCTTTGTGAATGTTAATATGTGTCCTTTGAATTTTTCTCTGAACTAGTTTTAACAGCTTACTGTTCTTTCATTAATTAATCAAAAGAATCTTTGACAAAGATTTTTTTATTTCTATAAGTAAGACTCAACGTTTAAAAACATTAATCTTTAACACATATCATACTGTGTTCTCCAGAGTATTTGGTTTCATGAATTTATTTAAATATACTTCTGACTCTACTGGTACTTAAAGCTTAAAGTTCAGTTGCTTGGATCAGTAAACTTCCAGAGTAAACACATTCTATTGTTTACAATTCTTAGGTTGTGCAATACATTTTATAATTCAAGTGTTTCTGACCAAGGTCCAAATATCCCAATTCTCATTTTTGAGAAGAATTTTATAACTAGTAGGTCATCTCCCAGAACTTTACCCTATTTCTTTCTCTCTTATAGCAGCCAAGAAAGTCAATTCAGAAACCAGATTGCCTGGTCTTGAATAACAGTTCAGTCACTAGTTGGTTATATGTCCTTAACCTGTTTGTGTTTGAATTTTTTCATAAGTAAAATGACAATGCATGTAAAGTGTTGATATATGTAAGATGTTTAGAAGAGTGACAGGAACACAGTGTTATTTTAACATGCCAAAATCCTCATGGATAGAAAGAAACAATATGGATATATATAAAAAATGTTCTTCAATTTTCTTATCAAAACTTTGTAAGTATCTCTGAATTTCTGTTAACTGTCATTTATTTCCAGGCAAATCTACAGGCGTGGCAGGTTGCTAATTCTCAACACTTTCTTTCTTAAGTTCCAAATAAATACTCCAGGTAGATAAACTCTTCCTTACCGGCCATTTGAATTCAACATAGTGTTTTCTCCATATCCTTTACCAAAAGGAAATAAGCAACTCTTTTTCTTTCCAGGGCAAGCAGCAGATATTCCTGTATTCAATGGAGCTTGGGGGAACATCATTATTGTGCTGAACTTCTGCAGAAGATTTAATTTCTGTCAGTGAGACAAAATTTCCTATTATGTATCTCCATGGGTATCTTTCCTCTTTGTCTCAAATTCCTCCTGACCTGTCATTATGACTTGGATTTTGAACCTATCAAGTTGCATGAGGCTGCAAAGCACAAGCTGTAATTTCTTCAAATTTGGATCCAGGCTCCTTGAAAAGACCTTCACACTTAGTAAGCACAAAGGGGCAGGATTTATTTTCCTTCTTTTTCTCTTTTGTGTCACATTCCCCTATCTCTATCCTTCTGAATCAGGATTCTTGCTCAAATATGAAACTTCAGGGATTCCTATTTGATATACTTCAGTTAATTATAAGGAAGACTTTTCATCTCTTTGATGCATAGTATACATTGAGGTATATTAGTTAAGATGTTACCTGGTTGCAGACAACAGTCTACAGCATTTCTATCTTTAATTAGCTTTTTTAAAAAAGTAATTTATTGGCTCATGTAATTGAAATGTCAAGAGATACATATAGTTCAACAGGGGCTTGAAAGGCTGGTTTGAACCATGTGAACAGAACCCAACACCTCTCTTTTCCATTTCTCAGGATTGCTCCTTTACTGTTGGTTCCATTATCGATAGGCATTCTTTTCATGGTTCTAAGATAGCAATTCTTAAGGTTATATATTTTTTCATTAATATCCAGTAAGAAACAGAGAAGCTGTGCTCCCCATTAGTTCAAATAAAACCTAAGAAATGAGACCTCCTTGCTCTGATAGGCATGAATTATATATTCCTTGAACTAAAAACTGTTGGTATGTGAAATGGATATACTGATTATATTGAGCCAAGCTATCCTGGTGGTTTAGTCAATTTCCCCCTACCCTCTAATTATTATGACTGGTAAATGCAGTACAGTGTTAGAAAGAGGAAATGGTAAATGGCTTCTGGAGAGGCAACTAACAAATATCCATTATAAGAGATATTCTTCAAGTCTCTTTGTTTCCTTAAAAAAGCAAGTTGAACAGTATGGCAATATTTCCTTAAAAAAGCAAGTTGAACAGTTTGGCAAAAACTAGTCATCAGATCACTAGTAACTAACTACTGAAGAGTAAGAAAGAACATTAATCAAGTTTCACTCTCTTGATCATAAGTAGACAACTGAGTTAGGAAAGTAAGTAAGTAATAAAAAGAACTCCCAAGTTAGATAGTGAACTTATGGGCTGGAACAATATATTTATTTTTGCATTCTGAACTTCAAGCATATTGTTTGGTACTTGGACAGAATTTTGTAACTATTAAACTCCAAATTTACAAAATTATAATTTCCCTCTCATATGTATTTAGTACAAATTAGTAACCTCTTATGATATATAGAGCAATTATTATTATTTCCATCTAATAGATGAGAAACTGAACCTTAAATCTTAAGTAATTTGCCCCAAATGTTAAGTGGTAAAGTCAGAGCTTAGAGAAAGTTCTTCCAATTTCAAGTTGCATAATTTTACATTATTCCACATTGCTTCACATGCTTCAGAATGCAAGAGAAGCTGTGATTTTTTTCTTTAATAGGTAATTAGACTCTTCCTTTCAAGATTAATTTAAAAAATTTACATTCATCTTAAAGCTTGTAAAAATCAGCTAAATAGTTCATAGAGATATTGCAAATGATAGTTCTCACTTAGAGATGTAAAACACTGACAATAAACCAGGGATTCAGAACCAATGATGCTCGTTAATGAAGTTAGTGCCAAATAAGCATTCACAGAGTAGCCTTCTTTAGGAGCACTAAAAACATTAAAGGCCTTTCTTTTCATTATTTTCTGTTACCTATTTTTTCTTTTCCATTCTTTTCTATAAACGCTAGGTCTGAGAACTAAAACATTATACTCTTTGATGTATAGTTCTGATTATCATTTGTCAAAGGAAGTGCAAAAATATAAGTCTACTTACAAAACTAAATTATCTATCAAAAAGACCATAACCGCTACTTACAAAGGATTATTAAATATCAATTAATAAATGAGAATTTCCTGGGTAATGACATATAAATGTAGTCAGAACATGTAAATAGCCACTCTCAACTAGTTCCTCCAGAGAATGAAACCCTAATAATATAAGGAATTCATTGTATGTAATAATTAATTTCCTTCCCATACAGCAAGAATGGTGCTAATTATGTGCAATTTTTGGGAGAACGAAAAAACAGTCACTAAAATAATTTTTGGTGTAATAATGTGAAACTCAGAATATGAAAACTTAAAAGTTTGGTTATGAATATAAAATTTTCAAATACTTTAGTTTGAAAACAAGAATGATTATTATACTTGTTAAGATTGCTTTATAAGATAAGAATACAAAAGACAGTCCTGCTTCAAGTCTTATTTTCAAATGTTTATAATTTATAATAAAGCTACATCTGGAGAATTCACATACTAATTGTCAACTAAAATTCATTAATAATTTTACCAAACATTTAAATTTTCTACTTGGCCTTTCACTAACCCAAATTTGTTTCCAACCAGGCATGGTTTATTAAATATAAAGGTTTAAGTCTTCATTTGACAGCCTATCTCCCAAGAATCTATTGATACCAGTACCTCACCCACTGATACAACCCCTCCACCAAATTCTGGGTGCTTGTTCTTCCTAAGTATTTAAAGCCAAATTTTACATTATTACTTCTTTTGTCCTCTTGTTTTATATCTATTTTAGAAATTGAAATTGATTTTTTTTTTTGGCAGCATGGTCTAAAATTATCACTGCTTAGTCAGTTATACTTATCAGTTTAATCTTTTCTAGTCAGGCACTTTTTGCAAACTATCAGTCAGTGACTAAAAGAAGTGACATGTATCATTAAAAGTTTCTATATGAAGATTAATAATCTCAGAATTTGTATTAAGACTCAATTCTCTAAATTGTTGTAATGAGAACATAGTGAAGGAAAAAAAAGATGTAAAATCATGAGCAAAAAAACAAGGTTAATACAAGTGAAATATTAGCTTGACAAATCTGTTTAGATTTTAAGACAAAGTGAGCCTCTTAAAGGAATTATTTTAATTAAGCCATGTTATTTAAAGGTATGTGATGAAACTGCTAATGAAAAAAATAACTCCTGAACAATGAATTTTTTGGGAGTCATGTGATGAAAGCTTGTTGCCACATACTACAGAATTTTAATGATACTACTTTAGGTACAGGAGAATATTAAATTAAATTCTTTAAGGGAATATATTCAGTAGCACCTACATTTTCACAAAAAAGCACTGCTGAAGATCCTTCAGAATAAAACACATCTTTCATAATATATTATAGCCTATCTCCAAGGATAGGAGGTACGCTGTATGCTTGCAGAATCATTAATGCAAAAGCCTCTTTGTCTTACCCGTTCATCTGCACTGCCTGTTGCATGATGGGAATAACTGATGAGACCAGGGATGGGCTGCTCACCGTGTGCCATGATAACAGCAGGACTGGTGTAGAATGGATGCTTCTAATGCACAACACATAACAACTATGAATATAGTGACAGGAAAACATGAAACTATACAAGCAAAATGACTAGAAAGAAAAAAGGGTGAAAACAAATGGAACAATGAAATGTCAAATCAGCTTAGATTTCAAATGCTAGAAGTTTTTTTCTTAACATTGAAATTGATGATACTTTTTACTCTTTTAATTAAGAGTAAAAGAACATATAATGATCTTTAAATGTACCTATTGCACCAATCAGTTCCATAAAAACAAAACAAAACAAACCTCGCACACAACTTAAATACTTACTAGTCTAAAGTAAGAATTTAATGGATCATTAAACAGATCTGGAGATAGAATCATCTGGTCTTCAGTGAAAGAGCTACTTACTGGTTGTCTGAACAGATACTTCAAAAATCTCTATGATCCTTTCTAATATCTATGTTGTCAAAAAACCTCATGCTATGCTCACAGCTTATTTCATATAGTAATTAGATTTTTAATCTTTATACTCTCAGTCAATGAACAATCATTACTCCCAGAAGTGATATGTTTATTTTCTGAAGACTTTAAAGCATACTGGGTGAATTATACTAGATATAGATAATAATGTAAATTATATTCTGTGAATTTAAGATGATTAAATTTACTCAGGTACCTAATGGTACTCCATTTACTCCCAGAATTTCCCAAAAAGAATTTTTAGTACTTTGGCACTAACCTAACAATGTTACTTTATTAAATTAAAAATGCAAATCTACTTTCTCTCTATACCACCAGGGTAATTCACATCAAGTTATATTGAAGTAAGTTCCTAGTTAATTGCTGAAAAGCCTTGTATTAAAAAATCTTTATTGATCCTTTCAATTAATTTCTTGAATCATCTAAGGTCTCTTACCTTCAGTTTGCTAGTCCCTTAAGAACTTGTGAATATTTGACGTTCTGAATATATGAACATTGTATATTTAGTATGACAACAAAAATGACATCTCCAAGGAATTCTTAAATATCACATTGTTTATCACTGTGGCTAGTACTTCAATAGGTAACAGCAGTATCTTTAATGCCTCAGAACTCAGAATAAAGTCCAGTGCCTTTAAGGACTCTATAACTATGGAGTGTCATGAGTATCCAGTTTTATTAAGGATGCCCTAAAGAGGTATTAACCTTATGGAATGATGAGGTGGAAAGAGGGATAAAATCAGTACATTTACCTATGGGTCCTTTAGCTCTTTGAGTGTCTCTTAGGCTTACCTTGGCGGCAATGGCTGCTGCAGTTATATGTGATGAAGAACTGTCTTCTGTTGAAGCAACTCCACTGTCTTTCTTCTCTTCTTCTTCTTCCTCACATTGAACCCCTTTGTCTTCTGTCTGTTTATGAGGGCTAGTTGTGGGAGGAGGGGAAAGAGGAGGTGGTGGGGAAGGTAAATCTTCAAGTTCATCATGTACTTCTTTTACTTTTACAATGGCATCACGTAAAAGGTCAATGGCATGAGGTAGAGCTGGCAGTATGAACTGAAAGCATTCCTGTATGCAAAAGGAAGAAAAAAATAAACATGAAGCACTTTTATAGGCATATAAAATAGAAGCAATAAAGTTTATTTGTGACTTTAGATCTGTATTTCTTTCCATCAATCTTAAGAATGAATCATATTTAAAGCATCATCTTTGTAACATGAAATATGAAGTAAGCGTGGCATATATTATAGCATTCTCCACAAAATGAAGAACTACAGTACTATATGCAGGCACAGCACATTTTTTAAAAAATAAAATTTCTATACAAATTTAGGGTTTAAAGATACACTACAGGCAAGGAAGAAAACCATTTTCAACTTTCTAGTTAGAGCAGAGCACTAGAACAATCCACTTGAGAACTGAACTATTTTATTCAGAGAGCTAAAGTTCTGACCACTACCATAAAGTAGACCTAGGCAATGTTGTACAATATGTAAAAATAGATACGTTTGTCCTGATCAGGTGCCCACTATTACCAATAATGTATCACAAAAGAGAATAGGGAAGAACTTTAACAAGGGAACATAGGGCCAGTTATGTTTAGGGAATGTGTTTGTGCAGAGGTCTCCCTCTTTTACATTTAAAATAACTTACCTTAAAATGTAAAGTGGATTTAAAATTAAAATTTATGAAGGGTTACTGGAATACCTGAAAGGGTGCTGAATCTTTTGGCTTTTTCTTTGTTTGTCTCAATAACTTTATTGATGAAGATTGTAAAAAATTTAACTTTGACCAAAGAGGTCTGGCCTTTACTCTTAGTTTTGGGAGGAAATCTCTAGTTCCTTGGAATGTCATGCCTGATAGGAGTGTCTTTGTTTGTCTGGGGGCTTTGGCCACTGGACAGTCTAAAAATGTGGTTTATTATAAAGGCCTGGGGAAATGTGTTATTAGTTTTGCTTCTGGAAGAAACTAGAGACAGTCTCCACTCTAAAAAGGGCTAGTCTTCTGAAGGTCAGCCATGCAAGCAAAATGTGATTGAGTCTCAATAAAAACTCTGTACACCAAAGGCAAAGCTGAGGGTACCTAGTCAGTAACACTCTGTGTGTATTGCCTCATATTATGGCCGAGAGGAGGTAAATCTGTCCATGACTCCATGGGGGAGGATGATCAGAAGTTCCTCATTTAGTACCTCTCTTAGACTCTGCCGAATCTGCTTCTTCCCTTAGCTAATTTCAATCTGTATTTTTTCCCTATAATATACCCTAATCATGAGTATAACAGCTTTCAGTGAGTTCTGGGAGTCCTCCTGTGAATTATCAAAACTGGTGGTGGTTTTAGAAATTTCCTCTATTGCAACTGATGTCAGAAGTGAGGGTGAGATTGTGGAGTACTCCGACTTTGTATTTGGCTAACTTTTGCAGTTAGCCCAAAATCCCTATAGTGGTGGCAGAAGTGGAATTAGCTGGAAAGACCCTGATGCATGAAACATGTGATCTGGGAGAAAGAAGGAAGAGAGGGTGAAGAATAATGAAGCTTTAGAGCCTTAATAAACACAGAGTCACCCACACTATGAAAATACAGCTGTGGTAAAATTAGTTATTAAAGTTAAAATTTAGCAATGAAATTTCAAAATGAAAGATCCAATTTCTAAGGAATTATGTCACTGGATGCATAAAAAATGCAAAATAACAAGAAACAGGGTAAATATACAACTCTTTGGATATCATTATCTGGGTTAGCTAAAATGAATGTAAAGGAGAATGCTGGGGTGGATCCTGAGGCTGAGCCAAGCTTGAATTTTGGCCTGGTCTAAATATATAATTGTTAGCCTCAGAGATGGTTCCAAAGGAAAAAAGTTATGCTGAAGTAATAAATAGTAAATTAAGTTAGACCATTCGAAAGAAAATGGTGAAAGAGAAAGGAGAGAGTCAAGGGTCTTGTACTAGCAGGGTAAAAATATTTAAATGATTATTAAGAAATGAATAATAGAGTATTGATGGGGGCAAAACAAAGGTCTTAATGTAGCACTGTTGTGGATGGAGTACATAGATGGAAGTACTTGCTAGTCTCCTGACAGAAGTGTCTTTGCCTGGTGGCTTTGGCCAATGGGCAGTCTATCAATGGTTTATCATGAGGGCTTTGGGTCCTAAATGAAACTCCTTTGAAGGATCCTAAACGAATTTCTACTTGCTCTAGTTTGAAAAACTTTAAAAAGCTAGAAAGTAATGATGACTATAAGAAATCTCACTTTGAATCATCTTAAGTGATGGTCCCATAAGCTAATCAAGATAAGGCCTGACAAAAGTGTCTGGATCCCTTGGCCCAACTCAGGCCTGGAAATTCAAGGCCATTTGCACATAAATGGGTAAAATGGTCAGAGAATGGAGAAGAGATTTTTGGGTGACTTCTTGACATGGGAGCCCCATGTATTCTGATTCTAAAACCTATTGAAGTCCTAACAGGGGTGGGAGTACTATTATATGGGGAAGTAATAGAAATGCAGTAGTTGATGGGATTAATGTGAAAGTATGGATGAAAATTAGAACGTTTGTGCAGTCAACTATATGTTAAGTGATGAGTCTCCTTCACCTGAAGGTATTATGGGGACGGATTTTGTATTTGAAGAATTCTTTCCCTACCTAGTAATATAAAACAGAAGGCATAAAAAGCCACTCTTCTACTAATATAGATTGAATATGCTAAGTGGGGATCAATAAGATTGCCTCAACCCACACAGGGCATTCATTTGCTATACAATAACCCTGTGTGGAGTGCAGATTGGAGCTTATGGCAAAAACCTCTGAGTGCCACCCAGCAACACCTGCTGAGATTTTTGACCAGCAAATTCTATTTGAGAGAGAATTACTAGCTTGTTATTAGACTTTGAGATTGCCCTTACAACTGAAGGACATAAAATAATCTTGAAACCTGAAATATCCATAATGTCTTAAGTAATATCTGGAAAATGCTCTAATGGGGAAGGCAATGCCCAGGACAGTTCCGTAATAAAATGGAAATGGTGGATATAGGATCATGCTACCAGGAGAATGCAAGGAGGTACTCACGAGCAGGTAGCCTCTTTTCACCTAAGGCCGACTTCGGAACCACCTGAGGAGCTGCTGGATCCTATGGCCACTTGGGCCACTTGGGCAGTGCCCTATAAACAGCTTTCTATTGATCAACAAAGAGGTGCTTGGTTTATGGATGGCAATTCCAAGGTGAAGGGACAGCATCCTGTTTGGAAGGCCGCCACTCTGATTGAAGAAGGTAAAAACAAATCAGCTCGATAGGCTGAACTGCATGATGTTTGGCCCTATGTTTGTTTCTTTTTCTGATTCATGGGATGTGGCCATATGGTCAGGCAGAAGGACAATGAAAAATTGGTCTGCTAAAGGATCCCTGTATGGGGCATGGCCCTACAGAAATCACTCTGGGAATGCAAGGGTATATTAAAGTAGGATATATTAATGCCCATAGAAGAACCCCTTTACAGAACTGGAAACTGGAACTGATGAGCAGATATCTTGACGCTTGCTTGATGTGACCACCTGGGGCCATAAGATGCATGGATATTAGGGGGCTGCAGAGATATGCTGAATGTAGAGATATTCCTCTTGCAATGAGACATAAAATGCCCACAAGAACTGTTCTGTCTGCTAACAAGAGAGACAGAGACAGCAGAGGGTCAAGTACTAGATTCCACAGGGGGAAAGTCCTGCACATCGCTGGCAGATCGGATTGATGCCAGCTGTCCAGTAGTCTACAAATGGGTCCTTAGAGGAATAAACACTTTGGACTAGGCTTTGCTTACCCAGTGGTAGATACAAATGCTCAGTGTACTATACAAGGACCAGAACAGGAAATATTGTATCATGACCATGGAGTCACATTTCTTTATACTAAAGAACAAACTTTCATCTACAGAGCAATGATTTGATAGAAAATTGAAATGAGGAATTGAAACCTTTGTTGTTCAAAGGGGAAGAGGTAAAGGCATGAAGGGTTGGTTTACACACCTTCACTGGTGTGTGATCACACTCAATATGAGGGAGGCCAAAGTAGGGTCCATGCAAGATACATTCCTCTACTTTTCTGGATGAGAGGATTAGTGGAGGCTGCTGTTATGACTGTACTTTTTCTTTTTGGACTACATACTTTCTCTTTTTTTCTCCCCACATCACTTCAATTTTTTTCTCTATCAGATGTAGTGGTCCTAGCACCAGAACTGTAACTGTGGGTACCCACTACCTTATATGAATGGAAATGAGCTGAGTGGGAGGCACTTGTTAGCCTAGTATTATTGATGGCAAACTGGACCGTTGGACAAATCGACTGTCTCTTTCAAAGATTTTCAAAGGAAAAATATGAGTATAAATGAAGAAGAGGAATGGTAGCTAAAGGTAAAGGAAAGAATAAATGGTTATGCAATGAGGGAAATTCAGTACAATACTGGTGTATCAAAAGAGGTTTAGAACAAGAGATGATATTGTTTCTTAGCTCAGTTTTAACAGATGCTAGTAAGGGTAAGCCATATGTTGCTGAGACTACTCTTGCTTTTGGAACCTGACAAGTGCTAAACCGAGGTAGCATCACTCTGGGAGATATGATGACAGAATAGGCTGTTTATGTGTAGGAATCCAGTAATCTTCTGACTATTATTTTTCAGATTATATCTACTACTATACTTTGATATAATACTGGCATTTCAGTAAAACTATAACACTGACATTGATGGTCATTATGTACTGGAAACTGAGTTAAAGCCTCTTCATAATGTAGTACCAATGGAAAGTGAATGGCCTGAGCAAGAGAGTAAATTTCTATAGGAAATAGTTCTATGCTAATGTATCACAGAGTAAAAATAGTAGTAGATCAAAATAAGAAAATTAGCAAATTAGTACAAAAATGTGAAAATATATATGTAATGGTTACAGAGGATGGATTAGGTGTCTCTCCAAATCTATCCTAATCCCACACTGGTTTATCCAAATCTTAGGCATATTCACACTTGTACTGCTGTTATGTCTGTAATATAAATGCTATATCAAATCCAGATATCCAACCAGACAAATGCAATCATCTTGGTTGAAGTCCAGGGGTTAGCCTGTATAATGAAAAATTAAACTTATTCAAAGAGGGTCTGGCCTTTACCCTCAGTTACTGGGAAGTGATAGGCATGCCTTTACACTAAGGACTCTGGCCGCCAGACAGTCTAACAGTATAATTTATTATGGGGCTTTGTGCAATGTGATATTAGTTTGCATCTGGAAAGTGTTTGATACTAAAGGAATCAACCCAACCTCTGGGATGGACTAGAAACTAAAAGTCAGCCATATGAACAGGATGTGATGAACCCCAGTAAAAACGCTTAGCACCAAAAGCTTGGAGGCTTTCCTGGTTGGCAATAATCCCTATGTTGTTAAATATTGATGCCAGGAGATTAATTCATTCATGACTCTATGGGGAGAGAAAAATGGAAGCTACCTGTTCGGTAACTCTCCTCTACTTTGTCTAATGTGTTTCTTCTCTCTGTTGATTGTAATCTGTATTCTTTCCCAGTAATAAGCCATAATAGTGGGTATATCATCTTTCAGGGAGTTCTATTAGTCTTTCTAGTGAATTACTGAACCTGAGAGTGATTTTGAAAATGCAGTGAATTGCAACTGGTGTAAGAAGTGAGGGCAGTCTTGTGCAGTGCTCAACTTTTTAGCTGGTTTACTGTCCCAGCTGGCCAAAACTTTATACACAAAGCATATAAATCTCAAGGTTGCTTACCTGAGATCCTTTCTTGCTACCTGGCAGGTTAATTATGAGTGTCTTCCCTCTGATTCCACATACAGGTCTGAAAAGAAAGAGAAACTGGATGGATACTAAGTTGCAATGAAAGGTTAGTTTAAGTAAATTCAACAACACTGTACTTTACATTTGAACGACTGGTTTTAGAAATAAAATTTTGTGGCTAGAGATTCACTAGTTGTAAAAATCAAGCAACTTGGCTGGGAGTTTTTATAATGATGGTTAGTGTGATAGGTAGAAAAAATGCACTGAACACACAATCAGAATAAATTAGCTACTTTAAATAAATAATGGCCAAATTATTTTCTTTCTCTAACTTCACATTTTTCATATCTCATATAGTTGTAAGATTTCAATGATAGCGTATTAAAAAATGCCTAGCATAGTGATACTTATGTTCAAAAGTCTAACACATAAGGTACTCAAGAGTTGAGTGAGATATTGAGCACTTCTCAAGAAATCAGTGTTTTAAAGTAAAATAAGATGTTTCACAAATGAATGGCAGTGGGAAGAGTTTGAAGAGCTCATTTGTTAATCGAACCGTTGATAAACAAGTCAATATAAAGTAAAAGGTCTTTCAGAGATCACTGCAAATTTCCAGGCCACTTTTAAAACAAGTAGTTACATAAGAAACAAAAACAGTAGAAAAGCACTGGGAGACAGATAAGAATTAAAGGCCTGGATTTCATGAGAATTGGCATCGTGCTCTACCAATAACTAACTGGCTGTGTTACTTTCACTTGGCAATATCTTGATTTCATCATTAGCAAACAAAGGGATTGATTAGATTAATCTGCATCTAAAATTGTGCAGCTAAGATTGAAAGTCATGTAAGAATACTTTTCCAAAACTTCTTTCTATTATTGAGTTTATTCTTTAACTACTCTCACTTTCTTAAATAACCTAAAATTGTCCTCTATTTTGATTTTTTTCTTTTCCTATTCACAAAGAGAAATGTTGAAAGTTACTTATTTAAAACTTTCCATATTCTTTTAATTTCAATTGCGATATAACTGACAATAATGTATTAAGTTTTAGGTGTACAACATAATAATTTGATATCTAGACATGTATTGTGAAATGATTACCACAATAAGTTAGGTTAACATCCATCACTACACAGTTACACTTTTTTTTTCCTTGTGATGAAGACTCTTACAATCTATTCTCTGATAATTTTTGGCCCAAAAATTTAGATCATATTTAAAAAAGAAATCTCCATCAGATAGCTGGTCCCTCCGAATGTTTAAAAATTAACTTTGAGATGTAGTTTTTCATCTATAGAATGTCTAGTCATTGTAAGAAGAAAATACTTTACCTCCATATAACTCTTTTTGGTTAATAAAGTATTTTTACCAACATTATCTCATTTAATAATTTTCAAAAATATAGGCACCTAAGTTTTAGCATAGTCCAGTTTTTATTAAACAACTAAAGATGTGCACTAAGTATTATGGGATAAATGCAACCTAATTCCTTAAGGAGTTTATGAATACAATACAGAACATTTAAGCATATAAGCAAATAACCACAAGATAGCATGTAATGGCATAAATTAGCATAAAGTACCATAAATTAAAAATATAAGCAGTAAACTTCTAGGTGAGGGTATGAGGTAAGTCTTTATGAAAGAGGCAGCATTTGAGTGATTTTGTAAAGGAAAATATTTCAATAGTTAGGAAAGAGTGAGGGGAAGGGTAAGAAAAAGAGGATAGAGTTCGGGTGGAGGGGAGAAACAGGTAAATGCACAGAAACAAAAAGCACTGAGTGAATTTTGGGTATACTAAGTCTTTCATTTAGTGAGAGGACATTGTATTCAGAAGAGTGATGTGATAAGAAGTGCCAGTGGAAAGATGTTGCAGTCTGATAGATTAATATATTGAATCCAAATCTGTACCAGGAACACGTGTAACATTTGGTAATTTGTTAGAAATGTAAAACCTCCCACACTGCCCCTTTCTTCTCTTCAGCATTACTGATCTACTGAATTAGAAACTATTGGGGCCAGATCCTGCATGCACTAAGTATCTTACCATGCTCTCTGGTTATTCTAGTTCATGGTAATGCTTGAGAACTATTATGATACCCTGTACTTGAATTTTGATACTATTATTTCCTATCAGTGAAATCTTGGTTTACTTAGTTACTGAACCTCTTTGATACTTAGTTTGCAAAACCTAAATTGTAAGAATTAATATAATCCTTGAAAAATACTAAATAGTTAGTTCAGTGCTTAGTACAAAATAGATATGCAATAAATACCTCGCCCTTCTTCCCTTAAAAAGTACAAGGAGATTAGAGACTGGAAATCATGGAGTCATTATAAAGAGCTAGCATGTATTCTTAAGACATTGGGAACCACTGATAGATTCTGTTCAATATAAGTAAGTATTATTTCAGGAATAATAGTTAAAAATAAACTGAAATGTGATACAAGCTATAAAAGAAAGTCTGATAATAGAAAACACTAGATAGAAGCTGAATTTCTGGTTCATGTTCTGTGATGTATGTTTCAATACGTCACACAGTGTTTTGTTTTTTCTAGTGATATCCTACTTCCTTTTCTATTCTTTTTTCTCTTTTCTTTTTTTTGGAAAGAGGAGGCAGGAAAGTAACTTTTTTCTTTGCTATTAATGATACGGCAATGAGACTGAGATGATCTGTAAATAACATTTAACATCTAACTAACGCTTGTTATAGCTCATATATTTTAGTGATATTTTTATATTACACTTACAACAATCCTATGAGGTAAATACTGCATATTATCTTCTAGATTTTCATATGTAAATATAAATTACTATTATCTTTGACAAATATTACCTGTCTTTTAGTTCTAATTTTGATATTTCTACATCTGATATAGAAAATAAAATTACGATTTTTGTTAGCACTATAGCTAGAATAGCAACATATTATTCAATAAAAGGTTAAGATAAATTTGCTTGAATTTATACTTCTAAAATAAACCTCCAAAATTAAGAAGGAAATAGAAATAAGAATTTTAATTTCTTTGGAAAGAAGGTTCTAATTTTTTCTTCTTCAAACATATCAAATTAGAAGAGGCATAAATAGCCTAATACATTCAATATTAAATGGTAATATAAAAGTGTTTTTCCTTAATAAAGAATATATTTAAAAATCAAGTCAACTCAGCTAGTGCATAACCTGAATAATGGATTGAAATGACATTAATTTCACTATAAACTCATCTAATAGAGTGTGCTATTAGAGGCAAAAAAAAAAAAAAAAGAAAAAAACATGCACAAAGAAACCTGAACCTACTTGCCAATTAATTGTGAGATAATTTAACTTATTTTTGTTATTTAAAAACAGCTTCCAAAATATATAAAGTATGGTGAATTCATTCATTCATTCAGCACATATTCATTACTTACTATCAGAAAGGCAGTGAAGTTAGATAGTGGGGTTGAAACAGTAAGTAACCAGTCTTGATCTAGGGGAGTTTACAGATTTACAGAAAAATATTAGATAGATAGAAAAATAATAGTTAAATAACTGCTACAGGTACATTAAAAGCTGTGACAATGATCTAGGGCATTTTAGTTTTAGGTGAGGAATGATAAGGATGGTTAGGGAAGGCTTCTAAAAGGAAGAATAATCTAAGCTGCTATCTGAAGAAAAGTTATTATAGAAATAGAGTGAAAGGACATTCCAGGAAGAGGAAATAGTATGTACAAAGGAATCAGAAAATGGTGAACCTGATGTGTGTGGGAACAAAAATGAGGATGGCTGGGTAGAATGGAATGAATGTTTTCGTCCTCCAAAAATTCATGTTGAAATCCTAACCCCCAATGTGATGGTATTAGGAGGTGGGGCCTTTTGGAGAAAATTGGGTTATGAGGGTAGAACCCTCATGAATGGGATTAGTGCCCTTACAAAAGGGACTCCCCGTCCATCACCATGTGAAGATACAAAAAGAGGTCAGTAGTCTACAACTGGGAAGAGGGTTCTAACCAGAATCTGGCCATTCTTGCAGCCAACTCTCAGACTTCCAGCCTCCAGAACTACAAGAAATAAAGCTCTGTTGTTTATAAGCTACCCAAATCTATGGTACTTCATTAAAGTAGCCCAAATTAAGACAGTGCGCGATGCTGCTGAAAAGATAGATAGTAGTGACAATTTATACAGGTCCTGGATAGTGATCTTAAAAAATTCAGTTTTTATCCATAGGAAAATGAGATTCCACTGAAGTTTTAAGGAGAGGAATAACATACTGATATTTGCATTTTCAAAAGATTTCTCTGGGCTGCAATGTAGAAAACTGATTGAAAGGTACAAGACAGAAGGCAAAGAAACCAGCTAAGGGAACACTGGAATAATATGAGAGGTGAATTAGAATGGTTGCAATGGGGCTAAAAAAAAGGTGAAAGGGATTAAGAAGTACAAATTGCCAGTTATAAAAATAGTCATGAAGATGTAAAGTACAGCACAGGGAATAAAGTTAATAATACTGTAATAACTATGTATGGTGCCAGATGTATACTAGACTTATTGAAGTGATAACTTCATAAGGTATATAAATGTCCAATCACTATGTTGTATGCCTAAAACTAACATAATGTATGTCAACTGTAATTAAAAAACAAATTATAAAATAATAAAAAAGAAAATAGGTTATAGTTCTTTAAGTGTATTCTGACTTACAGAGAATACAACTCTTATTCTAAAAAAACCTGATACCATCAGCAGTCCACATTTTTTCTCAATCCCCACACCTAGGCAACCACTAATCTACTTTCTGTCTCTATACATTTGCATATTGTGGCCATTTCACATAAATAGGATCACAAAATTTGTAGCTTTTAATGCCTGGCTTCTTTCACTTAGCATGTTTTCAAGGTTCACCTGTGCTGGAGCATGTATTTGTTTATTTAAAGAAAAACTTTTGCAATATGTTTATCAAAATATACTGTTAGTTCAACTTGTTTCTAAAATTTATAAAAATGTAATGATACTTTATGCATTTTTATATAACTTGGCTTTCTCACTCAAGATTTAGTTTGTGAGATTCCTCCATGCTGATGTGATTAGCTATGGTTTATTTTCACTACTGTACAATATTATATTGTATAACTATACCACAATTCATTCATTCTTCTGTTGATGGACATTTTGTTTCCATTTGTTGCTATTATAAAAAAATACAGCTACTAACATTCTTTACATTTCTCTTGGTACATATGTGTAAAATTTTCTCTAGGGCAATGTTCTTCAACTTGCAGGTCAAAATCAATTAACAGGTGAGTAAACTGACTTAAATAGTAATAAGTAGCATACAAAAGAAAACAACTGAAAATATCAGAATGCCTGCCTTGTGGTTAGGATAAATACTATTTCCAAAAAGTTTTGTACCTTCAATATACATATATGTACATATGTAAAATGTTAATGGTAGAATTTAGGTAGAATCAATAAGGGTAAAATTCTTTCAATTTGGTATATGTTTAAAATTTTACTTTTTTTTTCTTTTTTAAATCATACAAAATTAGCCTGCTAGTTAAATACTTATGCTTTGAATATGGGAGTTAGTAGATAAAAAGAGATGCTGAATACATTGCAAGATTCTTGATTCCCAGTTCAATGCCTTATTTATCATTAAAACATCCTCTATAGTTCATTGTACCTATTAAACACTTGATAGAGATTTGCTTAATGAATACATTTTAGGATGTTTGGAATTTAATTTTGCATTCATTTAATGATAACATCAGCTGCCAATAAGTATTAATAATGATAATAAAGGTATTATTCATTAAAGAATTAATACAGGCATTAGAAGTATAAAAGTAACAGATTAGTCTCTCTCTTTTTTTTCCTCATAATAAAAAGCTGGAGTAGAATTGCATCAACCTAATTTTCTAAGAGTTTTTTTTTTCAAAGTGATAACATACTGGAATACTCTTTCATTCTAACCATCATTCAACTGATCTCATCCTATAAACAGCTCAGAAAATACTACTTACCCTACTTAGTATCCACAGAGTTACTAGAAAAGAATTTCATATTTCACCTTGACCAGTTTGGACAAGAATATCCTACTGATTTTCTCCAACCTTTCTATTTACTACATTTTTCCTTGTTTCTCACTCTTATAAATGTAATAGAACTCTATTTAAGCAACTTACTGTTCATCAAAGTATCTGGCTTATTATTTTTGTCTGTAATTTATGTGCCTCCATTGGTCTGTGCAGGGTGCCTAAGAATTATAAACTTCTGGAGGTTAGGTTTGGAGCCTTTTGTATAGCACCTAATATAATCTCTAGATCATTTACACACTTAAAAAATTCATGGTTGTAAAACAAGGGAAATTCAGGAAATTGCTCTCAAGTTATAATCTCTATATCATGAAATAAATAAACATGAAATAAACCTTGCAGTGGTTCTATTGTTAAAAATACATTTTGCATTGATAGGACAGCAGCTGATGTATGTACCTTGATCTTTTATCTAATACATGATGAACTCTTCCATTGGTTCTAAAAGACTATTAATAATTTTTAAGTTTTGTCCTTTTCAATGCTTATGCCATCTATTTATTTCAGTGTGTACAACGTTGGCAGAAGTAGTGATAGTGAGACACTTTGTCTAATTCCTAACTTTAAAAAGAAGACTAATAACATCTAATTATTAACTATATTTGCTTAATCAGGTCAAGAAGGTTCCCTTCAAATCCTAGCTTGCCAAGAGCTATTTATTCATAAATGGGTGTTGAATTTTATTAAATGCTGTTTCTGAATCAATTGAGAAGACTATATGGTTATTCTCCTTTAATCTGTTAATGTGGTGATGGATGTATCCTTGAAATAAACATATCTTGGTCTTGATGTATAGTTTTTTATATGTTACTGGATTTAGTGTGCTAATATTTCATTTTTGAAGTTTTATCATCCATGTTCATCATGACATCAGTCTATACTTTTCCGTTTTTCTACTATCCTTTTCTTGTTTGATTATCCTACTCTTATAGCACGAACTAGGAAATGTTAACATTTCTATTATTCTCAGGAACATTTTATGTAAGATAGAAATTACTTGTTCCTTGAAAGCTGTATATAATATGCCTCTGAAATGAACTGAACTTATTGTTTTTTAAAAATAAAATTTAATTTTTAGAAATTTTAGATTTACGGAAGAATTGAGAGGGTAGCATAGAGTTCACAGATAACCTGCACTGTTTCCCCTATGTTTAACATCTTACATTGGTATGGTACATTCTTTATAATTAATCAACTGATACTAATGCATTATTATAAACTAAATTTCATCCTTTATTTATGTTTTCTAATGTCCTTTTCTGTTCCAGGATCCCATCCAGATTACTACATTACATTTAGTTGCCTTATGTTCCTTATGCTCCTCTTGGCTGTGGCAATTTCTCAGACTTGCCTTGGTTTTAACGACCTTGACAATTTTGAGAAATAATGGTTGAGTACTTTGTAGTGTTCCCTATTAATAGATTCTGTCCTATATTTTTCTCATAAGATTAAAGTTATGAGATTTGGGAAGGAAGATTTACTATAAAGCTACAAAAATCAAGACAGTTTGGTACTGGTAAAACAATAGAAAAATAAGTAAATGAAATAGGGAGCCTGAAAATAGACCTACATATGTCAACTGATCTTTGACAATGGAGCAAAGACAACCTCTTTAACTGATACTGAAACAATTGGATATCCACATGCAAAAAAGTGAATCTAGACACAGACTTCATACTCTTCCTAAAATTTAACTCACAATGGATCATGGAGCAAAACGTAATACATAAAACTATAAAACTCATAAGAGATAACATAGGATAAAATGTAGATGACTTGGGTGCAATTACTTTTTAGATATTACACCATAAGGGCATAATCTATGAAAAAAGGTCATTGGTAAGACAGACGTAATTCAGTTAAAAACTTCTGCCCTGTAAAAGACAATGTCTAGAGAGTGAAAAACAAGACAGACTGGGAGAAAATATTTGTAAAGGATATATCTGATAAAAGAAAGTTAATCAATTATACAAAAAAATTTTTAAAACTCTACAATAAGAAAAAAAGCCTGACTTCAAATTACTCTATAAAATGATAAGAACCAAAACAGCATGGTATTGGCAGAAAAACAGACACACAGACCAATGGAACAGAATTGAGAACCCAGAAATAAACCCAAATATATGTGGGCAAATAATTTTCTACAAGGAGACAAAAACTTAAGAGAAAAAAAAGTCTCTTCAATAAGTGGTGCTGGAAAAATTGGAAAGCCACACGCAAAAGAAAAAAACTAGATGGCTATGTGTCACCATACACCAAAATTAACTCAAAATGGGTCAAAGACCTAAATATAAAACATGAAACAATAACTACATAGAAGATTACATAGGTACTAAACTCATGGACTTTGATTTTAGAAAGTATTTTATGGATTTGACCTCAAAGGCAAAGGAAATAAAAGTAAAAATAAATAAATGAGACTATATCAAACTAAAAAGCTTCTGCAGAGCAAAATAAATCATCAACAAAACAAAGAAGGAACCAACTGAGTTGGGAGAAGATATTTCGAAGAACACTCTTGATAAGGGTCTAATATCTAAAACATATAAAGAACCCATACAACTCAACAACAAACAAATCCTACTAAAAAATAAGCAGAAGACCTGAACACTTCTCTCAAAAAAACATACAAATGGATAACAGACATATAAAAAGATGCTAAACTTCACTAGTTTTTAGGGAAATGCAAATCAGAACCAAAATGAGATGCCACCTGACAACTGTAAGAATGGCTATTATCAAAAAGTAATAACAATTGCCAGAGAGGTTGTGGGGGAAAGTGAACCCTCATACACTGCTGATGGGAATGTAATTTGGTACAGCCACTATGGAAAACAGTATGGAGGTTCTTAAAAAAATTAAGAATAGAATTACCAATGACCCAGCAATTCCTCTCCTATTTATCCCAAATTTTGAAAACATTTATCCATAAAGATATATGCACCCTGATGTTTGCTGCAGTGTTGTTCACGATGGCCAAGACATAGAAACACTGAAATAGCCTTTGATAGATGATTGGATAAAGAAGATGTGGTACATATATACAGACTATTACTCAGACATCAGAAGAGATGAAATGCTGCCACTGCAACAACATAGATGGATCTTGACATAATCATGTTGAGATAAGTCAGAGAGGAAGGGTTGAAAACCATATAATTTCACTCATGTGGGTAATAAAACCGAAAGCAACAAATAAACAAGACAAACAAACAAACAAAAACTCATAGACACAGACAACAGTTTAGTGGTTACCAGAGGGAAAGGGGTAAGGGGGAAAGGTAGATAAGGGTAAAGGGAGTCAAATATATGGTGATGGGAGGATTTGACTTTGGGTAGTAAACACATGATGCAATATATAGATGATGTATTATTGAATTGTACACTTGAAATTTATATAATTTTATTAACCAATATTACCCCAATGAATTTAATAAAGAATGAAAATAAAAAACCTGATTAAAAAACAGGCAAAAGACATGAACAGATAACCTCATCAAAGAAGATATACAGATGAAAAACAAGTATAAGAAAAGATGCTCAACATTGTATGTCAGCAGGGAAATGCAAATTAAAACAGTAATGAGATACCACCACACACCATTTAGAATGGCCAAAACTTGTAAGAATGATAACTCCAAATGATGATCTATCTAGACACTATAGAGCAAGAGGAACTCTCAATCACTGTTGGTGGGAATGCAAAATAGTACAGCCACTTTGGAAGACAGTTGGCAGTTTCAGAGAAAACTAAACACACTCTTACCATATATACCAGCAACTATGCTCCTCAGTATTTACACAAAGGAGTTGGAAATTTATATCTATACAAAAATCTGCACATGAATGTTTATAGCAGCTTTATTCAAAATTGCCAAAACTTGCAAGCAACCAAGATGTCCTTCAGTAGGTAAATAATAAACTGTGGTACATCCAGACAATGGATCAGTGCTAAAAAGAAATAAGCTATCAAGCCATGAAAAGACATGGAAGAACCTTAAATGAATATTACTAAGTAGAAGAAGTCAATCTGGAAAGGCTACATATTATTGTGTGATTCAAATATGATATTCTGGAAAATGCAAAACTATGGGTATAGTTAAAAGATCAGGGGTTGACAGCGAAGGAGGGATAAATAGAGCACAGAAGATTTTTAGGGTGGTGAAAATACTCTATGATACCATAAAGATGAATACATGTCATTATACATCTGCAGAAACACATAGAATGTATGGATTTTGGGTGATTATGATATGTCAATGCAGGTTCATCAATTATAACAAATTGTAACTCTGGAGGGGAATGCTGATAATAGAGGAGACTATGCATGTGTGAGGCAAGAGATATATGGGAAATCTCTGTAACTTTCTCACTTTTGTTGTGAATATAAACTGCTCTACAAAGTTCTAAAAAACACCATTTACAATGATGCAAAAGGAATTACTTATGTGTAAATCTAACATATATAGAATTTGTATGCTGAAATTACAAAAAAATACTGTTGAAAGAAATCAAAGACAATGCAAATAAATGGAGGGACATACTGTGGTCATGAATTAGAAGATTCATCATAGAAAAGATGTCAATTCTCTCCAAATTGATATACAGGTTTAGTGTTATTCTTATAAAAACCATAGCAAGATTTTTGTAGCTATAAACAAGCTTATTCTAAAATTTATATGGAAAGCAAAAGGAACTAGAATAGATAAAAAATTTGAAAAAGAGAAATAAAGTGGGTGTAATCAGTTTACCCAATTCAAGGCTTATTGTATAGTTACAGGAATCAAGAATGTGAGGTACTGCTGGAGGGAAAGACACATAGAATGAATAAAAGAAGCCAGAAATAGATGCACACAAACAGGCCCAAATAATTTTCAACAAAGGTTCAAAAACCATTCAACAAATGAAAAGTAACCTTTTCAACACATGGTAGAGTAAGTGGATGGACATTCATAGGTAAAATAAGAATAACAAGCCTCAACCCAAACTTCACACCTTATACAAAAATTAAGTTAAAATGGATTATGGACTTAAAAGGTAAAATATAAAACTAGAAACATTTTAGGAAAAAAAATAGAAAATCTTCAGACCTTAGGTTAGGTGAAGAGTTTGTATACACCAAAAGCACAATCAATAAAGGAAAATACTGATAAATTGGATCTCACCAAAATAAAAAACTATTGTTCTGTGAAGAGGAGGAGAAGACATCTATTGACTGGGAGAAAATGATTGCAATCTGCATATCGAACAAAAAACTGGTAGCTAAAATATACAAAGAGCTCTCAAAACAACAGTAAAAAATACAAACAATCCAATTAAAAAATGGACAAAAGAAATAAACAGATATTTCAATGTAGACATGGCAAATAAGCACATGAAATGATGCTCAACATTAGCCATTACAGAAATGCAAATTAAACCATATACTATTAAAATAACTAAAATAAAAAGTGACAATTCCAAATGCTGGCAAGAATATAGAGAAACTGAATCACTCATATATTGCTGGTGAGAATGTAAAATGGTACAGTTATTCTGGATAATAATTTGGTAGTTTATTTAAAAAGTAAACCTGCTACTGTCACATGGCCCAATAACTGTACCCTGGGTGTTCATCCCAGAAACAGAAACTTTGGTCACAAAAATATGTACACAAATGTTCATAGCTACTTTGTTCATAATAGCCCCAAACTGGGAATGACCCAGATGTCCTTCAGTGGGAAAATGGTGGAACAAACTATGACGCATTCATTCCAGGGAATGGTACTCAACAACAAAAAGGAATGAAGTTTTGATTCATGTAACAATTGGGATGAACCTCCAGGGAATTATGCTGAGTAAAAACAAGCCAATCCCAAAAGATTACATACTACATACAACCTGATTCTACTTAAATAAAATTCTTGAAATGGTAAAATATAAAAGTGGAGCACAGATTAGTGGTTGCCAAAGGTTAGAAAAGAAAGGCTGGGTGACAGATAAGTGAGTGTTGCAATAAAATGGCAAAAAGAGGGATCCTTGTAGTGATAAAGTTGTTCTATATCTTGACTATATCAATGTCAATATCCTGAGTAATTTTATGCTGTAGTTTTACAAGATATTACCATTGGGGGAAACTCAATAGAGGTACATAGAATTTTTAGGTACTACTTCTTACACTTGCATATCAATTTATAGTTATCTTAAAGTTTTTAAAAATATAATAATAAATTACTTAAAATGTACAGTTCTTCAGATGTAAATATAAATTTTTCATATGTGAATATCAGTGGAAGGTATACTAAGAGGCACATGTTTATAAAATTTGAATATAAGAAACCAAATGGTGCTCTGCGAAAATATTAATTGAGAAGTTTTGAGGGTATGCCTACATTTTAACTGCTTTTTTTAAAAAATCATCTTATATGCTTTCTACTTGTTATTTTCTTACTTTTTACCTTTATCCATTCTTGCCTTAATTTGCATGTTTTCCTCATTTCATTTCTTCCTTCTGCTTTCATGGATTACTGTAACAATTTTAGTATGTATATTTAACTTTAAAAATAACTTTAAAAATTAAATATATTGGGGGTAACACTGGTTAATACAATTATATAATTGTCAGGTGTATATTATAATTTGACATCTGTATATTCTATTGTGTGTTTACCACCCAAAGTCCAGTTTCCTTCAGGTACCATATATTTGATCCCCTTTACCCACTTCACCTTTCCACTTCCTCCCCTATATTTGACCCCCTTTACCACATCTTTAATCTCATAGAAAACACAGGGGTTTTAAAACATTCAACTATGACCACATTGACCCAAATTACATGCCATTGTTTTAAAGAACGAATTCCAGCATACTTTTTTTTTACATAAGGCAGACATTATTGTTATTGTTATATATGGTCTACTAAAAATTTTACTCATATATTTGCCATTATCTTTATTGTCTTTTCTTTATTCCTCAGCTTCTCACTTGAGACAATTCTTTAAGTGGAGTTTTTTTGGTGATAAAATCTGTCCATTTGTGTTAGTAGAAAAATGACTTTTTTTTCCTCCCTCATTCTTGAATGACAACTGCTGGATGTGAAATTCTTAATTAACAATTATTTTTTTGGCATATTAAAGGTATTATCTCAGCATCTTGTTTCAATTATTTTATTGAGAGATTAATATAAGTCATATTGTTGTTTAATTTTAGATATCCTGTTTTTGCTCTCTCCAATTTTTAAGAAAGATTTCTATTCATAAGACTAAAATTTGCATTTGAAAAATATTATCAACAAAAAAATTGCCCAAAGGACTAATTAAAAAACACATTACAAATGAAGTTTAAAATCTTCATATTCTAAAAAACTCATAAAATCAATAGGGAAGCACACTAATCTAAAAAGGGATATAGGAAGTGAACTCCAATTATATTTTATATATTCTCATTCTATCCTTTATGCTTCTTCTTCATTTTTATGTCTGTCAACCTTAGTTGCATTTTAAATAGTTTCATCTAGTTCCCTAATTTGCTCTTCAATTGTATAGAATTATAAAATATATAATTTTTAAGTTTAAAATTTTTCATTATATTTTACATATCTAGATGTATGTTTCATTTTTCCAAACTATTCCCTACATATAATTTTCAAGCTTTTTTTTTAGTTCTCTTAAATATATTATTTCTTTTTATTCTGTTCGATAATACAGGATTTTAAGTCTTTCAGATCTCTCAATCCTTAATAGTACCTTGATTCTTGTATGTTTTGTCACCTTTTGTGTGTGTGTGACCTGCTAATTTCCACAGAATTTTGTCTGTGACAAATCTTTGAGATCTAGGTTAAAGTATAATTCTTCAAGAGAGGTTTTACTTCATTCAGTCCATCCATTGCTTGGGACACTTCCAACCCAGAGCCACTGTAAATTAAATTCTCCTCTGTTTGATGTTTTTCAGACTGCACAAGTAACCCAAACCTGAGCTATCATGTAGTTATGATATAAGGGGAATAACAGCTGGACTCAACTCCCTTCCAGAGCCAAGGAGCTATCTGAAGAGATAATTCTGGTTCAAAATTGTTTTCTCAAAAAATAAACTGATCCTGTGCTCTAGATACTCTAAAATATGTACTGAATAAAGCTGTACTAGAGTTGCTATGCATTATGCAAGAATCTGAAGATACCATCAGGTACCTGACCCATGTTATTCAGTTTATTACATGACTTGTGATGAATGTTACTCAACTATCAAAACTCTAATAGGGCTACAATATAGCGCAAAATACCTGGGTAGAAGCAGGGAAGAAATGCCAGCTTTCCTGTCTCATTTTTGCAACCCAATAGACTTCCTGTGGTATTATAGGAATGTCCCAAGAGAATGCATATGCTGTGTATGCTGTATTTCCTATCCTAGACCATCTTTAAAAATTTTAGTATAATAAATGTACCACAAAATTTACCATTTTCATCATTTTAAGTGTTCAGTTTATTGGCATTAAATACATCCACGTTGTTGTGTAACCATCATTGTCCATCTCTCAAACTTTTTAATCATACTATACTGAAACTCCACCCATTAAACAATCACTCTTTCTTCCACCCTTTACTGCCCTTTGCAATCATTGTTCTCCTTTCTGTCTCTAGGTATTTGACTATTCTAGATACCTTATGTAAACGGAATTGTACAATATTTGTCCTTTTGTGTCTGGCTTATCTCACTTAGCACATCTACAAGGTCATTCATTTTTAAGGCTAATACTCCCTTGCATGTATATAGCACATTTTGTTTAAACATTCATTCATCAATGGACATTTGAGTTGCTTCTACCTTTTGGCTATTGCAAATAATACTATGAACAATGGTGGACAAGCATGTGTTTGAATTTTTGCTTTCAGTTATTTTGGGTATATACCCAGAAGTGGAATTGCATACCGTAATTCTGTTTAATTTTTTGAGGAATGAACATACTGTTTTAAACAATAGCTATACCATTTTACATTCCCAATAGCAATGCACAGAGGCTCTAATTTCTCCACATATTCACCAATGTTTGTTATTTTCTGTGTTTCTGATAAAAGCCATTATAATAGGTGTACAGGGATATCTCATTATAGTTTTAATATGTATTTCTATAATGATTACTGAGGTGGAGCACCTCTTTATATGCTTACTGGACATCTGTATATATCATCTTTGAAGATAGATCTATTCAAGTCCTCTGCCCATTTTTAAATTAGGTTGTTTTGTTTTTGAGTTGGAGTTCTTTATATATTCTGGATATTAAACCCTTATCAGATATATGACTTGTAAATATTTTCTCCCATTCTGTGGTTGTCACTTTACTTTGTCCTTTGAGGCACAAAGTTTTTAATACTGATGAAGTCCAATTTATTTTTCTTTTGTTGCCTATAGTTTTGGTGTTATATTCAAGAAAACACTGCTAAATTTAATGGCATGAAGATTTTCTCTGAAGTTTTCTTTCAAAAGTTTTATAATTTTACGGTAGGCATATTAATCAAAGACATTTAGGTCTTTGATTCTTTTAATTTTAGTATATGGCATTGGGTATGGGTCTAACTTCATTCTTTTGCATGTGGACAATTGCTAACAGCATTTGCAGAAGACTGTTCTCATTGAATTGTCTTGGTACCCTTTTCAAAAATCATTTAACCCTGTAAGTGAGGGTTTATTTCTGGCCTCTCTATTCTAGTCCATTGGTTTAAAATTCAGACTTAATGCCAGTACCACTGTTTTGATTATGGTAGCTTTGTACTAAGTTTGATATCATGGAGTGTGAGTCCTACAACTTTGTGGTTCTTTTTCAAGATTGTTTCACCTATTTGGGGTCCCTTGAGATTCCACATTAATTTTAGAATGAATTTTCCTAACTCTTAAAAAAATGTTGATATATTTTGATAGAATTGCATTAAACCTACATATTACTTCAGGTAGTACTGACATGTTAACGATTTGTAAGTCTTCCAGTCCAGAAACACAGAGTGAATTTCCATTTACTTAGGTCTTTAATTTCTCTAATGTTTAATAGTTTTCAATGTTCAAGTTTTTTACCACCTTGATCAAGTTAATGACTAAGAATTTTATTCTTTCTGATGCTATTGTTAATGAAATTGTTTTCATAATTTCCTTATATCATTGTTCATTGAAATGTATAGAAACAACTAACATTTGCATGTTACGTATCTTTACTCTGCTGAACATATTTGTTATTTCTAATTACTCTTTTTTGTGTGTGGAATCTACAGAATTGTCTACATCTAGATTTATGTCAAACAAATTTAGTTCTTCCTTCCCAATTTAAAAAAATGTATTTATTTGTCTTGCCTAATACTGACTACAACTTCTAATAGCACGTTTAATAAAAGTGGGAAAAATGGGCATCCTGTTTCTATTTTAGAGGAAAAACAAGTCTTTCACCATTGGGTATGATATCATAAGCTGTGTTTTTTAATATAAGTCCTTTATTATGTTAAAGTAGTCTTCTTCTTTGCAGTTTGTTTACTGTCATTAACATGAAGGCATGCTAAACTTGTCACATGCTTTTTCTATATCAATTGAGATGCTTATGTGTTTTTTATCTTTTATTCTGTTACTGTGGTATATTCTATTGATTGCTTTTTGTATGATGAACAAACCTTGCATTCCAGGATAAATCCCACTTGGTTGTTAAGCATAATTCTTTTAACATGCTGCTGATTTTGGTTTGCCAGTATATTGAAGATTTTTGCATCAATGCTTATAAAGAACATTGGTCTTTAGTTTTCTTGTAGTTTTTTGCCTGTTTTGATATCAGGGCAATATTGGCCTCATATAATTAGGAAGTGTTCCCTCCTTTTCAATTTCATGGAAGAGTTCAAGAAGGACTGGTGTCCATTTTTTTTTTTTAATGTTTTGTAGAATTATTCAGTGAAACCATCTGTACAGGCTTTTATTTGTAGGTAGGTTGTTTTTTTTTTTTTGTTTTGTTTTGTTTTACTGATTCAATCTCCTTACCAGTTATATATAAATTTGGATTTTCTGTTTCTTCATGATTCAATCTGGTAGGATATGTGTTTATAGAAATTTGTCCATTTCATGTAGGTTATATAATTTATTATCATACAATTGTTCATAGTACTTTCTTAGTCCTTTTTATTTCTGTAGAATTGGTAGTAATGTCCTTTCATTTCTGAGCTTAGTAGTTTGAATTAAGTCTCTTTTTTCTTAGTTAATATAGCAAAAGTTTGTTAATTTTATTGTTCTTTTTAAAGAACCAATATTTAGTTTAGTTGATATTTCTGTATTGTTTTTCTACTTTTTAATTTATTTCTGTTTTAATCTTTTCCATATTCTTCCTTCTGCTAGCTTTGGATTTTGTTTGTTCTTTAGTGCCTTAAGTATATTGTTAGGTGTTTTCAGATCTGCAAGTATTTACAGCTATAATGTTCCCTCTTAGCATTGCTTTCTCTGAATCACTTATGTTTTGGTAGGAATCATGGAGCCAAAAAACAGTGAAATAACATTTTTTTTAATGTGCTGAAAGAAAACAACTGTCAATCCAGGATTCAACATCTAGTGAAAATATCTTTCAGGAATGAAGGTAAGTAAGATAAAGGAATTTCCAGATGAAGGAAAAGCTATTAGAAGGTGTTTCCAGCAGATCTGCTCTTAGAAATAAAACTCTCAACAAAAAATAATAATGATCAACACTTAAATAAGACTTATTATAAATCAAGTGTTATTCTAAGTGCCTTAGATGAACTAACTCCCCTAGTCCAAGAAAGCTGGTATTATTAACATCTTCATTATACAGATGAGAAAACAAAAATAAAAAAGATGTGATGTAGCTACTAAGTAGCAGAGCTAGAATGGAACCCCAGCCATCTACCTTCAGAGATGATGCTCTTAACTATTACTTGGTCCTATCTTTCAACTTACTTGTATAAAATAAAAACTCTGTAGGATGCTAACCAAGTAGATGAAAACGATTTGAAACAGATTTTAAAATTAGTTTTATTTAATTCTATTCACTAGAGGCAAAAATAAAAATGCAAGGCACCAACATGATGCATTACTTTACCTCTATTAGAAATAAAATGAAATATTGATTTATCAACATTAACCTTAACAACAAACAGTATTTGAATACTTAGTACGTGTTAGAAGTTGTTTTGGGGACTTAGAATATAAAATAAATAACATAAAGTTCTTGTCTTAAAGATTTTATACAAATTAGGTAATATAGACAAATAAGTAAATAATTACAATACAGTATGTGTTATAATAGAAGCATGTACAAAGCCCAAAGTATATACAAGGTAAAAATGCTATATAGAAAAGAATCATCAATCTAATCATGGCTGTTTTAAAAACAGCAATTAAAAAAAAGGCTTGAAAAAGCACAAAAAATGAACATTCATGGAATTATTCTACAATTCCCTTTTCCATAACTCACATAGACAATTATTGCTGTTCTAAATCTGTGAACAAACTCTTGGTCAAGTCAGCAATGAATGGAAAAGTCAAAAGAGTCTGTTACCCTGCTGTGTATTATGTTTTAATTTTCAAAGCCTTCTTCATAAAGATAAGGAGCTTACTTCAAAGTACTTAGAATAAGCTCCTGCTGATGCTCTGTTATTATGTGGATTCAAAAGGTAGAGGAGAAATTAATCCAGAAAAATCTTTCAATAAGATGAAAAGTGATATTCCAATACTGGATCAAGAAAGCTATCTTCCATTTAAAGAGTTACCTTAAAAGTTGCAAAGAACAGGTTCTTCAGGTAAGCTGTGAGATCCTTAAGGTGAGGACCATTTCTTATTTTTCTAACTTTAGTATCTCTAATGGTTAATATGGAGCTTGGAAAATTAAGTATTATTATGTCTGCTGAATTAGAGTTTTCATTATAAAAGAATTAACAAGAGATAAAATCTAATTCTTTCTTGACTATATTTTTTTGTATTCCAAGAATTTTTTTCTATTCAAAGATCATTCCTCTTAATTCCATAGAGAAAAAGAATCAAATGTGACCCTTAATCTCATATATGTAGGTAATACAAGGGTTAAAAAAAAAAAATCAATGTAAGTTCATTAAAGATCAGCACAGACTTTTAAATTTATAATATCTATCATGCTACTTTAATTCTATTTTTGCTGTTACTAAAATGAAATGTTATAATATAGGTACATGTGACGGAAAAGAGATTACCATATCTAAGGAATCATTCACATTTCCCTGTAGCTATGCTTCAAGTGGCTGGCATTAATGGACTATAAACTTAGTCTAAGTAACAGAAAGGGCATTATGACATATTCCATGCACTAAGTGAATATACTTACTTTTATAATAATGTTTCATACACAATGGCTATAAGTAGTAATTTTGAAAATCTTAAATTATCAAGCTGTTATATATTTTTAGGTTGCTCAGAGATCAACTGTCTAATTAATAGTCATTAAATCAACAGATTTTCGCTGTTTTGTCTTAAACTTTCATGATATATGTTGTCTTCATTAAAATAAATTTTAATGTAAGAGTTTCTAAAATAATAAATAACTAAACAATCAGATCGAGGATGAATTTCAACATCTATGTCAACAAAGGTATAGTTTTAAATATACTAATTTAATATAATAATAATAGATTATTAATTAAGCTTTTTCTCATGACCACAGATCAATATTCCTATTTATAAATTGGAATAAAATTTCCTAACTTGTGAGAACAACTTATTTTCAAAACTCTTTTTAGTTTTATTAACTTAGTATTTAATGACAATTAATAAATATTAATTAATGATTACAAATAATCACAAAAAAGAACAATGTTACATCTTAATAAACTGGACTCTTCTCTGGGTTAGAACTGACACCTTTTAGCAGTGATATAATATTTTCTAAAACTTTAAATATAATATGCAAAATAAAAAAATAAAACAGAGAACTTGAAGGAATCTGTGGCCAAGATTTAACTAAACAGGAAACTAAGAATTTAATTTTGGGGAAGAAAGGGGGCAAACTTAAGTGTTATGACTCAAGTTTCTTAAGTTTATGAGTCTATTGTAGTGACTGGTGGTATGAAATTTATTTTCTTGGCAATATGTTGGTGACTTTCTTACCTAGAGAGCATGCCCAGAGGTGTAACATTAAGTGATCCCATCAGCATTGCCAGGGCCATCCCTGGTGCTTCCCGTTCTATTACTTCTTTTGTGGCCTGTAATTAAAGATTAAATAGCAAACTGAGTGAAATTAGCCAAAAAGAAGGAAGGAATAGTAGTAAAATTAACTTAAAAATAATTATAAATCATGCTTTCTATAAACCATACTTTGTAGTTCCCCATTTTTAAGGTATCAAAACTGTTCTTTGGAACCACTGAATAAAAGCCGAGGACCAGGACATCCAGGGAACTTTTATATTAGTAAATCTTTCTTAGTGTTCCTTACAACTCAGAAGTATTTGAAAAAAATCTCATCTCACCTAATAAGCTAAATTTTAAAATGAAATCTCAGATTGCTATAATAGCTCAACAGATTTTCATAGGGTATGAACTCTGGGTATTTCTCTTTGTCTATTACTTTTAAAATAATTAGTCCCTAAAAACCAGAGATCACTTGTATCTCTCTTAACTCTACAATTTTATGATACAATTAAAAGGAACTCGAGAAGTCACCAGGTTAACTTTTCCCATGTATTGGGCAGAAGAAAAACTCTGTATTACCATCTTCTATATCTTCAATATAAATTAACTATCTAATTGTTTTTAAAAAGAATTAATGAGGTGATAGCTTTAACTATATAATAAAAATTTTAAGATAAGGCATTCTTAAGACAAGTATGGTTAAACCTGTAATAGCTAATGAAGGAGACAGAAAAATTTCATTTTCTAAAGGTCAATCAAAATAGGTATATATTTAGCATTCTGTGATGGTAAAGTTATGTTTTAGGTTAAAAGTCGGGAGTGAAATGTGTAATTTAATCCATTTCTAAACCTCCGTTTCTACAAATATGACAGATTACAATACTTTGGGGCACTATAGAAATAAAGCTTGCAAAAGAAAGTATTCAGGAAATAAGAAAATTGCAAATGAAATAAGTAAATTATGAAGTAATACATAAAAAGATTGATATTTCAATATTTCATTAGTGGTAGAGATGTATTCCTAAATAAGATTGTAGCTCTGGGCAAAATTTAGGTTGAGGACAGGGCAAAGCAGTTAAAATGCATCAAGTATGTGTTAGATGCAAGTAGATAGTATAAATAAACTTTTACGATGTGTATAAATAAGTTAGTTAAGCCCTTATAACTACACAGAATAAAAGCTACTAGAATTGATGTAATCTACTGGTCCACTGAATCCCAGCATAATACAATACTTAATGACAGAAATTTTAAAGGAAAACTAACACTATAACTAGTTTAGTTTAAACTAAAACTACCATAATGTTTTCCAATGAAACCTGTTATAAAGATAGAGAGCCAGCAGGCAAGATAAAAGGGAATTCTTAAATTCCTAAATTTGGGACTTAATTACTTTCACTTAAATACATAGCTAAAAACTGTCAAGCTGGCATTATTTAGACTCTATCCCTTGTTTTCCAAATTTAAACTATTTGGTACGATTTTGAGGTTTCTTGAGAAGAAACACTATTTCCATGTTATAATGATGTACTCCAAAGTATAGTAGCACACTTTATTTAAGGATGGGGGAAGAAAATATCACAGATACTTTAAAGCACAGTATTTATCCATCTATACATTATTTATAAGCACCTACTATATACAAGGTAGTATTCTAGGCATTGATGTTGCATTAGTAAAAACAAACATAAGAGTGTGTAAACTCACTGTCATCTAGTATGTGAAAAACTAAATTGACATATTACTTTTGAGAATTACCTAAAAGATATAATTCATTAATTTTTCTAGATCCTCTAAAATATACAATTGGGTTTGGCCAGATCACAGGGGTCTACCTGGAATGCCTCCTTTCACTTTTCAAAGCAGTTTTTACTGGATGTGCTTCTGTGACATGCAATTGGATCCAATGAATGGCTCAGTGAAATTCATATTTATATTAAAGTGTCTGAGGTCATTGTTCATCACATTGCACTGTAGTCCTCTTTAGGAGAACCTATTGGAAAAAATTTCCTCTTAAGTGTCATAACTAGGAATAAGTAATTTTCTGTGCTATCAGTTTATTTTTAAATTATGATGCCTGTAAATCAAGTTACCCTTGAGAACATATTTGTAGATATCTCTTTAGTAGGCTTATTGAACATAACCTAATTTCCCCTTATTTTTTCTTGCTCAATTCTTCCACATTTATCTTATTAAAAGTTTAGTTGTGTTTTATGTATTTGGGTAAATCATCCTAAATACTTTTTAGAATATTAATAAATATATGGATGATGGACAGATGGATAGATGGATTATTTACACAGAGATCTTCATTTTTTTTCCAAATATAATTTAGAAAGGACAAGTAATTCTTTCTAAAGACTTTCCAGAGAATTTGGGCATATAGATGTAAGCCTTGTATATTTTAAAACAGAAAAGGAAAATATATATTGTGGTGATGTCACAAAAAGGCATTGGTGCTGACACTGGTGAGTAAGGGGGCGACTGTAAGACTCTCTAGGACTAGACACAAACCAAACTTTTCAATAGATATTCCTAAATAATGCACAAATATGGTCTTTCTTACATTTATACCAAATAAATCTTTTCCACAAAACATAAGAACCTTCTATTTTCTTTTCCTCTTAAGCTGTTTGGTATAGCAGAAAGATCACCATCTGTGAGGTCAGACCCAGTTAAGGTCCAGGAGAGTAAGAGCTGGATCTGATGTAATACCTACACAGTACCCATCACATAATATATAAATTCAATAAATTTATGTTGACTAAACAAATGAATGAATAATTGAACCAATATAGGTTGAAAGCTGACTTTATTACTTAGTTGTTTTGTGCATTAGAACAAAATGCTTAATCTCTCTGAGCTTCAGTGTACATATGAATAAAACGGAGATAAAGTGAAACAAATCTACATATTATGAGAACTAAATAATATAAGTAAATCACCTAGCATAGGGTATGAATTCAATACATGTCAATTTTCTTTATGCTTTTACTTTCCAATTCTCTTTACCTCCTTGCCGTTTTGATCATATTGGTTAGAGAACAGGAATAATACAAAAATCCAGAAACCTAAACTAGAAACAACCTAGTGATTGAGAATCAAGGACAAAAGGTAAGAGAATGGAGAGCAAGAAGTTAAATGTTAGAACATTGGCAAGTGCAGGGCAGGAAGCAGAATACTGAAATAGTGGGATCTAAAGCAAACAAGCAGTCAGATGAAGTGAGAACTGGAAGATGGACAGAGGGAAAGAATTGGGTGAAAACATCTATAAACTGTAAATGGGGAGGCAGAGCTAGAAGGCAAAAAACAAGAGAGTAAAAGTTAATGTAGAGTAAACCGAGAAATTATTAAAAAATCCAAACAGAAAAATAGTTTTAATGAATGTATCTTTATCCTTTCAATTATATCTACTAGCATGATATAGATAAATGAAGGTTATCTGTATTTGTTAACGAGGAGATAACAAGTATTCATTATCAGACTATTCATAATCAATGGCAGAAGGATGCCATCAATCACTGAAAACCATTTTTTTAATTAGCTTGACTTTGTTTCTCATTTTCTTATACATTATTAATTTTTTCCTTGAGCAACAGAAGAAATTTATATGCCCAATTCAGATATAATACTTTCTGAACTAGTAGAATCCAAAAATAATGAGTTTTAATTGTATTTAGCTATTCTCTTTAAATATGGCATTTTATCTTTACCTTATAAATACTTTCTAAACTATGAAAGTTGCAACCTCCTATAGAAAATCACTTATTGTGATCTTTTCCTTTTATCCTTGATGCTTTGAAGATAACACTGAAGTCAAAAAGATGCTTCAAAGACTGCTCAAGTTGCAAAAAAGGGGTGTCATAAACAATGATTCTGTAGCCCAGGGAACTTGTCAATGAAATTTAGGTCCATTTTTAACTTTACAGAAAAAATGACCTTAAAAAAATGTGATTGCTAACAGGCAATGATATTTAAATATGTACAGGATATGCAATGGCTACAATGTAAACATAAAGAAATTCCTTATACACATGGTTACTGTGAAAAATCACTTAGTGCTTTTACTTTTTTACAGATTTTTGTTAACAGAGCATAATTTGTATTAACATTTACATGCTTGTTACTTGACTATGTAGATTTAATAAAATTTCCTTCTAACAATTACTGCAGTGCCCTCTACTGATTAAATAATCTTAAGTATCAAAGACTATCTATGAAACACTATCCAAGAGATACTAATAATGTCGTTAAACCATCAGTGTAGAATAAGGTTAGAACAGTGGTTCTCAAACGTTAGCATGGATCAGAATCTCCTATTGGCCTTGTTAAACACCAGTTCCAGGGCCACATCTAAAGACTTTGATTCAGAGTGTCTGATTGGGGCCTCAAAATTTGCATTTCTAAGAAGTTGCCAGGTTCTACTTGTGATGCTGAACAGAGTTCACATTTTGAAAAACACACTGCAGATGGAAGTAATGAGGCAGATTAATAATGTGTACTAATTGATTTAATCTTCATTACCACCTTATATTCAACTTTGTAAATGAGACTGAAATAAAATAAATGTGAAGATACTTCATAAGGGCAAAATGTAGACCTAGTGAGGAGATAAATTAGGTAAAAATAGGCTGTTCGATGCCAGCCAATTAAATTTTCCTGATTCTATCCATTAAAGGGCAAACACATTCATTTTATCTTACACTTTAAAAAAGGGTAATAATAAATCAACAATTCAGAGCCTGCTCCTGTAAGTATCCTACAGTACAAAGAAGCTATCTTTATTATATTTTTCTCTGGACTACACAGACATAATGTCTAAAATTTGCATACATGACTAACGCCTAGGGATGTTCAAGGAGCACCAGGTACAAATCTATACCTTTCTCCTCTCATTTAAGAAACAGAGCAGAATGAAAGTAAGAGTTATGTTATTATAAGAACAACCTTAAATTTATTCTAATTAACTAAAAACACTCATTTTCAGATTTTAATTTTCTATTATTTACAAACACCTTTCAACCAATCATAATACATCAGTGTATATAACAGTGTGACTAAGTGGTTAAAGACTCCTGCTACAAGAAGGAGAAGAATGTTCCTCAAAAATTGATATGTAGAGATGAGAAAATGTCTTTTTTCCCAAACCTGAAGGAATATAAAGTTGAAAGGTGTTCCAATTTGAAATTGTATTGAAAAGCTGATGTCTAGTTAGTGAACTGGTGAATATATACTCTAGTCTCTTTACAAGTTACTCTGGACTTTTGTTTAATGCTGTTAGAAGTACATAAGTAGAAATATAACAGCTGCCTAAAAAACACTATACATTGGATTTCTACTTTATTAATGATCACACAAAATAACCTGGTTTACTAAAGCAGTGAAAGTTTTAAATTTTTATATAACAACATAACTTTAGGCTGTGCTTAAATATCCTAATTGAGAATAAAAGAACCAAGCTCCTACTTTAGGCTTCTAAGTACTATTTGCAAATGGCTCACTGCCAACTGATTTTGCAAAGTCTAAAATTTTGCTCCTTTGCCTGAGATTAATAATTCTCACTGTTGCCATCCACATTAGAAACATGTAATTATCATGTGTGAAGTTCTCTTTCTGCAAAACTCAGTTCTCACCAAAACAGAACATGTGACAAAGTGAGAGAAACAAGAAAAAGGTGAGGTAAAGGATGTGGAATGAATAGACTAAATGCTGAGAAGAGAGAAAGAAAAAACCAGCTTCTTTCTATTTTAATTATTATTATAAGGTATTGTATTTTGTCATCTCATAACCACCTCAGTTTTAAAATTAGGAGCCAGCTGGGAAAGAGGAAATACTGTACTTCCTAAAAACAAAGAAATCCAATCCATCTATATTCTTGAGATAAGCTTAAGTAAGTAGAAGTTCCTAGTAAAAATGGGAGAAAAATATATGTACATTTTACAAAATAAGTGTTTGGAGGCTATGGCACACTGTAGCTTGAATAACTTGTTCTCTTTAGTTTTGCTTGTCTAAAGATTGATTTTAAAGCTACTAGCCTCTCACTTTGTGATCAGGTTCTTTATTCGTGATCTATAATCTATCAGTCCTTCATTATTCACATATTAAACAAAAATCAACTTTTGTTTTATGCCCCCAGAAATTTATCTCTCTGTTTTCCATTTGTAAAAAGGGGTAATGATATTTGTTAGCCTGCTTATAAAACTAAAGAGTTAACTAAAGGATGTCCCAATATTTATAATGCTAGTATTATGACATTATACACCACATAAATTTATAATGCTCTGAAAGAGCTTTTATTTCTCTTATTCACTACATTGGAAAGCTAAATACAAAGACTATTATTTAGCCTATTATTGAATAATAGAAGAAATATTCACATCAGAAGCTATGCCTTTTTTATAAAACACCTATATTCTCTATTTAAATAGTTAACATTCCTGTATTACATAATACAGAGGACATATTTCATTACTTCTCTTTTTGTAAGTGAAGAAATAGAGACAATAATAAATTCTATGACTAATCCAAAGTCATAGAGTAAATCAATAGAAAACTCCAAAACAGAACTCAGGACTGTAGATTCCAAATCTGAGTCTAATCTATTAATTTACTATTATATGTTTTCAGTTTATAAGGCACTATACCCTATTCAGACATAGGAAGGTTTCTGTACTCTGTTTAAATAAGATAGAACATATAAAATGCCCAGTATCAATCCTAACACATGGCAAGTGCTTAACAAATGCTGGCTACTACTATCTGTACTAAAGCACAAATCTAAAGTTACCTATATATAGAAGTTGCTGTTACCGACTACAGTCAAAGCAATTACGGAAACTGAATAGTTTCTATTGAGGCTGTTCATTTATAACACTTTCTCTTTCAATATTACCTTGATATTCATTTTAGCTTAATCATATTCTCTAGATATTGTACCCTTAAGTGTGGTTCAGGATATGCAAGAACCAAACCAAATTCACAAGAATCAACAAAGGATATTTAAAAATTCAGGTTTATAAAACAAACCTGAGAGATCTGATAACCAGACAATATTATTCTATATTAAGATACTTTTGAACAGTGTTAACTTGGGTTCTGTCTTCACATAATAAAAATTAAGTATCTTAGAGCAGAGGGTGCCCAAAATAGGAATATTAAGTGGGGCAGGTGGAAATTGACATTTTTTTCAACACTGTAATAGGAAGGACAGACTTCTATACCAAACTAAGTTTGCCTCTTGGGAAAGAACAGAAAACAAAGAAATAGATGGGGATGTGGAGAGTAGCAACACTAGATTCTGTCATGTCCTGGTTTTCCAGAGTTTTTTTTTCTTTCTTTCTCTTCTTCTTTTTATCAATGCAAGTTGCCCAGAAGTTATCAGACTTCTTGTAATTTTCTTTGAATAATTTTCAGATACCACAGCTTCTGCAAATTCTCTATTTTTTATTACAAAATAATAGGTCTATATAAGGAATATTTTTCTTAATCTTCCTGACCTTCTCTGATTATCAACAGCAAAGACAAGAAAACATCAAAGAGAAATAGTAGTTGTTTCAGAAGGAAGGAATCAGGAAAAAATAAAATTATGACACAGTATTCATTTCTAGCATCTCAAAATAAATCTGGCCTAAATCAGTCAGGAAAAATATAGGTCTAGTCTTAATGTTCTTTATAAAAATGTCCTTGTGTTGTTCTGAGAGGTATATCAGAAAGCCAAATAAATAATAATTAACAGAAATCCAAAACATTAGTCTGTTAAAAGCAGCATAAGAGTATTTAAAGCAAAGAACAAATAATATGGTTCATTATCAACATTGAAAATTTTGAATAATTTTATAATTATTCAGGTACTATCTCATAGCAATATGAGACACTAAAGTGTTTAAAGCTAATATGACATATTCTGGGAAGAAATTTTTAAAGATAAAAGGATACTGCTTTAGGTTAAACTATGGATAATATGACAAGAGGCTAAAAAATGAGTGAGTTTTCACTCTCGGCATATTAAGATCATTCTATGGATTGCACTCAAAATTTTCTTGTTATTAAATATAAAAAGGAATTGAAGACTAATAAGGGAGTGATAGAGATACTGCCTTTTTTTTTTCCCCCTAGGTGAGGCAACCCTTGGTTGAACTCACAGATTGCAAAGACTTTGTCAGTTTACAATTCCTTATTTTTTATTTACTTTTTATGCCTACAGCATCTGGTCTTCCTAGGTGGTCTCTCATCCAAGTACTAACCAGACCCGACCCCGCTTAGCTTCCAAAATCAGACGAGACTGGGATTGTTCAGGGCAGTATGACTATAGAATAGGTTAGCTTTCCAAAAAGAAAAAAAAAAAAACCATGACACTATACAACTCTATTTTCAATTTAGTATTCCTCAAAATCAAAACAGTATTTCAGAGATCACAAAAAGCATATTATTAATAAATAAGTTAAATAAAATGTTACCCTTCTTATTTTCCTTTATCCCAGATCTTATCCTTTAAAATATCTACATCTTTTTCTGAATTAAAAGTGTTTTTCAGAATGAATACAAGTGAAGCAAAATCTTTAAAAATTACTCATTATTGTTAAGAAAACAAGTTAAATCTGAATGTAATTTCTTTTTTAGTGCTTCTCTTCTGAGAACTTTAATTTTTCATAGCTGTGGTATTAATAACTTTAGCAAGATATCAAGAGATGGGTGGAAAAACAGGTTACTAAAATTTATCCTAAGTGTAGCTCTTTAAAGCGATTCCTTTAAAAAAAATCAATGTGAACACTGAGCAATAGGAATGAGACTAACTGCTTTCAAGTTTGAAAGCACCTATCAGTTTAAGGACAAAGTCCTATTTCAAATGAGTAACCAAATCTATAATTAAAACTACTGAATATGACTAAACTTTCTGACACCAAGAATTCAAGTGAGTTTTAGTTGAAAGGGAGAATAAATTAAATTCCCAAATATTTTCAATATTAGTATATAGTTATATCTTTAGTGGTAGGGAGATTACATTACATTTTGTAATTATATTCAAGAACAAACTCTTAACCATTAGTTATATATTTATCTCTAGCCATTCTCTACTCTTCTACTATAAAATGAATAACCTTGGTTTTAGGTAATATTGTTTATTAATAGCTACCAATGAAACCACTAATCTGTCACGGAGGCTCTAGGTTTTAAAATTAAAGACATTCCTACTGGCATTTAAACTATTACCAGAATCCTCCAGCTGTGATGAGGCATTAATATAGAAGACATTCTTATTCTTGAATCAGTGATGCTTAGAAGAGGTGAAAGGATTTCCTTACATACAATTACTCTGACTTTGAACATTTTTTCCTGAAGAATTAGAAGAAAATAACAAAATTTTGTGGATATTAGAAATGCATTTTTTTTGTTAAATATCATTTCCCCTCTCTTAGACTGTAAGCTACTTGAGAACAAAGCCTTATCTTTGTTTCACATACTCTTAACAATGTGGCACAGAGTAAGCCTTTTTAATAGGTTCTGACAGAATTATTAGATAATTATTGAGAAGACAGTCACTCAAAATAATTTTCTAAATATGACAGTAAGATGAGAAATCTCGGTTGAGAAAGGATGCATAGATTATGTAAAATCACCAAAAAATTGAGTTAGTAAGTGAAAATAGTATCAGCTAATGGGCTGAATCTTCTTTCCTAAATCTATTATTTTTGCATATTTAACAATTCTAGTTTTAAACTCATTGAAGACAAAGACCAATTCTTTTCAACTTTTGTAACTCCTCTAAGGTATAGGATACCATGTTACACAGTTCAATTAAATAAACATTGTTTTACAAGTGGATGAAAACACACATGCATGCATACATTGCCTAAACTATGTCCCCAGTCTACCGACTCAATCTCTGGAGGTTGGGAGCAGGAATATTTTAAGAAAAATCTGTGTAGATAGAAGTTTGAGTATCCAGGACTGAGGACCACCGAATTGAAATGAATTCCTATTCCCATTGCTGGTTCCTCTAAATACAACCTGGCTGCCTCATTTCAATCCCATTACCTTCATTAAACCTTGTCTTTCAAATGTCTTTTTTCCTGTTTTTAAAAGTCAGCATTATTCTTTTCAAAGATATGTTATCATTATATTCTGAAGTTAGTATATTTTTTAAAATCAACTTCCTTCAGGATCATTTTTGCTGGCCTTTGACCATCCCACATCTGTGTTATTTTACTTCATTCTCCCTTTCATTCTTAGAATAATTTCACTTATATGATGTACTTATAATAGGCAAATTCAGAAAGTAAAATAGAGGTTACCAGGAACTGGGGGAGGAAAAAAGAGGGAAATTAATGTTTAACAGGTACCGAGTTCCTGTTAAAATGATTTTTTAAAAGTTCTGGAATAAGATAGTGGTGATGGTTGCACAAAACTGAAAGTAATAATGCCACTGAATTGTACACTTAATAGTTAAAATGGTAAATTTTATGTTACGTGTATTTTATGATGATAATTTTAAAAAGTTACTGAAATGATTTTCTTGACTTTCCTAAAGTAGCCTTTTTCTTTACACTAATTTATCTCTATAAGAGAAAAATAAATTTTAAAAACACTGTCCGTATCTTTTTTTATATTCTTTAAATTTATGACTTTCATTTTAACTTTTTCCTTTTATTTTTCTCTTTAATTTTTAGTAAAAATAAGATAAAATTTAATGTGGATACTCAGTATTTTCCACACTTCAAGCACGACATTGTAGATATGTACACAGACAGATACTTCAGATCTACACATACATACACCCACTTTAAATGTCCTTAGACTCTTGAAAATGTTTGCAAATTTCACCAAAATTCTCAACTTCTTGTTTGCTTTTGTTTTTCATTTAAATATCAGTGAGTAAGGCAACTAGCTTTATAGTGCAAATAACTTTTTATTCCAAGTTCTTTTTAGATGCCAAGTACTTAGGAAATAATAATAATAAAAAAAAAAACGTCAGTTTTAAAAGTTTACTCGCACACAAGGAAAAATAGCCTAAAAGGAGGGAAGGATAAATACATCAAAAGGATCTCTAAAGACTGATGTTACATAAGTTATAGGGCAGCTGAGAAATTATATTTTCAAAGAAAAAAATAGAGCTGAGTGGAAAGCTACAACTAAATTTATTATTTTTAGAGATACTTTTAAGTTTTAAATAAAATTAATAGGAGTAATTTGTCCTCATGAAGCCCTGGAAAAATCAGGGGAAATAAATTAGGAAATACGTAATGTATATGGATAATTATTGAAAGACCCCATACACAAGGAACAAAAGTACATAATATATGATGTGAAAAGGCAACTGAAGAAAAGATGACAAATGATTTAGAATAAAATCTATTCCTAAATAAAGAGAAAAATATGAAGTATAAAAAAGCAGAAAGGATGGGTGGTAGTGCATTTAAAAGTCAGTTTAGGAGTAAACTGGACTGGACTGCTAAATAGCAAAGTGTTTTTCTAAGTCTGTTTGGACAATATGTAGGCAACATTTTTCTTGGAAATAAAATCTGATTGGGGTTACAAGACAACAGAGGAACAATGTCTGTAAATTATCAGATGCAGAGAAGTGTAAAGGAGGCAATATGAGCCAATCAGCAAGTTGCAAGGCTGAGTACACAGGAGATGAATGCAATATCTCAAATTAGTTAATGGGGTAGCCATGTGCAGCAAATAGAGGAGGCAGTAGTCAAGCAAACTCAGTCAGCAGTCCAACTTAGTAGCACAAGGCAAGTAAAGATAGGTAGCAGGAGTGCTAAACAATCTGAACCTACTTATAATGTTACAGGCATAGACTGGACAGGGCAAGATGAGGCAGGCAGATGGCATAGGCCTGTGGTATAGGAGGATGGTAGAAGAGCTGATAGATAATGGTGGGCAGTTTAAAATGCTAAAATTGCAGATAGATATGGTAGTACTAGGCCATATGCTCATGGACAAAGCACCAGAGACTGAGGAATACAAATCAATCAGCAGATGAGTAAAGTGGGGCAAAAAAGTAGAGAAAAAAAATCAAAGGTAGTCAAAGCAGGAAGACAGAATAGCAAAGAAGCAATGACAGATCATCAGAAGCAGTTGGGTAGGGTAGTGAAAAGCTGTCAGCGGGGGAACAAAACACCATTCAGGAAAAAATGAGACTGAGAGTGAAGCTGTCTCTTGAATTTGGTGTCTTCCATCTAGGAAACACCGATAAACTGCATATGAGAATCCACAAGAGAATAGCGCACAAATGGAAATAGCAGATGAATCTGAACTCCATTGCCCAGGGATACAGAATGGCCCTAGAACATAGATACATAACAATCCACAAGAAAATTAAACAGATAAAAAAAATAGGTCCAAGCATTTTTTATAATGAAAAAAAAAAAAAAAAGAAAGAAAGAAACCAGAACACTAAAAATCATTAATCTGGAAATGATTGGCTGGGATTGAAGTCTTCGCTTACCCCTTTCTGGAGCCCACAAAATGGGAATGTTGGGAATTTCTGCAGCAGAAAAACAGAAGAGAAAAGGGATTTCTGACTCCCAGTTTGAGGAAAGCAGGTCAAATTTAGGGCTGTATGAACTGGTTCAGGGAAATAAGAACCAGCCTGAACCTTCTCCCTTCCTCAGAATCAAGCCATTTTCTGAGGTTTGGGAAAGGTTTACGAAGCCCTCACACCATTTCCCACAACCTCCCCTTTCACACTTACCTCCAGTGCAAGCAGTTTCCAGCAAGGAGGTATTTGGGAAAATTCATTCCCACATTTACACCATGGCAAAATTTGAGGATGCCCAACTAATAGTATTTCCTGTGTAGGTCAAGTTTCTGCTTCAGTGGGATCCCTTTTACCCTTTGTGCATGAGCAGAGGGGATGTTACTAGAAACTACCTACCTTTTTGAAATTGGATGAGAAAGGAAACAGGGACAGTGACACCAATAAATAAATAGTAATACTAGTAAATACCTTGGTGATCTCATCAATTGTCATGAATTTTAATTCCATTAAGATGTTGATAACTCTAAAAAACGTCTCTAGTTCAGACTTCTCTGAACTCCAGATGCATATATCTAATGGCCAATTTAACATCTCTGCTTCGATATCTTAGACAGTTCAAGTTTCCATGACCAAAGTAAAACTGTTGATGCTCCTCAAATCTACTTTCCCACAATCTTCTCCATTTCAGTAAATGGCAACTCCATTCTTGCAATTGCCCAAGTCAAAATCCTGGGTCTTATATGTGACTTCTCTTTCTCTTATTCCATCTGTTACCTCTACCTTCAAAATACATCAATAATATATTTCTCACTACCTCCACCTCTATCACTAATCTAAGTCACTATCATTTTTCACTTGGATTATATCAATAATCTTCTTCATGGTTTCCCTGTTAAAATATGTAAGATCATGCCAGAGCTCTGCTCCAAAAACTCCATTATACAAAGAGTGACATACAGGTTCTACTTGATCCATGGTTTGCTCTCTCTCCTCCTTTAGGTGTTTGTTCAAATGTCACCTTATCAATGAAATCTTCCTTGATGGCCTTATTTAAAATTACAATCCTCTTTCCTGCCTGCACAATCTATCCACCTTCCCTGGTTTATTTTTATCCATAGTATTTATCATTTATAATATTACACATTTTACTTGTTTATTTATATTTGTGCTACCCCACTGAAATGTAAATTGCATTGAGGCAGGAACTTTTGACTTCTTTGTTCATTGCTGACATATTTGAGTCTGTGAAGTGTTAATTTCTTGTGGGACATCTCCTTTCTCTATCTTAAATTCTCAGAGTACTCTTCTGAAAGCTTACATATTGTGAGTTTTTGATTAACAAAGTAGATGCTACTACATTATAGGATAGGAATGTCCTAAATAGGGGCTGGCAAACCATAGCTAAAGGGACAAATCCTGCCTGCTGCTTGTTTTATTGACGGTTCGCAATCTAACAGTGATCTTTACATTTTTTAATAATTGAAAAAAATAATATATCATGATGTGAAAATTTTATGAAATCCAATTTCAGTGTCTATAAATAAAGTTTTATTGGGGCAGAGCAAAGCCCATTCATTTATATTGTCTTATGGTTGGTGGCAGAACTGAGTAGTTATGATAGATACCATATAGTCCACAAGCCTAAAATATTTACTATCTAGACCTCTAAAGAATAAGTTTGCTGACCTCTGTCCTAAGGTCTTTTTGTTTAGGAAGCAAAGAGTACTAACTAAAGTTTGAACAAAGATAAACTAGAGCATTATTGTAAATACTGCTGCTCTTGTTGCTCAAGATATGCCTATGAGGGAAGGTGCACTTATACTAGGGTTTGCTTTCAATATTATATTAAAGCAGCTGTCTCATTTATCTAAATATTTAATAGTGATGGCAATATTCATTAATCTATCTACCACACAGAGCAACTTCATATTAAGGGACAGAGTACAGTATAGGTACATCTTGAAAGTGGCAAAAAGAGAGGAAATGAGAAAGGAAAGTAAAGAGGGCCCACAAATAGAATTCATATCAAAGTATCACATAATAAACCAACTCTCTAAATATTCTGTTTAACAATAATCGGAAATTGGTATCATATGAACCTCTTTTGAACCTTACTGATTGGTTATACTATAGGGACCTCGAGATAATAACAATCTCCTATACGACATAGTCCTGAATCAGAGCAAGCAAGAGACACATATAAGACTATTATATTTACACAATACTCAAAACTAACAGCTACCTTCTCCTTGATTCAAATGCCTACATTTTGTGAAAAAGCATTTTAAAGATTTTCAAAATCTTATTCAAAATCACCTCCTAATCAAAACTAACTTATGTTCTCAGTATATAAATTTTATCCTGAGAAATATTACATGAAAGGATATTATAGCACATGCTGCAATCATATATGTAAAGGGGTGAGGGGAAAACAAACTTAAATCATCTCGATGATACCTATCACTATAATGCCATCTTCAATCTTTGAAGAGTAGAAAAATTTATTTCCTCTTATATCAATTTATTTCCTCTTATATCCAACACAATCAACTGCTTCTTCTGAATGCTCTGTGTATGTGTGTGTGTCTGTCTCTCTCTCTCTCTCTCTCTCTCTCTCTCTCTCTCTCTCTCTCTCTCTCTCTCAGTGAAACTGACAATAGACTCCATACTTCCAACAGCTTTACCGCTTCTTTCTTTTCAGCATCTTTTGAAGAAATGGCTTTTTCCTGTACATTCTCATCTGTGTGCCTGTCATTAATAATTACCTGAAACGGTAACTCCTTCCATTGAACATGTGTTCTCCAATCTTAATAGCAGCCATGGTCTTTCCAAGTCCTCATATCAGAAAATAATACTTGTAAAATTATTAGAATAATTCCAAATAGTTTATTTTGGTATCTGAATCTACTTTCTGATTCCCTCTCAGTTTCCTTTTTTTGGCAGGCAATAACATAGTTGCACATATTCTGTCCTACTAATATAGTGATATTATTAGTAGAGGATTTAACGGATATAAATTCATTTGTTGTCATTTTATTACATTTTGTGTGAAAAGCAACATTATGTCCTTTTTTATAGATGGAGATCTAATATAGAAAGTTGAGTACATATTTTTGATTTCAGACAATAATAATAAAGGAATGTCCTGAATCTTCATTCTTACAACTATATCTCTAGATAAATATACTTTTAGCACTTGTACTTGCAAAGTATTTAATGATATTTAGTTGTCAATGTCTTAGCATATATTTTATAAAACTAAAGTATCCTGGTATGTCAACCTCTGTTCATTTTATGAGAGTAGGCTTACAAGGGTGAGCTGAAAAACTAATTTCAAGATTTTATCACTCTGACAGATTCAAGGTAAAAATCAATCTTTAACATGTTATCTTTGTTTCTTTTTATTTTCCTACAACTATACTATTGTATATTTCAGGTCCTATCTTGCTTGATTTTTTTCCTCAGAGGAAAATTCTTTTAATATTTATTCAACCATTATCTACTTATTTATAAGCTAAAGGTCTTTCTATTTATATTGCAGGTAATAATGGCAAATATTTATGTAGAAAATAAATATTGATTTTAGTGTTTTACTTACATTTACTCACATAATATAACTACTCTATGAGGTAAGTAGTCTTACTGTCTCCATTTTACACACAAAAAAACTGAGGTATAAGACATTAGGTAAAATTGTGTAAGGTCATACACTAGTAACAAGTGGATCTAGTATTCACACCCAAGAAATCTATGCTCTTAATCACTATATTATGCTGCCTCATAAGTAATTAAATAGGCAACACTATTTTTCTAGTAAGAGAATGATATAGAATTTATCATAATAAGTATATCTGTATATTTACTGGTATTATCTCTCTTCTCCATAGGGGTCCTTCAAAAGCTGGTATGGTGTAGGGATATACTTAAGGGAAAATGAAGACATCATTTTATTTATGGGTTCTTCATATACAAAAATTTTGTTTTTGCCTTATGCTCAAAATTCCAAAATTCTGACCTTGAGGGACAATGTGCTTTTCCTTCTATAGTGTGGTTATGTGAAATAGGAGCCTTTCAACATAAGTTCTAAACGCAATGTCACTTATTGCCCAAATTACTCCATCTAAGTGGTTAATTTTGTATCTGTAACTTTTCCACTGGTACAATCATACTAAGGAGCTTCTCTTTTTAATGCATAAATAAAACAGAGAGTGAATATCTTGGAAAGTCTGTGGATGGTGTGAAGAAATGAGTGCAAAAATAATAAAAAAGTGGACCTAAGAGGAAAATTTATCTTCAAATATTAGAAGTGCTGTCATGTAAAAGAGGAATTGCCTTTTTTGTGCATTACAAAGGGCAGATTAGTACTACTGAGTAGAAATTATAAGGCATCAAAGTTTCAGTTGGATTTTTTGACAGAGTTGTACAAGCACAAACTCTCAGAAGAAGTAGTAATTGTGATGTTCAGGCAAAGGTTGGGAATGAAGAAAAGGGTGAGCTAGGACTCTGAACAGTGAGTGGTCTTTGAATTTGTAATTGTATATAAAACAGTAAGCTAACTCAAGATTCAACACTGACAAAATCTATGGTATGAAAACATTCCTTGTCTTGATTGTAAGATTAGTATTAACTAAAAATGTTTGCAAACAACAAATCAACAAAATGTAACTTGATACTTCATTGCAGTTTAAATTTTATATACAAATAATGGTGTAAACAGTCACTAGGTTGCAGATTATAACAGGACTTAAAAACATCAAACAGAGCATAAAAATAATCTTCAAAAAGAATGACATTAGTCCAATTTGAGAGTGTATTGATATGCAAACGTTTGAATAAATATCAATTCTCAAAAAGGTCTATTTTTAGAGAGCCCTGATGGTACAACTTTACTGTGTCTTCTGATTGATAGTAGACTTCTCAATTCTGGCTTCCAAAGAATCTCTGAATAATAACAGTTGCTGTTTTTCATCTCTACAGATGGTACTACTCTAGCTGTTCTAAGAAAGAGATTAAAATAACATAGGTCTAGTTTTTCCAACCTTCTATGTAAAGTGAATCCTCTCTCTAGCCAGGAAGATTTTCTTAATTTTATTTTTTTTCTGTAGCTTAACATACATTCCCCTTCTTCTCTCCTAATCTGAATCCTGTTTTTCTCCTTCAATTACAGCTTAAATTCTACTTGCATAAAAATTTCCCTGATGACTTAGCACTCTGCTAATCTTTCCCTTTAAAGAAATCTTTTGGTCTGAATTTGCTGAACATTTCTGGTACTAGGTTTATACTGTCTTGATTTGTCAAGTGACTATTTTAGGAGTATATGTTCTTTAACATTCGCTCAATAAAGCCCAAGGTGCTTGATAAATATTTGTTATTGGAATGAAGATTATAAATGTTGTTTTTAGCAAATGGGAAAGTCAAAAGCATGCCTATGCTTTGAGTCATAAATTGCTTTTAGATGGACAATGCAAAATAATTATAAACATCAACATAAAGTGGATGATTACTAAAAAACTACCCTGAATATCACATATCTTAACTGTTTTGAGCCATATTGTAAGAATTTTAAACTACAGAGGAACAAGAGACCTAAAACAAACTAACAGGTTCAGGTAAGATATCAGGAGGTTCTTAATGCAACTGCACTAATAATCCACATTCCTCATATAGATTATAGAAATTCTTATTATTGTTCCCTTGCCCCATGCTTTAACATAGTACTGGGAAAATGCTGCTTACATCTTTATTTTTTTTTAGATATTTTTACCAGGTATATTAGTAGCTAACAATAGATAACGGAAATACAATGGTTAACAGCAGAAATATTTAGAGTTGCCATGTCTAATTAGAGGTAATAGGTAATACTAATTAGGTGAGGAAGAAAAAGGTAGAGAAAATCTGAATATTTACTGAGCATCTACGAAGGTGAAGATGCCAGGCACTATACTAGATCCTTTACATGCATTTTGTCAATAGCTTAGATAACCTTGGGTGTCAATTAACTGATCTGTGTCTCAGTATCTCCATCTTTAAAATAGACATAAAAATAGTACCTGCCTTATATGATTGTTTTGAAGTCTAAAAGAATTAATATATACTTAAAACAGAACCTGACACATAGTAAGTGCTGTATAGTGTTACGGTTATTGGCTATGTTTATTCTCTCAATTATTAGAAAAAACAACCTTGAGAGATAGGCATTAGTTAATTTAGCAGATGGGAAAACTGAATTTTGAATAGATTAATATGCCTTAATTTCATAGTCAGTCAGACTCTATAGTTTTAGAATTTCCACTCTATTATATTACATCCCAATATGTTTAGACAAAAATAAGACATAAAGACATTTTCCATGTCCAGGGCTATTTCATAAAAATTATAGAAAGGGCTCCCTAAAATGGCATAAGATATAATTTTATCTGACCATAGAGGAGTGGTATATTTTATTCAATCTAGCTTAAAATATTTCAAGCATATAGGTTTCTTGTATTCTGCTTTGTTATTAATTTCATGTTTTTGAGTTATGCTAATTATATAGAACAATTTTAAGATACTCAAAATCCTAGCTCAATATGGTTACTTTTAGCTTTACCATGTGTAACAGGTATTTTATTTTAGTCAAAACAATCCTAGAACTATAAAATAAATATTCATAGAGCTCTAGAGTACTAATACATGATAGACTGTCAGGGAAGTAATGTTATCTAGAGAAAACTGATATATATGAAAACAACTGTATAATTTAAATGATCTATGTTAGATATCAAATTTTCTTTCAAAAACAGAAATTATTAAACATGGTGTTTTTGCTATGCTTCTGCTATAATATAGTAGAGTTTTTCTGATTGTTAAAATGTCAAGTGTTAACTTTTAGGTGAAGCTGTTAAATGTCAATTTTCACTGATTTTCATAAGAGTCACAAATTGAGAATTATTTACATATAGTCAGTAACTTAGGTCAATTATGTCTCCTTCCTTTTACTTACACAGTGTTCTTGTTTTTGAAGTATTATGCTGTTAGAAAGAAAAATGGTTAAAGGCTGCATAAAATGATAACTGACTTACAGTACACTTACATCTAAAATTATGAAATATATAAACTTTAACAAATTGATTAGAAATCAATATTATAAATAACTTTTTCTGTGCTTTTGTATTTTTTTAGAAAAAAATTCCCAATAACTTCTGGAATTTCTTTTTAATCTTTAACTTCTTTCCCTAGAAATTCATCTTTCATGTCAGACTTTGCGTGTTTGACCTTTCCCACATTAGCCATTTTGTCAGATGCCTCTCACTTCCACAGTGAACTATAAGAACTGCTGTAAATGAATATCCTTACATCAAATCTAGTTTCCTGAAATTTTTGCTATTCCTCCTTTTGCTTGATCATTTCATAATGACCGATGATATCAGGATACTTTTGTTAGGTGTTATTACTAAGAACCACAGTTTGAAAATTTTTTAAGAGTGAGATTTTACTTAACATATAATAAAGTTATTAATTTGACCAATTTTAAAAGTTCAAAATTTTATATGTTATTTAAAATAAGAAACTTTTATTTTTGCTATGCTATATTGTCTGTTGAGACAATGGGTGATACATTTCATTATGGCAGAAATGGGGTGTTTTTTTGCATCTTCCAAAATTATAAAATTCAAGAAATGAACCCCAACATCATTTCAGATTACTAAAGAACAAAGGTTAAAAAAAAAGTAAATAAAAAGTGTGACTAAAGTTAACTTACTGTCATCCAACAGACCGGGGGTTGGCAAAGTTTTTCTGTAAAAAGTCACGTGGTAAAATATTTTAGGCTTTGCAGACAACATACTTTTGGCTGCAACTATTCAACTCTGCCTTTGTAGCCACAGGCAATATGTAAATGAATTACTGTGGCAGTATTGAGATAAAACGTCCTCTATCAACACTGAAACTTGAATTTCAAATAATTTCATGTGTCACAAAATATACTCCTTTTGAATTTTTTCAGCCACTTAAAAATGCAAAATCCGTTTTTGGCTCACAAGCAATGTGAAAAAAGATGACAGTCTGGATGGATTTGGCCAAGAGGACATCATTTGCCAACTTCTATGATAGAATAAGAGTTTTTTGAAGATAGAAACCACACCTTATCCCTTTTTTAACTCTAGTACCCAGAATGGCATTGGATACATATTAAAGATTAAAAATACAAAATTGATGAATGAATGAGTGGATGAGACCTAAAATGTATGCTAGGCTTTTATTTAACTCTAATTCATGATCAAAATAATACATTAGACAACCCTTTTTTCTGGTATAACCTAGTACTCTAAAAGTACTGAAAGTTATTTTTACCTTATAAATATTAAATGGTTTAATATTTTCTAATTTATTATAACATATTATAAAACATTTCTTTGTAATTATATAGATTTTTTAATGCTCCTTAATCTTTTAGTCTCTTCTGGAATTTATAGGTAAAGAGTTTACACTTCACCTCACTCATATGCTCTTAATTATACTTTTACTTTTTAAGAACAACAAAAGATATGTTAATACCTATTTTGGAAATATATCATTTCTAAGTGATAATGGGATAAAAAGAGATAATACTTAGTAAAGCAATGAGTTCTTATGTTCTGTAGAATATTATAATTACTAGTATTTCATCAATGCCAACAGATTATCTAACCTTTTTATAAGATCAGAGAAAATGCAATCTATTATTTAAAAAAACAAAACTTTTCATATCCAAATAAAACTGTAAAAAGTTGAAGAGTGTGAACTATTATGCTTTTATTTATAAGCTATGAGATGAATTCTATAAATCTAAGACACAAGTCCTATAAATAGAAACAACTTTATAATTTAAGGAAGTTGATTCTGGTTTATTAGTTCCTACAATTCTGCCTTATTCCTATAAAATATGTAAACAGGATACACTTTCCAAAACTTGCTATTCCTTTGTTTTTTCTCTTTTAAGTAGACCTGGGAAGAAATCTATTATGTTTTTCACTTTCTCAAAGGTTGATACCCATTGATAATTTTAGAATGCTTTATTTCACTCATTTGAGTTGTCATTTCCCTTTCATTTTTTTCTAACACACTCATCCCACAAACAACTGTTCTTTCTGAATGTAGATCAAACTAATTATTGGAAATTACACACTGTAAAATATTATTACCTTAAGTGAGAAGTTTTATATTATTTTATCTTTATTGTTAATATTTGTTTTCTATTAATAACTTCTAAATTTATTTTAAAATATTTGCAACCCTAAGTTGTAGATAAGTAAATGTGGTCTAGAAATAGTTTCCTCTCTTTCTTAAGCACAACTGTCTAAGACACACAAATTAAAGACAAATAACTATATTATTACAGGATCAAAATTATATTTCTGGGTTACTAGCTGACATTCAGTGTTATTTTCAGATGTTACAAGAATTGCAGCTATTTAAGGGTAGAGAGTAAATGGGAAGTTAGTAGAATTATTTTTGGGTGGCCCTACATTGCTTTTATGTTTATTTACTTTTTCAAAAGCTTATCAGTCCTATGAACTTTTGCTATAGACAATACCATATGTATTTATGTGTGAGATATAAAGTGAATCTGTTAAAGATCAACAATTCATAATCAAGTAAATCACCTGTTTTCAAAAACAGATATTACATATATTTATGTATATTTTTCAATCATTAAAAAAACCTCATATAATTTTAGCCAGTTGTTACAGGTATATATGAATGTAAGAATATAAGAGCAACTCTAAGGTTTTCAGGTAACTGAACATCATCATCTAAGATTAAAGAGCTCAATTTCTGATGTAATGAAACATACAAGGTCATGAAAAGAGACAGGCTCTTGTCAATTAACAATACCCCCAAAAAGAGGTGGGGAGGATAAACAAATATTAGAATGGTTAAAATTCAAGACTTCTGATTTATACGAAGATGGAACAGATAAAATATGAAGCTTACTATATCAAAATTAAAAATAATTTAACAAAATTGTGATGATTTCATGGATATAGTTTTTTTTTTGCATTGACAGCCTTATTTATTTATTTATTTATTTATTATTTATTTATTTATTTATTTAGATTTTTACTGTGGTGACATTGGTTAACAAAATCTGGTAAGTTTCAAGTGTACAATTTAACAGTAAGGCACACACACACATATTTTGCATTGTGTGTGCACTGCCTATAGTTACATATCTTTCTGTCACCACTTATTAGTATAAGACTGTTTATCTATTTGGTAGTTACATACAAAAAATACTATCAAATTTTTCCCCTTGGCAGTTATGTAGCAACTAATGAAAAAATATTTACCCATTATAAGTTAATCCTTACATAGCACTTACTAAAATATCAGCAATATTTCTCATTGAATTCTCAGTCACCCTGGTAGATAGGTACTTTTGTTTCCCTCATTTTGTAGAAAACTGAGGCAAGAGTAGTTTAATGAGTAGTCTATAGTCATCTTGCTAGTAAGTAGCAGAGCCAGAATTCAAAGTTTTGTAATTTCAATCTAGCATTATATACTTGAAACTCCACAGAATACAAAATACTAAATTTTGTGATGTAAATTATTTTCCCACAATTAAAAATAATAGTTATCTGGTTCTGAATGAATTCTATGGCAACTTTTTAAATACTTTCCAGATATAAAAATAAGTAATATTATTAAAATATCAAACCATCACAAAAAATAGCAATACATAAACATAATTTAATTTACTTCAAAAACTTAACACAATACCCAACTCCAAAAAAATCAATGTCTTCACATATGCAGGCAATTTTCTTACAAAACAAAAACAAAACACAAACACATCTTTATAGTAATGGCTTCCCTCCAATTGTACTTTTTAAACTTAGTCTCACAGTTTAAAAGAAATGTAAAAATTGGCCAAAAGACCATTTCCCCTTAGGACCCAGAAACTAAATAAGTTATGTAAGGATGATTTATTTTTTAAGGAGTTGAAGTTAACAATTTCTCAGTATAACTCTTCTGATTAATTTAAAAGCAAAATCATTTTATTTGTAAGACTAATTATAATAATATCCAAAAAATTTCTATCATAATTTTTACATAGAATAGAAAACATTTTACAACTTGTTTTAAAAATCTGTGGTTCTTCAAGTCTGGAAGTATGTTCTATGGGCCAGCAACATCTGCATCACCTAGGACTTTGTTAGAAATACAAATTCTTAGCATCATTGCAGATTTTACTGAATCAGAAACTGTGCGTAAGGCCCAGCGATCTGTTTTAACATGCCCTCTGACTGTGGTACAGGCTAATGTCTGAAAAGGACAATAATTATTTAATAGGTGCAGAACAAAAGTATCTTGCTATTAATAAGACAGTAGATACAGTAGCTCACTGATTTGAAAATAGGACACAGTTCACAATAAATTGACATTCAGCCAAGAAACACTTTTTTGGGAAGTAAAAGAAACAATGTCACAAGTGGTAATATAAGTTTGCATATGACTCTGAAAGTGGCACTTGGTTTATACTTCCTTAAAAATAAAGGCTTTTCCCCTGTATCAATGAGCACTTGCCCTAATTTCTCCTCTTGTGCAAAGGCTGAAGTGATTCTTGTGGCATGAAGCCTAGACATTAATTCTGCTTTTTGACTTATTAAATGCTGCATTTAAATTTGCATTTAAAACTATGGAATATAGAACCCCTTCTCATCAAAAGGACTGGAAAACTGGCATAAATATTCTACTGCTTCCACAATGCAATGTGAGACGGGGTTGGGCAGCTCCATCCCCGCCACCAGCATCCTGGTATGCCACAAAGCTCCACGTTTCTCAGTACTTCAGATAAAGGCATTAATAAACAAGCTACAGCTAAGCATCACAGATTTCAATGCTATCTAAATAAAAAAACTTTTATTTTTTAAAAAAATTATGTTGCAGTCATCATACTGTGTTTTGAGACCAGAAACAAGGGTAGCTTAAGAAAAATCAGGTACATTTTGAATTACACTAACAAAGCACATCAGCCCAGATGCCACGCTAAGATTTCCTCATATTATGTGATTTCCAGTTTAAGTCCAAAGAAAAAAAGTCAAAAAACATTTTTTTAGATAATTTTGTTTTCCACAGCAATTTTTTTACATTCTTAGAACTACAACTCTCCTGTTGTGCCTAGTGGAATTACAGAATTATATAAAAATATTAAAAAGAATTAAAAACAACATGAATAGCTTACTCCTTGAATATGAGAAAGGCATATTCTATCTCACCTCTGGAGTGACATCTCGTGGTGCGAACCCTGTTCCTCCAGTTGTTAATATCAAATTAAGTTCCTTTTCATCACACCAATCTATCAGGGTTTCCTGAAAAAAAAAAAAAACAGTAAAAACGTCACATGCAGAAGGACTTTCCTTCTTGTTCAAAACATCTACTTACTCAAATACTTCACATACAGTGTTACAGATTTTTTCAACAATCAACATGAAAATTTTGAAGCACAATTCATGGAACAATTCCACTGTTGATCGAAACACACTAGTTTCGGGTATTTACTTTACTCATTATTAAAAATGAGGATACATCAAATTCTTGAAAGTAAATAAAACACAGGAAATCCTATAGTTTATAATTAATGTTTGTTATGTACTTATATGGCATATCTGAAGTTATTTTCAACCATTCAAAATATATTCAGGTTAAAAAAACTGAGTACTATCTAAGTGTTAATTATATGATCTCATTATTTTAAAAAATACCAACCCTGCTAGGTAACTATTCATACTTCAATTTTAAATTTTAAGAAACAGGCTCATTCATTTTTTTTCATTAATAGATTCTGAGAGATCAAGAAACTTAATTGCTCATAGGCTCACAAACTAAAAGTAGGAAGAATTAGGATTCAAACCAGATCTGTGGGATCCTCAACATATATGCTCCCCTATATTCTGTCTGTGACTGAGTCAATATTTTCTGCTAAGTTTCAAGTTGTTTAAGAAAGTCTTACATTTTTTTCAGAATTTATTTTACATGATTGCCTTAAAAGAAAGGAATAAGTAATTGTTTAAATATTTTTCCACACCAACACTATACACAGAAATTAGAATTATATAACATAAAATTTTAGAGTTGGTAGAAACATTAGAAGACTTGCCTCTTCATTTTCCAGGTAAGATAAATGAAGTACAAAAGGGCTAAATAATCTACCCAAAGTTATCCATTGTGTGTAAAGCAGAACTAAGATCTCAGTTTATACTATTGATACTTCTATTCACGTAATATTACAAATTTAGTTATTTATTAAAAAGAACTATTTAGTGCTCATTTAAGTTGTAATCAAATACTTGCTTTTGGTATTAAATAATTTCATTATCTTTTTACAATTCAGGTCCAAAAATTATTAATACAATTATATTATTTATGCTGATAACTAGATGTTAAACACATGTAGCATGCTAATACCTAGATGTAAAACACAATGCCCTCAGTTCTCTAATTCATCAGTGACACAAAATGACACAAAATTAGAAGGACTAATTCAAGATCTAAAAGTGATTTTTTCCCCTATCCTTGCACATTTTTATGTTATTCTAGTATCACAGGAATGGAAAGCCCAAAGTTCCACAAGAAGGGGATTTTCCTTCTGCTAGGATTAATTAATGGCAACAAACTATTTTTAAGATGTAAGCTATAGTCTGTTGAGAAACTGACTGAAGAACTTGCGTCCCTGATATAGTTATAATTTTGTTCTGAGGGAAGCTTACACACACAACACAAAATCAAAGAGTATTACAATAAACCAAACTTAAAATTCTCATTGTCTTAAGCTTCTATTTAAAAGGTAGAAAAGTGTAAATACTCATTATTCTAAATGGTTATTATTTTGAGTCTATAAATAAACAAGTTGATGTCACAACTCAGCAATGAGATTAACTGACCTTGTCATCCCACTAATGGATTCTAGAACCCTTCAGATTTCTTTGCAGCATTCCTAAGTACACCAGTACTAGGGTGTTTGTGTCACTGTTTTCTCATCTCCGACCACACTCCATTTACATCAGATCTTGATAAAAAATGATATGACACTAAAGTATCAACAAAATATCCAAGCACACGAAATATCTATTATCATTTGTCAATTTTCAGTATTGTCAATACCAAGAGGGCATTCAAACTTTTCAAATTTCAAGATACTAATAATGTGTTAAAATAGTCACTTTATAATGAAGAATGCCACTATTTGGCAATAGGCAATACTTCCTTATAATTCATTCAGTGATTAAGCAAACATTTACTGAGTATCTATAACATGTATTAGATGCCAAGTCACAAAAATAAATAAATGAAAGACAGACCCTGGTTTCAAAGAGCTCACAGTCAAGTAATGGTTCTCAGCTTTGATTATATACTGAGATCATTTGTGGAGCTTGAAAAAATACTGATGCTTGTGTGCAATCTCTGGGGTGCAACCTGGGAACTGGAATTTTTAAAAGCTTCTCAGGGTAATTTAAAAAATGCAGCCAAGCAATTGACAACTACTAAAGTGACAACTTGTTCAGTTACCCAAAGTTGAATTTCACAGATTATTCAAATAGATGGTCCCACAAAGATGCCATATAGGTTAAGATTAGTTGCAGCATAGGAATATTACTAGTTTTTCTATTCTCAGGATGCATAACTGGTAACACCAACAGTACAAACTTCTTTCATTTAAGTAATATTTGATATCTTGAGCTCAATTAAGGATCATTCAAGTACTTGGGAAATAATAGTTTGTTGTCCAAAGTAGTTGTGTGATGTGCAACAGTTTTTTATCCAAGCAAAAATTTAGTTAGGCTCTACATTTTTAAGACAAAATAGCAATCCTATTATTTACTCAGTTGGTTTATAAAACATAAGGATTCTTCCTCAACCACCAATATAATATATAATACAAGTATTCTAGGCACAATACAAGTATAGTGGTCAAATAATTATTTAACAAGAAAATATTTCAGGGCATGCTTTCACTCAAGTACTTCATTAGGTAACAGGAATACAAAGATGCATAAGGCACAGTCCTCTGTCTCAAGTCAAGTAGAGGAGCTGAGTTGACAGTTTCTAGAACATTTCTACTAAAAGTATGATCTGAAGACATACAGCATTTGAATCACCTAGGAGCTTGTTAGAAATAATCTCAGGTACTATACAAGACCCCCTGAATCAGAATCTGCATTTTTAAAAAGAATACTCAAGGTGACATATATACAAATTAAACTGCAATAAACGCTAACTATGTACCATTCCAGATAATCTGAGTCTATTTCGCTATCATGTTAAATCACCTGAAAGCAATTTATCTGTGACAATTACTTCTGTACCTGTAAGATCCCTTTCATTCTGAGAGATACCTTAATATTTGGCTGCTTCTACCAGACAGGATGTCACTGAAATTTCTGCATGAGCCACCTTTATGAAAAATTCCTCTATATCTGTTACAAAACTGAAGTTTAAGGCCTTTTCTATTTTAATGATTACTTTTCTCTTACATTGAAGGTATTCCTTCAGAAATTTATTGCCTGAGCTTCCAGGTAAGCACAATAGAATAAAATTATTTCATAGAAGCCTCCCCACACTTCCCACTCTGCCCCATCATCTTACAAAAGTGAAAGAAAAAATAGTAAAAACTAGAGGAACAAAACACCACCAGGCAACAATTGAATAAGAAAAAAAGATTCATGTCATAAATCTCAAAAGTTGGATGGTCAAGGACAGAACTTAAGTATCTTTGAGAAGCATAGTGCAGCTTAGTGAGGCTCCTAATGCTGCTTTGGCTCCCAAAGAAGTCAGATGGTGAATCAAAGTCCTAAAAATTCTCACTAATCCCTTCGAATCAAGAGAGACACAAAGTGAAAAGAGACTCCTTATCGTTTTCATCTGGTGAGCAACTGCTGTGTGAAACAGATGAAACAAGGGACTGACTCTCTGTGATAAAGATGAAGGTTGCAGGAATAAATGCACACTGAATTGGGAAACTAATCTGAAACCTAATGATACCCCCACATAACAATGATTTAAACCCTTATCTAGATAAATAAGTATTGAATATTTAATAAAATCTCAGAGAAAAGCAGAACATTCCAACAAAGATGATATATTGTCTCTGATTTCTTACTTTCTCCATTTTTCCTCTGTACAAGTCTGTCCAGATCTGATATAGTTCAGGCTGACTTTATCTTTCTTCTTACATGAATGCAATCATTTGTGAAATAAGCTCAGTTTGAGGATATTTTTCAATCACATATATTTCTTTCTATAATAATATATTAAAATTTTTGAAGGTAAGCAGAGGGTAGGTATAAGAAAATATAACAGTGCTCATAGTCTTATCTTTCATAGCAGGGATTCAATCAATCCTGTCCAAAATTTTAAAAGGTAGTTAAAAATGACTGTAACCTATTAAATATTTCCCTATATTTTTTAACTTTAGAGAGAGCTCTGTTTAGCACATCTCTTGTAATATGCTTTTATTCACTTTTTCTTTTGTTTAAATAAAGAAAATACTATTCTGTACTATCTTGAATTATTGTATAGCTATGTCTTTCTCTCAATTAAACATCCATCCATTCTTCAATCTCTAAGCATAAAAAGATGTTGGGATGTTTTACAACTAATCTTAACAATGGTCATTTCTGGGTAATTAGATTTGAGATACATTTTATGTTTTCCTTCCTTTTTTTTGCATTTTTGGAATTCTTTATCATTTGCAGTGTATTATTAAAAAATAAAGGAACTTTAAAAACTGAATTTCCTCTTTTTCATTCTGATAGTCAGCACTTTAATGTCTTATTTTCAGCCAGCTCAGAAAAAAAAAAAATTATACTCTACAACTATGCAAATACTACTGTGGTAGATTAAAATGGCTATACATTCTTTATCAACCCTCCTGCTGACAGGTGGAGTCTTTTTTTTTTTTTTATACAACTTCTGAACCTTGGCTGGGTTTGTGACTTTGACCAATAGAATGGTGAAGAAATCATGGAGTGTGAGTTCTGAAGTCTAGGTCTTAAAAGCCCTCACAGCTTCTGCCTTCACTCTTTTAGTAAACTTCTATCATCATGAAAGGATGCCCAGGCTAAATTATAGAATGATGAGGGACCATATGGGGAGAAAGGCCTAACAGAACAGACAGTACCCCAGACATTTAACTGAGGTGATCTTCCATTCTCCAGCCCCAGCTGAGCTGACAAATGAGTGACCCCAGGTTAAGACCAGCAAACCTACAGATTAGTGGGAAATAAAAAATTACTGTTGTTTTAAGTCATTAGGTTATGTAGTTTATAATGCAACAATACAATTACTTTCTTAGCATCTTTGCATTCTCCTTTTTTTTTTTTTTGGCTATTTCCACTTTGCCTTTTGTTAGTCATAAGTTTACATATCCTTTATAATAAACTTCAAAATAGTTTTGAAAGTAAATTTGACATGAGTTACATTTAAATAAATTGACATAAAGTCTCAACATGATCATATCATTTAATCACTGAGTTTAAGAAACATTCCATTGCTTAGTATGTACCAGAAAAATATGAGAATGGAAAAAAAAAGGCATAACAAATATCCTTGATGTCAGAGGTATGAATAAATTGATATAACATGGTACATCAACATGTCATGGTTAGTCCTATGAAAGAAGTATGCCCCATCTTAAGAAAATGTTTTACAGATATATGCATTTATGAATATATAACATTTTCTTTACCATGATCAGAATGAAAACCATCACTACAGAGATTTTTAGCAATCTTATTCTCTTGCACAGAGTAGAAAACCAAATAAGGAGAAAATACGACAGTAATAGAGTTAAGAGGAAGTAAGTTTAGACAGGCCGTCATTCTCTACATCTATCTGGAGTCTCATACTCATCTGTTATAACAGATTTTTTTCTTTCCCTACATTGGTAGAAAATGAATTATGCTGACTTTTTCTATATAAAATCATTTGAGAAATGTCATGCTTTTCTTTGGTCTATTATAGAGTTCTAACATAATCACCTAATATATTCCTATCTATATAATTAGACAGTTTTAGGGTCATCTCTATAAAGTCTCCTTTGACTCCTCCAGACAATTTGTTTCCTGTCATTCCTTTGGAAAAGCACTTTTCATGTTTTATTGGAATTTACTTGTTTACATGTCTCCTCCTAAGAATGGTCTCCAAAATTTTGATCATGCAAAATAATCAGTAAAATAATTTCTGAAAGTTATCTTCATATACCACTGGACTAAAATATTTAGCATATCACACTTAGATGAGATAAAGATGACATAATATTTAAAATAATTTTACATTTTATCTAATTGTGCAAAAATGTTTTCTCACTAATATTCTTGTAAGAGCAATGTGATGCATTATTTTAAAAAATCTTGGTTTGATATTTTATGATATATTAATTACAAAGTAAGACAATTTTTAAAGGTAAAATACAATGAAGAAGCACATTAGCCATACCGACTAATTCATTGTATGACATTAATTTTTCAAACTCATCTACCAAATATGCAAATGATTCTTTGCAATGGGGCTTGTAAATTTCCCTCTTTCATGATATTAACTTTACAAAATACTTTAAAGATGTCACTTTGTAAATATTTTTAACAAATGGTTCAAAATCCACTAAAACTCTTCAAATGGAAGATTTTAAAATGGATTAAGACTTTGTTTTATTTTTTTTAGTGTAAAGTTATTTTTATAAATGATGCAAATATCATTTCCACTAACAAAATAACATAATGCAAACAATTTTAAATATTCAAGTAGCTTAACTGAAAAGCATGCTTTTATATTTTAGAAAAATTTTCCTGAGATTTTCTTTCATGTCTTTTTTTCCTAACTTGCCGCCTGAATTAATTTAACATTTCATTTATTTGTCTAGGCAGATTCTCCTATTCCTTGTCCATTAGTCTCATCTGTATTCATGTATTATTTGGACTAGAAATCTCTCTCTCTCTCTGATCCTTTTTGGCTTTGTTACTCTAATTCCAAAGCACTTTAAAATTAAAATTCTAAAAATACGTTTTCCAAAAACCTTACAAAAAAAAACTTTTATTCACTGGAAAAAACATCAGCACATTTTCTCAATATTTGTTAATGTGTTGAAGTTTTCACTTGGTTTTCAAAAAGTAAATGCAAACAATAGCTATCATGTACTAGACTAAAGCACATAGCAAGTTATTACTTAAGTGAGAAGTATAAGAGATATTTGATAAGTTGTAAAGACACAGAGTAAGCAAGTGTCTTTATCCAAGGAGTATTCATGTATTATTTTTCATACATTAATATTTTCCACTTGAATGTATACAAACATTGTATACATTTATAAAATATATTTTAAAGTATATCTGTGTGTTTATATTTTTAATCCTTAGGATATCTCCTACTCAGAGAACACCTGAAAGCTAAGATTTTGTTGTGTTCCAATTATTTGTTATTCTCACACACACAAAAAATATGTCAACCCAGGGTGTGATTTTAGGCTAACTGCACTTTTCTCCCTCCAAGAAAATAGGATTTAAGTGATATGATACTTAATCTTTTATTTAAGTGATATGATACTTAATCTGTAAACCAATTTCAGTTTAATTCTATTCATTTAAATGCTAATGTAATTTTCAAATACTGTATACATTATTTATACAGATATTTTAAATAAGGTGACTGATGAAGTTCTATTCATTGTTGATATTAATTAATGCAAGACCCTGTAGTGATTGTGTCAAATGGTGTGGACAACAGATTACTATTATTTATGATAATCCTTTTTTCATACTTTATAAATATCTTTTATCAATATGATTTTCTCAACCTTTACTAGATATTAATCCTCTCACTGCTGAAAGAAATAGAAATGAATAGATGCCTAATTATCCAAATATAATTAATTTGTGCTTGGGAATCTCCAGTGTATTGTTCTGAATGAGGGTAACCTAGGTTCACATTCTGCTATCACCACAATAGTATGGGAACAATGTACTGTGACAAGGATTTAGTAACTCATTGCTTTCACAGAATACCAAAGATTTGCCCTAATGGTGGATTCCTACTGGTGCAAGTAAAGAACTTGGCAGAGCACTCAGCACACAGTAAGTGCTGAATAAATGGTTACTTTTGTTATTTTCAACATTATTTGTGATGGGTTTACACAAAGTGTGAGATTCTCCACAACATTAATCACATCAGAAGACCCAAGTAGAATCAGGGTTCATATAATCCTTTTATCATTAACTTTGAAAGGCCAAAAATTGAAATGTAATTTTTTTAAATGGAAGTTAACTGTAAAAGAGAATAATCAAGTGATTTATACAGCTAAATGGATTTAAGAGGTATGTCTTTTGACCTTTTTTATCCTATTTTTCCTAAGGCCTTCCCTGAGCTTAAGAGCCAGATCTTATGCATATTTGTACTCTTCAGTGATCTTAATATAATAGGTTACTTAAATAAAATGGTGATGATTCTAATGACATAAATTTTATTCTAAGATTGACTGGACCTCTGAAGAGAACTTTGGAATAAATCATTAAAACCATATAATAGTAAATCAAATTAAGATGACTCTTAATAGAATCCTTAGGAAATCTACCCAATAAATGAAAAAATGCAATTTAAGGCTTTCTCCAATCAGCAAAGTATTTGTTACCTAGGTAAAGTGGATGATTGAAATATGAAAAATGAACAAACAAAATCTCTCATTGAAATACTTATTAAAATTCTAGAATTAGTCTGTTCTGTATCAAAGCAGAAGAAAAAAAAAGGAGCCATAATACCACCAGTTTGAGAGTAATTCAAAATTAAGTATTCAGTATAAACTAAAAGGGCTTTTTCAATTAAAACTAAAAGGGCTTTTAAAACAGTAGAGAGAACAATTTATCTCTTTAGTATACTAAATTTAGTCCTGAGTTGTTAAACACAACTGAGAAACAATATTTACACATCAAACACACTGGTACAGTCTTTAGGTTTTGCTCATTTTGTGTGTGTGTACATGTGTATGCATTGCCTGTAACACCATTCCTTTTGTATTAACATATAGATAACATATATGTTTCTTTGTTTTTTAAAACTAGATTGGCTACGGTGTGGTCCACTGCTAAAGAACTCCTCAGCAAGTAAGAACAAATCTGTTCATCCTGTGAGACAATGGCCAAAGTATTCATTCTCATTTCACGAAGATATCATATTAAATAAATGTATGTGAACAGCTTGATAATACCCAACTTATGATCTAAAAGTTCAGCAAGTCTTTCCTGAATTCCAGATCAATGTACGTAATAGAAATATTAAAACGTGCTGCTTCTAAGGTTGACCCTTTGGAATAACACTTGTGGATTTGTTTAGCTATTAAAGATATTACAAGATCTAAGAGAAAATGGAATGAAAAAATCTCCTTTGACCTTTAGCCTTAATGGAAAACAGTCAATACAAATTCTTGCTTCAGGAAACTATAACCTTGGAAGTTAATCTTTTAAATTATTAATTAAAGTTCATTATAGGTTTATATTATATTTGTTCTATGAATTGTTTTTTTCCTGAAGAGTATACTGCCTCATAGAATAATATCAGAATAAACAGTTGGGACGCTAAGAAGACAAACACAGATGTTTATTAGACTATGGTTATATTTTTGTTATCACTATTGGTACTCTTTCCATTCATGATCTGCTATTCATATGCTTTACCAACATATTTTGTTCTTCTACAGAGATTTGTTCAATCAGTAGCGGTAGATGATAAAACTCTGGTATCTGGATTCCCTACACTTTACCCATTTTACCATAATTACAGAGGGATCTTTTCTTGTCTTATATTATTTCTCTTATTTTCTACTTCTTTATATCAATTTTCTCATTCAAAAACTCCTGATTCTTTTATTCAAGTCAGGTCATGTTATTATAGCAAAGGTCTATGTTCGTTTATGATCCATGGTTTACATTTCTTGCAAAATAATACTTCAAAATATATGTCTATGAGAATTTTTGGAGGAACTGGGGTCGAGATATCTGAAACTTCCAAAAGATTATGTATAACTGCTCTAGCAGGCCACATGATATAATTGCACACATTCACGCAGTATTGAAATATCAGTAAATCTAGTAAAGGTGAATATGCATCCAGATGATACAATTTATTATTTCTTGGCTATTTTCTTATTTCCTGACCCTAGGACATCCTGATCGGTCTCAAATACATTAAGACCAGGAATTATAAAACTAGCTATATATACTTACAGTCTATATTATTACTTATTAGTCCTTAAACCTTTTCCATTTTCTCACTATTTAGCCCATCCCATGGATTAGGCTTACTTAAAACACTCTGTATACTCGTGTGAGGCCATAACTTTTTTTAAAAAAAAAGGTTTATTGAGATATATTTCACATATCATAAAGTCATCCATTTACAGTATACAGTTCAGTGGTCTTTAGCATACTCAAAGGTTAGTTATATAACCATCACCACAATCCAATTTTAGAACTTTTCAACATTCCTAAAGGAAACCTGGTAAACATTAGCAGTCATTCTTCCTCTTACTGAGAGGGCCCAGGCAACCAAAAATTTACTTTGTCTACATGGATTGGCCTATTCTAGGCATTCACAAAACTGGACTCAAACAATATATAGTCATTTGTGACTGGCTTCTTTTCCTTAGCATAAGGTTTTTAAGGTTCATACATGTTGTAGCATTTATTAATATATCATTCTATTTTAAAAAATTTATTAATATGATAAAAAATATTTATATAAAACTTGCCATATTACCCATTTTTAAGTGTACAGTTCAGTAGCATTAATTATTTTCACAATGTAGTAGCAACTGTTACCACTATCTATTTTCAAAATATTTTCATTACCCCAAACAAATGATCATTCTTGATTCAGTGTTTGCTTGTTTGCTATAAATCTTTGTTTTCTGAAACAGAGTTCTGAAGAAGTTGATTCTAAGAGTTTCTGTTTGTTTTGTAGTGTATCTGTGGAGAGATGGGAACTTGGAGTTTTAAAACTAGCTATTCTACTGCTTATTATAAATTTTAAATCAATATGTTATATTACATAAAAATTGTTCTAAGGTAAACAGTGCATTATCTTTAGTGTGGTCTTTACTCATACTCAAAGATAATTTTTCATAGTAAAAAGTCTGAATATTTTCCAATTTTCCCTTTATCCTACCCATAATTTCAGTATAGTCCTATTAATAAATTCCCAAACTTTCCAAATACAAACATCTAGGTATAAATTTTATTGGTTCAAAAAATGCAACATGCTTCAAAGTTTTATTTAATAACTCTATATATTTATTTCATGATTTCATTGCCATCAATCTTAAACTGGCTCATGTGGGACACTAAATCTAAAGATAAAAAGATACTTTAAAAATACTTTTCAGTTATTTATTTTACAGTTCTAAATTTTTCATTTCGTTTTTAAAAACAGTTTCTACTTTTCTGCTAAGATTTCATATCTCTTCATTCATTATAAACATGTTTTCCTTTACTCCTTGAGCCTGGTTGCAGTAGCTGCTTAAAAAATCTTTGTTAATTCCAACAGCTGGGTCATCTGTGAGTTACTATCAGTTGATTATCTTTTTTCTTAAGATGAATAATTTTGGACTGTATTCTGAACATGGTGAGTGATAAGCTGAAGAGACACTAGACTTGGGTATATTATTCTGAAGAATGATTTATGTTTGTTTTAGTAAGCTGATGACTTGGGTTGACTCAATTCCATTTTATTAGCTGTGCCACTTGCAGTTTACCCGGCACATTCATGGTTCAAAGGACAGCCAGAGATCCAGAAAGCTTATTTACAAAATCTGAGGTTCTCCTCTTTGACTCTCTCACTTCCAGGATATCCCTTTTCACTTTAAAGCAGTTGTGGTTGTCCCAAACTCTGTTCTTTGGGCCAGAAAGTCTGAAAGTTTGAGTTGCCAGGTAGGCCAGTCTGGGGCCTACTCTCAGGCTAAAAGTTATAAAAATGAGATACTCAACAAGCGCCTTCTTCCAAATACTGAAATCTTCTTGCTTTTGGTCATTCTCCACTGCTTTCAGATAATATGGTTTGTTTGGTACAGAGTTTGTAATTGTTATTGTAATAACAGAAGCTTCTGATCAAAGCTATTGAAGTATACTGGAATAGAGCTTCCCCTCAAAGCTGTATAAACATCTATCATTTTATTTATCAATAAAATTTAGTACCCCCTCTATGAGTCTAGCATTTCAAACCATTCTATTCTTTGATATTGAATAAGCAATACGGAAAAAAATGATTTGATTAAATGTATCATGTTATACAATTATAAACTAGGTTCTAGAAATGACAGTTGGTCAGAAAAAAATATTCTGTATTTTACCCTGTTCTTATTTTTTGTTCCACTTTTAATTTTTTGGCCCCAAATGAGAACAGTCTTAGTGATTTTTATGATTCTAAAAATATATGCTTATTAAAAAGACAAAATTAATTCAATTCAAGAACTGAAAATCACCAAAATTTTATCAGAGATAACTTATTTTAAACTTTTGTTAATTATCCTTACATAAAAATTTTCATACATAAACATACACATACACACACATATGTACACAAATAGGTGTTTTTAACTTGCTTTTTCAATTCAACAATGTCATAAATAAGTTCAATATAATGGTTTTTAATTCTACATAAGTCTGCATATTTTAATTTTAAAACACTACTAATAAACATTTATCCTGCTTTTGGTTTTTCACATCTATAAACATTGTTTAACTTTTATAAATTTTTTGTGAGGCACTAAGGAAGATGAAGAGATAATGGAAATGGAAGAGGCTTAGTGGCAAGACATCTGGGTACGCAAACCATTTCTAGGTGACTTACTAGTTTTGTGTCCATAGGCAAATTACTGAAATTCTTTAAATAACACAGAATGAGTAGGAAATAGAAGAATTTCTGTCATAATTATATCACCTTCTCTCAAACATCAATGATAAACTTCTGACAAAGTTTTGTGTATGATGTGGCTTTTCCTTTGAATATTTTCCAGGCTGAACACCACTAGAAAATTAACTGGGCCTGATAACATATATTAAGTAATTAATTCAATTCTACTTAAAAATCTTAACAAAACCCATCTGGAAACATTTTTATTCACTGATATATAGCTTTATGTGGAATATAAAAATTCTAGTTTCCAATAACTTTTACAGTAATTACTGTCACTATGGTTTAGTTTTCCATTAGAATATCAGTGGTAAAAAATCTGTAAGATGTTAACAATATAATTTATATGTCCATTAGTAAAGAATAGAAGAGGAAATTCATTTTAACAAGGTTAAAGAAAGCATAGTATTTTGGTGGAATTTTAGCCAAGACTTCTGTGTCAAGATATTATGTAATAATTAGTAAGAGAAACAATAGAATACTGGTCTATCTATAGGCAGCAAAAAATAGCAGAAAGACAGGTAGGCTTAAACTATCCTTTCAAAGACAGCCAAGAACTGTTCTCTTTACCAGATCAGATTGTTCTGACATTGAGAGGAAAATTACCTACTCCACATTGTAAAATGGTAATGTTAAGTTCTGAATTTTTTTAAAAGGTGGGTAAGTAATCAGAAATACAGTAGAGAGAAAATCTGTACCTGTTTGATATTTCTAATACTTGAAATATATGTATTTTTTCTTTCATTCCTCTGGGATGCCCTTACTCTAAGGAGAAGATGACATAGAAAAAGGGGCTCTCAATTAAGTGAATAGTTCCAGAAAAGAGATGAAAACAACCAACAGTCAACAAACTAGCCAAAATCACAAAATTATTTGATTGCAGTGAATAAATGTTTAGTTATAGGATCTTACTTGTATGCCTTAAAGACTCCCAACATTCATTATTCCCCCAAAATATGATTCTTCTTTTGAATTCTTTATCTTAAAGACTGACACAATCTTCCATGAAGTTGTCTAAACTAAAATCCTGGATTAATCTTTATTTCTATTATATTGGATCAAGTCACATAGCTATCATTACTGTGTTTACTATGTACCAAGTACTATGTTAAGTACCTTACAAATATTTTAGCCTCACAATAATAACAGTAGGTTTTATAATCCAACAAAGGTATTTTAGGAAAACAAAGAATGCTTAAGATAAACAATCAAATTAAGGTACAGAGCCTATTTTATTAACCACTGAGCTGTATCTCTCATACTTTGCTGTTGCCACTGACATGAACCTTGCCTTTATCATTCTTCATCTAGACTGGTATAAAGCATCCTAAGTGTTCTGCCTCTCTATACCTCCTTCCAATTCATTTTGATAAGGACAATGACTTCTCCAAAATAAACCTGAAAATATATTTGCTTCAAAATCTTTAGAAGTTTCCCTCCTTAAGACATACAAATCATTTAATGTGACTCAACCTAACTTTCAGCCTCATCTCCTGCAATTATTCTTAATACCTTGACTTTAGCTAAACTTGCACTTTTCAGAAACAGGTTTTATTCATCTTTGGTGTTTTTGTTCACATTATTTTTGCTTTAGAAGCCCTTCTCATTATATTCTCCACAAAGAATTTCTTTATTCTCTAGCCAGAGTTAGTCACTGTCTCTCCTCTGTGCTATAAAAAAATATGTATATTTAATATAGAAATTACATTTTATAATGAAATAAGATTGTTTTTGCACTAGATATTGAACATCTTCAGGATAATTCATATATTTAACAAATATTTATTAACAATAATTGAAAAAATTGACAAGCTAACACATTAAAATTAGAAATTTCTATTTATCGCTATACTTTTAAGAGTAAAAAGGGAAGCAGCAGAATAGGAGAATAAATGTGCAATACATGTATCAATGAACTGATATGAAGAATATGTAAAAAATACCTACTAATAAATATGAAAAAGACAGTTAATCTAATATTTAAAAAGTGGAAGACATGAATAATCACTTTGAAAAAAGATCTAAATGGCCAATAAATATATAAAAAGATGTTCATATCATTAATCACCAGGGAAATAGAAATTAAAAACATACTTTGGTATCACTATGTTTTGATATGATTAAAATGGAAAAAGCCTTACTTGAAAATATTAAATACGTAGTGAGAATGTGAAGTAAACTGGAATTCTCATAAAATCCTGATGAAAGTATAAATTTACACATCTACTTGGGAAAATTGTTTGAAGAATCTAGTAAAATTATTCAAATACTCTAGGACCCAGTATTTCTAGATTACATCTAGCCTATTAAGTGGATATCTGATGACTATGCATACACACGTGCACCAAAAGACATATTCAAGATTGTTTATTGTATGTAGCATAATTCATAATAGCCCCAAACTGAAAACCCAAATGTCCTTCAATAAAAGAATGTCTAACTAAATTCTACAATTAATAAAACAAGAATCACAGCAACGATCCATTGATATAAAGTTCAAACCAGGTAAAGATAATTCATGGTGACAGAAATCAGGATAGCAAGTACTGCTGGGGAATATGGAAGGTGTAGTGATTGGCAGGAGGCACAGGGAGATTTCAGGAATTCTGCTAGTAAAAATCTGAGTGGTAGTTACACAGATGTGTTCACTTGTGTGATAATTTATCACGCTTTACACTTATGATTTGTGTACTTTTCTATATATACAACTCATATATAATATACTTCAATAAAAAGTTTATTTTAGGAAACAACCCAAACAAAGCTATGAAATTGGATTAGATAACCAAGAGAGTTTAAACATACAGAAAAAAACAAATGCTAAATAAATTATTATTGAATAAATAACTGGATGAATAAAAGATTTAAGGAGATTTAAGAGTAGAATTCCAATTAAGAGAAGGGAGTACTAGAAAGTAACATATATTAAAGTAAATGGTTCCTGAGTGGGCTTGACTCATGTAGAAAGACTGTGTGAATGATGTTTTATAGCTATGCTACTACTAAATCTCACTATAATAAAAGTACCCAGACATTGGGGTTGAATTTGGCTACACTACTACTTACTATGTGACCTTAGGCAAATCATTTAAATGTTCTTTGCTTCATTTTTCTCATGTATAAATAGGGACAATAATAACACCCACCTCTTATGTTTGTTTATGAGAATACAAATTAGTATTGTTTGAGCAATTAAAACAGTGCCTTATACATCAAATATTAAATAAAACAGAATCTTGGCAGAAAAAATTTATTTTGTGATTTCACTTTACTAAAGATTAGTTATTCCAATCAACTGAAAAACTACTAGATGTGATAACAGTGTTTGATAAAAAGTAGTTAAAAAATTTTTAGACAAAACAAACAGCTTTTTCAATACCCTAGCTATAATCATTTAAAAAATAAATACAGGGGTTCTGTTTTTGGGTAGAATGCAGTACGTCACAGCAGGTCAATACTCATATGATAATGAATAGAAAAAAATCAGATAATTATAACAATTCTACTTTTAAAGACAGTGAAGAGCTACAGAAGCAAAATAAGACTAAATAAAGTTCCAGAAATGAGGAAACTTCTGAGTTAAATTGATAATCTCTAGCTTTTCCTATTTTCACTGGGGGTATTTGCTGATTTTGGTCACAAGGCTGACTCTTAGCTTTTCTAGACATAGAACCTCTGCTGGGAGGAAAAGAAACCAGAAAATTTTGATATATTTAGAAATTAGAAACTTGATTAGATTTAAACACATGGCTGTTTTCTCTTTGGAATAACTGTAGATTATGGTGTTGTCCACAAGAGGACAAGTGATATCTGCCAATTTTTGTGGCTTGTGTTGGTTAAGAGTGAGGCTAGAGGGCTAGGAACCTATACCTATATCTACAGAGCTCAATCTCATATTGTCATTCAGGAATGAGGAAATAAAAACTCACTATATTCTCAGTCCATCTCTAACCCAGGTCAATTTCTAATTGGACTGTAATGATCAGTTTCTCATACTTTCTACCCATCAGTAGAAAGGGAGACACTCTATGATGGAAGATGAATCTTTATTAACAAGATTCTTTTACACATAAAATAAATTTATAGAAATTACTTGGCATGCAGGAAAATAGGACCCAATATTAATTTTAAAAAAACAGATAAAAAACAGATGCATGAGAAATTAGCAGCCCAAAACTTTAAAGTAAATTATGATTAATATAGTCAAGAAAATGGAAGAAAGATAAACAAAATAGATAAAATAATGGTGAATTTCACCAGGTAACTGGAATCTATAAAAAGTTAAATGAACAAAATTATAATATCTGAAATTCAGATCTAAATGGGTAGGTCTTATAGAATTAAAGAATGTAAATAAAGGTCAAAAAATGCAGAACACAGGAATGTTAAACTCAAAGACAAATCAACAAAAAAGTACAAAATGATGTAGAGATAAAATAGAAAGAATGAACAAAATAGGACAAAACAAGTATGTGAGACATACTGAAAAGGTCTAATATATGTATAATTAGATCTCCGAAAGAGAAGAAAAACAGAATGAGAAGAAGCAGTAGTCAAAAACAATGTTTAAAAATATCCCCAAATTGATGAAAGATATCAATAAAAATTAAGTATGACTATTAGAAATGATAAAAGTTAACAAAACGCATGTTGTAATATATCCTGGGATAAATCACCAAAAACTCTGCAAGTAAAACAAAATACATTCATAATATATATATATAACTAAAAAATTAATAAAATGAAAAACTGAATAAAAGCTACTCTGTAAGAGATAATCTATTTTCCCATCATTGATATGCAACACTAAATACAACTCACTATAGAATTTCACAGAAAGTTTTAAAGAACTGAAATCATACAAAGAGAAAGAATCACATATCCTGATTTTTCTGTATAAACTGACTCACTGCCTAATTAGATAGTAGATAAGAAGAAGCACCTCATTATAAACATATTCTGGCTAATAAAAGTATTTTAATTCTGTTATTTCTTTGAATTGTTTGTACAACATACTATTTCTGGTTCTCCTATTTTGTTCTTGTGGAATCAAGATATCTAGTGTTATGTCCTTACTCCAAAGCAACTTTGTTTTCCCATAACCTCTTCGTACTATTATTGTCAAATATATTACATTCCTATATGTTATAGGTTCAACAGAACAGCTACATATGTATTATTTTATACTACTTCTCAAGAGAGAAATCAGTTAAGAAAGGACAAAAACATAAATTCATACTGTCTTTTAAATTTTATAATTACCTTTACCAGCGCACGTGGTGTACGCACACGTGTATGTCTGAATTACTGCCAGTAGTCATTTACTTTAAGCCTGAAAATTTTTTAAAGTATTTCTTGCAAGGTGAATTTGCTAGCAACAAATTCTCTCCGTTTTTGTGTATACTGGAATGTCTTTATTTCATCTTCAATTTTGAAAGACAGTTTTACTTATATGAAATATTCTTGGTTCATTAACAGGTTTCTTCTTCAATATTTGAATGTCAACATACTTCCTTCTCAGTTCCACTGTTATTGATGACAGTCATGTTAATTTTATTGGGGTTCACTAGTATGCGATGAGTCATTTTTCTCTTTCTGCTTTAAATTTTTTTCTCATTGTCTTTTGGCACTTTTACTATGATGCATGATATGGAATGAATTAATGTTTCTGTCTCACCAAAATTCATATGTTGATACCCTAAACCAATGTGATGGTATTTGAAATTGGGGCTTCTGGAAGGTAATTAAATTATGAGGATGGAGTCCTTATGAATAGAATCTGTGTCCTTATAAAAAGAAGCTAGAGAACTTAGCTAGTTCTCTTTCTGTCATGTAGGGATACAAGAAGTCAGTTGTCTGCAACCCAGAGAGGGTTCTCACAAGAACCTGACTGATCTTCTCTTGATCTCGAACTTCCAGCCTCCAGAACTGTGAGAAATAAATTCTGTTATTTATAAGTCACTCAGTCAATGGTACTCTGCTGCCTGAACTAAGACTATTTGTATGGGTGTGGATCTGTTTGAGTTTATCTTATCTGGAATTGATAGAGCTTCTTGGATATGTAGATTAATGTCTGTAATTAAATTTGGCAAGTTTTCAACTACTATTTCTCATAATATTATCTCTTTTCTCTCCTCATACTCCCATAGCCATATGTTAGTGTGTTCAATGTTCCACATTTCTGAGGCTCTGTTCATTTTTCTTATTTTTTTCTGTGTTCTTCAGCTGATTTTTTTTCTTCTACCAACTCAGAAATGTTGTTGAGCGAGTCAGTCTTCCATTTCAGTTATTATCCTTGCAAGTTCAGAATCTGCATTTTGGCTTTCGTTACTTCTTTCAGTATGGTATCCTATAAGTTTTATTTTTTTAAAGTGTGTGTTTATATATATAGACTGCTTTGAAATTCGTCTGTTAAATTCAACATCTAGAACCTCTCACAAGCAGCTTCTGTTGTCTGCTTTGATTCCTGAGAATGGTTCACACTCTCATATTCTTTGTGCATCTTGTAACATTTGCTGAAAACTAGACATCTAATATGTTATAGCAACTGAATACTGATTCCCCTGCCCTTCTTCAGGGCTTTGCTGTTGTTTGCTTACTTCTTTGTTTACTAAACTGGCTAGGCTACTTTAGTAAAGTCTATTTCCAACCAGTGTGAAAATTTTGATATTGCTCCTCAGAGGGTATAGACAAGGGATGCACAAACTCACCTTGGAATGAAAGTAAAGTTCTTTTTGTCTCTTTGCTTTCCTAGATCTCTCTGTTAAGCTATTTGCCTCTTTGTTAGCACACCTAGTTGTTATGCTCCACTAATTTTGAACAAATTGCTTCCCAGTCTGATCCAATTAAATTCAGGTGAGATAGTTTTTCAAGTCCAGTCTTCAAGGTTTGTTCTGACCTAAGGAGGACTCTTTTTAGTTGTCTCTTTCCCAGGTTCTTTCTGATAAACTAATTGAATTAACTTCTTGCTCTTGCAGAGCAATTATCAGCCTCCTCTCAATTGTTTACCACCAATAGAGGCTTGAAATTCCTCACATTATTTCAAATAAGGCCATTCCTTTGGGAAGAGCTTCAGAGCAATATGTTCTTATGAAGTGCCCTAAATAAAATCTTTAAGCCACTGTTGTAAGTCCTGTGTAGGGGTGGTAGCCTTTGGTCTTTTTGGCTTGCCTCTCCTAATGTGGACATTCCACCTACTGAGCAAGCTAAGGTGATCAGGCCCCTAGTATTTTCAGACTGCTGCTTCTAGGCTAGAGCTTCCATCCTATGAATGAAGACTGGATAGAGGAAGGAAGTCCCTGACCCTTCAGCTGCACTTATCAGGAATTTAACCTCTACAAGAGAGAGCTGGAGGCATAATTAATGATGAAGGCCTGCCCATCTTGGAGAAATACTGTATCTCTTAATTGGGAGCTGAGGGGTGAGGGAGCCTTATACTTGAGACCACATCTACCCAGACTAAAATTTCCATCAAGCTGAGAAAAGGTAGGGAGGGATCAGGTTATGGCTAAGTGCCACAGACTCTCACTGTTTTATCTGATATTTAAATTTACTTGAATTAATGTTTCCTCATTTGTTGTGCTAAGAACAATATCTAAATACTTCAAGTGATTGTTCCTTTATAATTTTACCAAATATGGTTGATTCATAGGGGAATGGGTCCAACAGAGTTCCTCATTCACGATTTGTAGAAGTATATTTAGCAATAATCCAATTTTTAAAAGTATCTTATACCTCCATTATGTTAAAATACATAGTCAACATTAAAATAAAACTACATAGAAAAGATGTTTTGCTTAACTGTAGGAAACAAAAAATAGGACATAACTAAAAATTAAAATTAAAAATAAAAGAAATTTTAAAGATCTATATGAACAAGACTAAATGACTTTACTTACATACTTATATTACATTCTAAAATGATACTCACTATTGAAAAGATATGCAGGCATTGCCAAATAATATTTCAGTCAATGATGGACAATGTATAAGAAATTGTTCTCATAAGATTATAATAGAGCTAAAAAATTCCTAGTGCCTAGTGATGCAAAGCACAATGCATTACTCATGTGTTTACGGTAATGTTGGTATAAACAAAACTACTGCACAGCAGTTGCATAAAAGCACAGCACATACAACTATGTACAATATACAATACTTAATAATAAATGACTATGTTACTGGCTTATATATTTACTATACTATTCTTTTTATCATTATTTTAGAATGTACTCATTTTACTTATAAGAAGAAAACTGTGCTGTAAAAATATGCCATGTTATGTTGGCAGCAGCCTCATATATGTCCTATTTACTGTCCCTTGATTGCATCATTTTCTCTTGTGTTTTATTTAATTTCATGTTATTTTGAATATTAACATGCCATATAGTCTTGTAGTATAGGGACTATTTCATATAGCTTAGGTGTGTAGTAGGTTATGCTATCCAAATTTGTGTAAATACTCTCTATGATGTTTACAAGACAACAAAATCAGCTAAAAATACACTTCTCAGAATGTATCCTTGTCATTAACTGGCATAGGACTGTATTTGCTTCCCAAAATTACTGTAAATTAAATTTCATCTAAGTTTTTGTATAATTTTTTTTCCAAAAACCTACTTTGTCTCATTTTTTTAGCCCATTTTCTAAAAAAAAAATATTTTTGTTATTGTTGAGTTTGAAAATTTTTAGTATCTTCTACATGGTAGCCCTTTGTTGGATATATAGTTTGCAAACAATTTTATCCAGTGTGCAGCTTGTGTTTTCACTTATTCAAATGTTATTTTGCACAGCAGAATTTAAAAATTTTCATAAGTACTAATTTATAAAATGTTCCTTTTATAAATTGTGGTTTTAATGTTGAGTCTAAAAACTCTTTGCTTAAGCAAAGGTTCTGAACATTTTCCATTTTATTCTCTAACAGTTTTAGGTTTTATATTTAAGTTTATTATCTATTTAGAGTTAACTTTTATATAAGATATAAGGTTTAGGTGAGATTCTTTTTTTCTTTCTTTCTCTTTTTTTGCTAATGGGTGTCCAATTCTGCTACCACCATTTGTTGAAAAGATTATCCACTGAATTGCTTTTGCAGCTTTATTAAAAAATCAGCTGAATATATCTGTGTGAGTCTACTTATAGGTCCCATGGATAGATGTGTCTATTTTTCTGCCAATACTACAATGTCCTCATTGCTGTAACTAATAGTAAACCTTATCATTGGGTAGAGCTAGTCTTTCCACTTTTTTTTCAATTGTTTTAGTTGTTCTAGGACATATTCCTTTCCATATACTTTTAGAATAAATTCATATAATTGTATATCTACAAAAAACTTTTTTTTTTTTAAATAAGAATTGCATAAACCTGTATGTCAATTTGGGGAGAACTGACATCTTTAAATCCATGAACATGGTATATTTGTTCATTTAAGTGTCCTTTTATTTCTTAAGCATTTTGTAGTTTTCAGCATACAGATACATTTGTATGTTCTAAAGTGCATATGTAAGTAATTTTTGTTGAAGAAGTTGTAAATGGTATTGTTTTAAATTTCAGTTTCCAATTGTTGTGAGTATATAAAAATGTAACTGTTTTTTTGGGGGGGAGGGTTGATCTTATATCCCCTAAATTGAGTTGACTTATTAGCTGTAGGAATTTTTCTGTAGATACCTTTTTCCACATAGACACTGATTTGCAAAGAGGAAGTTTTATTTATTACTTTCCAATCTTTGTGCCTTTTAATACTTTTTATTGCATTATAGTGCTACTTATACTTAAATTCTAGTATTCATTTGAATAAAAGTAGTGAGAGCAGACAACCTTGCTTTGTTCCTGATGTTTACTGTTTGGTAGAATTCTTCAGTAAAATCATTTGAGCATAGAGATTTCTTTTTTAGGAGCTTTTTCATTACAAATTTAATTTCTTTAATGGTTATAAGACTACATAGACTGTCATTTCATCTTGGTTAGTTTTGTAATTTGACAGTTTTGAGAAACTGGTCTTTTTTTCTGCTATCCAACTTACAAGTATAAAGTTTTTCATAGTATTCTCTAATTTTCCTTTTACTGATGGAAGACCTATAACAGTATTTGTTCAATCCTAATGATGGTGTCTTCTTTCCTTTATCTTTGTTAGTCTAGTAAGAGGTTAATTATTTTTAAAATATAGCTTTTTATTTCAATAATTTTTCCCTACTGATTTTCTATTTTGAATTTCATTGACTTCAATTCATATTTCTTGCCTTCTTCTTTTTTTTACTATATTTGGCTCTCCTGGAAGAACCATCAATTATTGACCTGAGAATTATCCTCTCAAAATTACTGTTCTCATGGTATATTTATCCTTTTGCTTTCAACCTACCTGTGTCATTGTTTTTGAAACATTCTTTTTTTTTTTGAGAATGACATATGTTGGATCATTTCTAAAAGTACATTATGTCAATCTGTCCTTTAATGGTATATTTAGATTAGATTATTTATATTTAAGGATATTACTGATATAACAAATATTTCTGCCATTTTAAAAATATTTTGTTTGTGTCTTCTGTTTCTCATTCCTGTTTTTTCATGCCTTATATGGACTATTTGAACATTTTTTAGGATTTCATCTTATTTTAGAGTATTTTTGTGTATGTTGTTTTGTATATTTCTTTTAGTGGTTGCTGAGCATTATAATATACAGATGTAATTTATCACAGACTACTGGTATTGACATTTTATTATTCAAGTCAAATACAGAAGCTTTGCTTTCATTTAGGCACCTTTATTCTCCCACATTTTAAATATGACTGCTTTCATTATTTACTCTATATACATTGTACACCACATCATATGGTGTCATAATTTTTGTTCCAACCTTGAAATGTGATTTAAAAAAATCAGAAAAAATAACAGTCTACTATATTTACCTATTCTGCTGTTCTTCTTTCCTTTCTGAAGTTTCAAGCCTTTTTTCTGTTATCATTTCCTTTCTCTTTACAGAATTTATTTAGCCATTCTTTCAGGGTAGGTTTTCTAGTGACAAATTCTTTCAGTTTTCTTTTGTCTGAGCATGTCCTTAATTCCCGTTCATTCCTGAAGAATAATTTCACTGGATATAGACTTTGTAGTTGACAGTTCTTTATTTCAGCACTTGAAAAATGCTGTGCCACTTCCTTCTGGTGCCATTACCCTCCCCCAACCCCTCCCCTCAAGGCATAGTGCTAGCAAAAAATATATAAATAAGTCAATGAAATAAAATTTCAGGAAAAGACAGACTTATGTATGTGTATGTGTGTGTCTAGGGATATAAAATTTTAGTATATGATAAATGAGGCAATTTACACCAGTGGTGGAAAAGATGAGTTTTTCAATAAAGTGGGAGCTAAACTGTAAATCATCCCACATATAAATAAAGATAACTTTATACCAATATAAATTACAGAGTTGTTATTTAAATACCTCTTTTTAAAATAAATACACCCGAATTAGTAGTGTAATTTGGCATAACTTCCTTGGAAAACAGTTTGATTTCATCCAGAAAAGTTGAAAATACACATTAGTTAAAGCCCAGGAATTCCTTTCCTCAGTATATTCCTCAGATAATCTCTTACACAAGATGCTTTTATAAGAATTTTATAACACCATTTTTCATAATTCCAAATGGAAGCAAGCTGAATGTTCATCAACAGTAGGGTTTCTCCGTAATTTGTGGCATGATGGAGTATTTTATGGCAAGAAAGAAAGAAAAAAAAACAGAAAAAGGAACTTAGCTATAGAGAACAACATGGATGAATGATGAACAAAAGAAGCAAAGCACAAATAATTGCACACAGTGTGATTCAACTGATATAAAGTTCGAAGAGAAGCACAAAAAATTATATAATATTTAGGAATGTGTACACAGGTGGTAAAACTAAATAAAAGCAAGGAACTGATAATGATAAAAACTCAGAATATCGAGTGGAAGAGATGATTGTGACCGGGTGAGGAATGTATTCACTCTTTATCCCTTAAGCCTTTGATCAAACATCACTATGAGGTGATTTATTGTAATCAATAAATAAAAGCTTAATTCAAACTGTGTATGAATTAAATAATGATTTCTGGTGCTACTAACATTGTGGAAGATTACCAACTCTGACAAAAACTGAATTATGTTTCATCAATCAATCATATCTTTTTAATAGTGAAAATACTCATGCATACTTATTTATACCTGATATATTATTGACAGTATATTTCTAATTTAAACTCAATAGTACTACTTAAATAATTTAAAATCACTCAGATATTAGCCAACTAAAATGAATAATTACAACCAGATGTTTTACATTTCTTCCAATCAAAACAAAAAGATTATAGTATCTGATTTCAGCTGAAAATGTTAATGGTGTTATCATATGCTGGTGAAATGCTTTAAAACAGTTTTTCTTACAACACTTTTGAATGCCAAGAATCAATTTCAAATTTTTTATGCCTCAGGCCTCAAACTCCATAAAGCTGTTTCAGATATAATACCAGTAACTGATAGAAAAAAATCATATATTATATGTCATCCATAATTTTTTTTCAAAAATCTTCTGAGGGATAACTCCTATAACTCTAGAATTTCAAAAATACATAACAAAAATATCTGTCGAGAAAAAAGTCACTATTAAAAAATAGGCAACATTTCTGCTAATTAATTAAATTAATAAAATAATATACTAATCCTCTGGTTCTAGGATGGACCTTCCCTAGAGCAATACTTTCTCTTTTTGGTCCACTATTATTACCTCATATAGCTTTTTTAGGCAATTCCATTCACTAGCATGGCCTCAACTAACTTGCATAATTACAAATCCCAATATCAGTCAAAAGATATAATTATCTTTTCTGAGGTCCAGGATGATTTATCTAATGACTTAATGGATATTTGGTTATCTGAGAGGGACCTCAGATTAATTAAGTTCAAAATGTACTGTTTTCCCCTCAAACTTATACCTTTTCTTGTATTTCTTATTTAACAGTTAATACAATCTACTCAGTTTCCTGACAGAAACCTGAGTCAACCTTTCCATTTTCCCCTCAACATCCAACAAATCATCAAGCATTTTTTATTTTTTTAAATAATATTTCTTGAATCTGAGTCTTTTCTTCAGTCTCACTGTCACCACTTTAGTTCAGCTTTTGATCATAAATGGATGTTGTATCTTGTCAAAAGCTTTTTCTGCATCTATTGATATAATCATATGATTCTTATTTTTTAATCATTTTGTGCCTATATCCTTACAATCTGGTCTCCATTATAGATAGAACTACCTCTTCACTGAAATAATTTTCCTCACTCAAAAAAAAAAAAATTAAAAATTGACCAAGCTCATTATGTTATTTTCTTTCTTAAAATCACATAATGGCATCCCATAGTTTTCAGTATCAAATTTAAATTTCTTAACATGGCATAAAAGGCCCACTCCAGTCCTATATCTCAATAGCATTTATTTTATACACTGTGATTTGGTGCCATATCTTATATTTATGCTTCACAGATGACAATACCTCTGTATAGAACTCCAATTTGCTGAGTTTACTCCTTGGAAAGACTTTGCTGAGTATCTTTTTCAAATGACCAAGTGCCCTTCCTATGTATTTCATAGAATACTTTGTTTACCTTTATCATTTAACATATTATAATTGTAAATAAGGCAAAGCACCTTTAAGATAAATGGATTTCAACTCTATATTCTTTATATAAATGCTGCTTAATTTTTATATATACATTTATTTATTAAGTTTCTACAGTTTAGGTTTTTTCTGATGCTATAATATTTATTTTAAGACGTAATATGCTCATGTTATTCTGACCCTTTAACAATGGATTATAAATTTGGAAGTAATTATTGGACCTCAAACAATTAATTTTAACAAGTTTATCTTTATTAGTTCTCATTTTCTCTTTTAAAAAATGAGATATCCAGATTAGTTCTAAGGTTCCTCTCAGCTAAACTATTTTATGAATTTATATTAAGTTGGAGTACATCTCTTGATACTGTTTTTTTTTAATTGCTAAAATATAATCAGGGCATTAATTCATGATGTTGATTACCATAACACCTGACATACTGAAACTAATAGTATATTACGTAATAAAGATCAATGAGCTTAACTGATTTAAAAATAATGTAAACAAACTAAAAAATTATTTACTAAGATTTGAATTCATTTGAACTCGATTTTGAAAAATGAGTCAAATCAGCTTAATGATTTGTTGAGATTTTTACATGTCATTTTTAACTAATTATTGTTTATCCTTGACTATTTCTATCTGATTGTTAAATTTTATTTATAAAATAGGTAGTAAGTTCAGGTCTCATTACCTTGTAAATTGCTTTTGCACATAGGCCACATGTTATGTTAGAAGACTAACAGTCCATAGGATTTAGTAAAATGTTAGAAACAGAAGACTGTAGTAACGCTGTAATTTTCAAAAAGGTCAATTTTTCATTTATTGTACTGTAAATTTTAAATTGATATTGGCAAACTGTTTTCAAAGGAACAAGAAAATATTTACTAGAAGACTGGTATTATTTATAATTGGTGAAAGGTTACAGGGAAAAGAAATTAAAACAAGATAAAGAGATAATCCATTAAGCACACTAATACTTATACCCAGTGCTTTTTTTACGTAGATTTTCAATGAATTTCACAGGAAAGGGTTCTTTTTTGATTCTCCTAATATTTTTCTCAGAAATGCACTGATAATGGTAGATGAAATCTGATGGTGATTTTCTAATACACATATAAATATTAAATATATATTTAAATTCAAATAGGATAAGTGGGAATTAAATGCTATCTTAACACAGGCAAAGATTCAGTAGCATAAAGAAAAAGCAATTCTTTCCCCACCTGCCCTCCAAGATACTAAGTTTCTATAGAGGTGAAAAATGCCATACTCTACCTTGATTTCTTCTATTTCGTCTGGTACTATCTTGTATGCTGATATAGTCCCACCCAATCTGAAATTAGAAGAAAATATTCTCAATACCAGAAATAGTGTGTAAAAAAACATGAACTATTTCTAACGCTAGCATCAGAGTGCCACCAATAATTGCCCATTGCCAAATGCAATAATCATAGAGGAAAAACAACCATTTTGTGAGTAAGTTTTTCAATATAGTAGTTTAAAAGAGGTAGATAAGGAATAACTACTGAAAGAGGAAACAGTAAGTTAGATTTTTAATCATAACTAAACTTTCTTTATTGATGGTTTTAATGAAACTAAAAGTGCAAAATTTATGGATGGATTCTGTCACAACTAAGATGTATCAAGATCAATAACAGACATGGTGTTTGCTTTTTCTGGGGTAGTTTTTATAACAGACTTTACTTTTCTGAGTAGTTTTTTAGCTTTACAGAAAATTTGAGCAGAAAGTAAAGCAATTCATTAGCAGATAAAGTTAATTTTAATAATATAGCTTATTTAACCCAACATATTCACAATGTTATTTTAGCATGTAAAAATTCAAAAATTTTTTTATACTAAGTATTTGAAATCTGGCTATATTTTACACTTAACATACATCTCTATCAGTTCCTTTACTTATTAACTCTTTCATTTACTTAAAGTGAAAACTATGAGGATCCACTGCCCCCCATAGTTTTCTTTGTTAACACCTTACTTAGTGTGGTACATTTCACAACTGATTTTGCTTCATTTAAAATATAATTTAAACAAAGAGTCAGAGAGATGAGTGTGCCCAGCACTGTCCAAAAAAAAAAGATGAATGCTTGAGGGTTACAAATTTAATGCCTGAGATATGATCTTTGCTTTGAGGCAGTTATGTCATTACATGTCATGTTCATCTGTTTGAAATAATTTTTTAGAAAGCAGCTAAGATTTATGTAACACCATTTGCCAGAAACGTCATATATTATCTAATTTAACTCTTGTAACTCTCTCCATTGTAAAAATGAGGGGACTGAGACAAAGAGTTATTCAGTAATTTTTTTAAGTAAATAAAAAAGTAAAGGAGCTAACTGAGATGTACATTAAGTATAAAATATAGCCAGATTTCAAATACTTAGTATAAAAGAAATTTTAAAACACTGCTTATGTGCTAAAATAACATTGTGAATATATTGAGTTAAATAAATTATATTATTAAAATTAACTTCATCGGCTTTTTAGTTTTTAAAATGTGCTACTAAAAATTTAAAAATGAATATGTGGCTTGCATTTGTGGTTACTATCATATCTCTATCACACAGGTGCTCTAGGTTCTTAAATTCTAAGATATCTACCTACCATTGTTCCAATTCAGTGCTTAAAAAGGAGCTTTCTGATTACTTATTTGACTTTATAAGTACTCAATATCAGAACAGAAAGTATCATAAGATAAGACACATATTCTAGATACTTTAGGACATCTTTTGTCTCCAATGTAAATTAATAAATGACATTCTGGTTTCCATTAAAAACAGATTAATCCCATCAAAATAGTTTAATTTAACCTTAATTATTAAAATTTCCATTTAAACTCTTTAATGTTTTTATTCTTGCTAATGAAACTAGTGTTCAGATATTGATTTGAGAATTATTTCCTAGATTTAAAGTGTCATGATTGAATGATAAAAACACTAATGAAATTTAGCTTAACTCATATTATATAAAGTACACAAATAAATTAGTAAAATAGTAAAAAAGCAGCACTAGATGTTACTAAAATGAAAAATTATAAATTTATGTAAGAGGTTTAAAGTACACATTTAAAAAACATTTTCATTGTCGATTATTAAAGCTATTCAATTAGGAGTTGAGATTGTTGGGATATCAGTAAAGATATTAGAACAAAAAGACTAATGAAAACTTGAGAACTTCAATTTATAGCCTTGCAAATAATGAGTTCATCATTTTATTCATTGAGTTCATATTATGTAAGAGATACAATCCAGAGAATGAGGATGCAAAGAAATCATGGTATTATAAGAAAGGAGATAAGTAAACAAATATCTGTAATTTAATGCACTAAAATATTATAATAGAACTAGGTAGATGTTGAAAGTTTGAAATTATTTCAAAATAAAATTTTTAGAGCACTTGTCATTATAAAATGTACTGGTTATAATACAAACAGTCTATAACATCTGATTATATCAATTACAGAAATTGTTTCAATTTGTTAGGACAATAATGATTCAAAGATGCCATGGTGCTAACAGTTGACTTCGAGAAGAAAAATAAAAATGAAGTGGCTATGATAAACTTCAATTCTATTTCAACAAACAACTAATATCTTTTGATTAACGTTAACTAACACTACCTCAAATATTGCCTTTCCTGGAATCGCAAACCTAGAGAAGGTAGGTTTCCAGATCAATGTTCCTACATCAACTTCAAACCAGTGATAATGGTTTTGACTATTAAAAAGGCAGGTAAAATATATGACAACATATTCTTACTTGGATTAAAATGAAAATTTGACACACAAACATTATGCATATAAAGAGTATACTGATGAAATAGGATAATCAAGTGGCTAAAAACACAGGAACTTGGTATTATACTAAACATAGACATGATATTAAAGCTGATAGAAACATTAGGAAAAAATTCAATAATAAGAAACAATCTAGAAGTAATTAAAGAAAACAACTGAGTCATAAGCAAATTAGTTTTTTAAAAAGTTCAAGAATAAACTTCCTTCAATGCACCTTTCTTCTATTCCATGACTACAAACAAATTAATTGTAACTACTAAATATTAATTTCGACCTTTGAACTTATTTCTGAAAATGGCATTTTTATTTTCATGTGAAAATTGTGAAAAACAGCTAGATTTAAAAGAGCCATAAATGTAACATACTATCAGTATTCTATAGATACCTTACTTAGATATATTCATTCCAAATTTCAAATTCTTTCCATTATAACACACTGTCCTCATTGTAGAATACACTTGAGGCAGAGTTCTATTTAATATATTTAGTCTATTTAATATATAAAGATGGTATTATATTGGCAGTGACGGTGGTAGTAACAGTAGCAATACTACTCCTAGTAGTATATTGAGTGTTTACTATATGCCAAGCATTATGTCAGGCTTTGTTTTCCTCACTTAACTCTCATAACCTATAATAAAGATTATGAAAAAATGAGACCAATAGTTTTTCAAAGGTCCCACAACTAAGAGCAGCAGAGCTGAGCTTAAGAACTCAGTTCCAAAAATTGATAAGCAGTTTCTAGAACTCAGATGGAAATTCAAGGTACACAGAATAGTTAATCTTGAAAAGAAGAAGTTCCTGATTTCAAGTTACCACAAAACTACAGTAAACAAAACAATATGGCATAAAGATAGACATAAAGTAATAGAGTGCAACTGAAAGTCTAGGATTAATGTCACATTTATAGTCAACTGGTTTTTGTTTACCTTTTGATTTTACTGTGGTATATGTATTTAACAATTTGGCATTTTAACCATTTTTAAGTATGCAATTAATTACATAATGACACTGCATTCATAATGATGTGACACCATCATTACTATCCATTTCCAAAACATATCTATCTTATTATGTATAATTCCAACACACAGTTTTTATTTCAGAATCAGAAAAGAGTATTATTTTTTTTTACTGAGCCAAGGATGAAGTAGCTTCATCCTTGAAGTTTAGAGGCTGTGTTGCACCAACAACATGTATTTTTAAATACTAGAATCTAGTTTGGCCAGGTGCTCACATTATAAGAGGAACTCAGTGACATAGGACCAACTAAGGAAACTATAGATTCAAGTCTCTTGTCCCATATTCATTCCAGGGAATGAACACATTGAGTAGAATGTCTAGTGAGCATCCCAAAGTATTTAAAACAACTTTTTACTTTTCTTCTAAAATTATGGTTTGATATATGTAAAACTTTGTGAATATGCTAGGTTACACAGTGGAGTGGAATTAAAGTTGCAGATGGAATTAAGGCTGCCGATCAGCTGACCTTACAATAGAAAGTTTATTCTGGGTTATCTTGGTGTTCCCCCCATGTACTTACAATAATCTTTGCAAGTGAAAGAGAGAATCAGAGCGATGACAGTGTGAAAACTAGGCCTGCCACATGTTGCTTGTTTTGTAGATGAAGAATGTGTGTGGAGGGTCTGGGGAGGTGAGGGAAGTGGAGGGGGGTGGTGGCATGAACCCTGGAAAGATGGTAGTGACTAGAAGCTGGAAAAAGAAAGGAAATAGATTCTCCTCCTTGAGCCTCCAGAAAGGAATGCAGCCCTGCCCAAATCTTTATCTTGGCCTAAGATCCTGTATGAGATTTCTGAACTAAAGAATTACAGATAACAAGTTTTTGTTTAAGCTATTAAATTAATTATGGTAGCCATAGAAAACTAATGCAGAAGTAAACACAATGTCTAAAATCCATTCAGCAAGAACACAGTATGAGATAAATACATAAATATAAGAAGAAGAAAAGAAAATGGTTGCTTCTAGAAGCAGCAAGAAAAACAGATAGCTGGATTTTATTGTTGTTATGAGCTATTTTAGCATCATTTGACTTTTTAGAACATTAGAATGCATTACTTCAATGGAAAATAAGAACTGAGTTAAAAGAAAACAACATAAACTAAGGAGATTATTTATATGGTGGAAAAAATCTGATTGTTCTAATGTTTGTCAGGAGTGAGAGTAGAAGATTCAGCTAAGCTGAGCTGTACCTGACCTTTTCACTGTTTTTATTTTTATCATTAACCAGCAATTTATTTCCAATCTTTCTGTTCTCCTCTCCTCAAACATAACTATTCTTCCTTCTCAAACTCTAACACTATAGAATAAACAATAGGACTAATGGAAAGAAAAGGTTTGCTAATTAGGACTTTTCAGCAGTAAAATATTTTCACTTCCAAGCTGATTGCAAAGAGGTTAGTAGAACTTGTAATATTTGCATTACCCCTTATTATTGATTAGAAACTTGCAGGTAGAGGAATGTGTGGCTGAAGAACATCCAAACTTCAGATCCATGAAATGAGCTCATATTCTGGTAAAAATTGAAATGAGGAGTAAGGATACAAAGATACTGTGATTTTTTAGAGAAAGAGCATAGTAAACACAAGATGCTTGCAATGAAAACTGCTTGGAAAATGATCATTCCAAGACAAATGATCTCTTTTTTTCTATAGACTTTTAACATGCCTTGGTTATCCCAATTCATTTGTTATGTTACCACATATACTGCCTTCTTTTGGTTGTTTTGGTGTGTGTGTGTATTATTTTCACATGCATTATAAATTACTTAGGAAACAGAAACAGTTCTTATTTTTTTAAAGAGATTCCACTCAGTGATTAGTATTCTTATATGCATATATAAGGTACTTTATATATAACTGTTTAATAAATATAATGGACATGTTTTATATTGAGAAACAATTAAGGATGTACCTTGTTCATTCCCTTCTTTTGATTTCTCTCTAGTCTCATGTTTTCCCTGTTTCCTACTAAGTGGTTTATCCAGGCTTCCTGCCAAAGCTAATTCAACAATCTGACAATTTACCTTAGATATTATCAGCTACTAAAGTTATAAATTTGAATAGCACTGAAGGAGCATATCCCTATAGCATTCTTTATACTCCAGAAATGTGAATTTTTAATAGCAAAGAAATTCAATAAAACACTAAAAGAGAACCAAAGACATTCAATAAGATTTTAATTTTAACTGCCTTATCTATATACTTATGCTCTATTAAAAAAAAATCTGCTAAAACCACCAGAGTGACTCTCAACCGGCAGCAATTTTGCTCCCAAGGGACATTTGGCAATGTCTGAACACATTTTTAATAGTTACAGCTTAGATGGTGCTACTCAGGCATTTAGTTGGAAGAAGCCAGAGATATTGTTTAACATCCTACAATGCACAGGAAAGCCTCCCACAACAATTTTCTGGCCCAAAATGTCAATAATGCTGAGACTGAGAAACCCTACATTAGAAGAATACAGGAGCCAAATAGAAAACAAGAAATAATTTTTTTAGAAGTACACGCAACGTATTTATCATGGATTCTGATACAGATAAATGTCAGTTAGTTCTGCCCCAACTTGTTTCCAACATACTTATAGTAATAATATGTACTTTTGTCAATTTAATTAAAATATATTTAATGAACACCTATAGTATGCAATGTACTGTTATGTGCTGAAGAGAATACAAAGTAAAAAAGTTTAGAATACAAAGAAGTGTAAGTCATCATCCCTCTGTCAAAAACTGACAATATAGTTATGAAAATGTGGTATCATTAGGTATAACAAAATATAATTAAACTTAAAATAAATGAAACACAATGAGAACTATCAAATAGTATAGTACAAAATACAGAAATCAGGGTGGATTAGAATGGCTACTCAAGATCTGAAAGAGAAAATTAAATTTATTTAGAGCCTAAAATAGATTAAATTTAGATAGGTAGAGATAAAGAGGAAAAGTATTTAATGTTAGAAGCACAGTATGAGTTAATGTAGTAAGGCACTACACAGATTACCTAGATTAAAAGTTGGATATTCAAATAAAGTAACCTAAAGAGTTAGGAAAACGGAGTGGGACAGCACCAAGGAGGTCTTAAATGTTAGGCTGAGAAACAGTTGTTATTATGAAGTCAATGAGGAGCAACTGACACTACTTTGATGAGGAAATAATATATGAAAGCTGATTAAGGAAGTGTATTAGTCATGGTTCTCTCAAGAAACAGAATAGGATACAGAGATAAATATAAATATACATGTAGATAGACACATATATGAGGTTTATTATAAGAATTGGCTAATAGGTTACGGAGGTCAATAAGTCCAACTAGGAAAGCAGATGATATTGTTGCAGGATACTTGGACAGAGAAATGGGACACCAAGGCAATAAGCAGGAAGTAACATTTATTGGTGCTGGCACTGGCTCAGTGGATCCACATCCAAAGGCTGAGCCCCAATCTCACAGCGGGGCTTTCCCTTTTACACACATCTTACACTTTCTCATGTTCTTTCTATATAAGGAAAGTGTATTTTGATTGCTTGGCGGGCCTAAAAGGAGTGATCCACCAGAGCCAGTGATCTGTGCTACATCAGCTGTGACACTGAAAAGTCCCTTACTTATTATGGGAAGTATGTTAACAACCTTCAACATTTACAGAAAACGTTTAACTTGGCCTCTGCTACCACAATATAACTCATTCTGAGTCCGAAGGCCTGAGAACCAGGGAACTACGGGTATTTAAGTCCAGACTCCCAAGACTCCAATGTCCAAGGGCAGGAGAAGATGGATGTCTCAGCTCAAGAAGAGAGATAGAATTTGCCCTTCCTTGACCTTTTTGTTCTATTTAGCACCCAGTAACCCCTTCTCACATTGGTGAGGAGAGACTCTTTTAGTCTACTGAATCAAATACTAAAGTCTTCCAGAAACATCCTCATAGACATGCCCAGAAATAAATTTTACCAGGTATCTGGGCAACCCTTAGGCCAATCAAGTTGACATACAATTAATCATCACAGAAAGATTAGTATGGAAGCAGAATTAAAGAGTGAGAAAGAGAGTGCTGACAGAAAAATAAAAAAAAGTATAACTGTAATAATACATGCATGTGATAATGGGGGTTTGATTTAGAAGAAAGAATAGAGAAAAGCAAGAAACCTTAAGGAAGAACAGTTAGGACTTAAAAGAAAATAAAGAGTAAATGTTCTGTATTTAATAGTTTAAAAAAAAAGATTGGAATGGATATTTCAAATATTTGTCTACAAAATACCCAGCAGAGAATCAAAAAACCCTAACTTGATTATTAACAGTGAGTTACAAGACTTTAGTAAATTGCTTAATCTTCCTGAGCCAGTTTTTATTATAAAATAAGCAAAATCATGACCAACCTGTCTATCTTATTCATACATTTGTTGCCAGAAGCAAATTAAACAATATATATGAATATACCTTACATGGATTAAAAAAAGGGTGCTGTAGTAAATCATAAATGCCTATCTACAGGTCATGGTGGGTAGTCACACCCAGGCACATAACTTCTTTAGTAAAAGGTTTATCTTTGCTTTAAGCAAGCTCTGTCCATTGTTACTGTGTATCTAAGTTTATATACCTTGAAATGCCTCTTTTCAGACCCTTCCTTCTAAAGCAGACCACCCTCAAGAGAGCACATAATTTTAACAATTCTGTAGTCCAAATCCTCACGTTGCTTTCTCTCATCTTCATGTAATCTTACTTACGTCCCCTCCTTAATTCCAAAAGTATAAAAGAAAGTATTATTCTTAGGAACAGTTAAGATCTTGCTATGTCAGCATGTGTCATCAGTTTGGCTCAAATAAACTCTTAAAAGAATTCTCTAAAGGTTTAGATGATTCTTCTGAGAACACTTATAAAGTCTAAACACAACAGAAACATTATTATTACTGTTTAAAGGAAGAAAAGGTAGAACAGTATCTGATCATCTTATAATTACAATAAATATGGCTTATTAAGATATCTTAAAATGAGTAAAAATATTTAATTTTTAAAAATTTAAAATGATTAGATACAAAATTCCTAACTCCAGGTTTTTGTGTAAAATTGTATTTTGCTTAGCTATATTTTATTTTCTCTATTTTGTTAGGCCATTATATAAATTTCTGAATCCATTAATAACCTTCAATTACATGTATTTCCTTATATACTTATACAAAACATGACATAGAAATATTATAGTAAAGAAAGAAGAGCACTGACTTAGAAGGTGTCTGCTGAGTTTTATTTCTAACTATTATATAAATTTAGATTATTTCCTAAACTGTGATGACGTATTACTGAAAGGGTCACAAAGATGTAGTAATGGGTTAAGGTTAAGAGCCTACGTGCCACGTCTCGCTTCTGGACACCTGCTTGCTTGAAAAGTTATTGTTTGACTATTACCCCTGGGAACCTAACAGTTGCCCATGGGAACCTAACATTTTAACAGTACACTTTCTGCTTCTGTACCCCCGCTTGCACAACCCACCTTTAGGTTGACAGGTAGAGAATAGAAGAAATATTAAACCTTTGTGATTTAGACAGAATGAAGAATGAGATTTTTGCCTTAAAACCCTTGTGCCTTTATGTTTCGGGGCTGCTCCTTTGGAAGGACAGCCACCAGCTAATAATCTGCCTCTAATATCAGAGCACTCAGGTTGAGTCTGGTTATTCCGGTCACAACAAAACAACTGAAAACAACCTACATGTCTAAAAAACGTGATGAGTTATCTAAATAATGGTATGTTTGGTAATATATTCAAAAATAAAAAAATTTTTGAATATCATTTAGTAAAATGAGAAAATGAGATAATAGTAAAATAAAAAAGACAAAATATGAAGTTACTTAATAATTCTATATGTAATATTATGCTAACAAATTTGAAAAAGGAAATGAGAGGTTCTTTAAAAATATGATAAAAATTGATACAGGATGAGGTTTAAAAGTTATTTTTAAAGGCCAGAAACAAAAAAGAGATTTAAAAGGCTGGCAAATCCACTTTTAAAAAGGCATCATGAACAGAAACAAGATGGTTTTTGAGTTTGTAGCTCTAGATTTTATTATATATCAACCTGAGTGTACAATTTCTGAGGACATAAAACCATAAATCGTCTCTTTATGTCTTCCACAGAACCTAATACAATTCCTAGAAAACAAGTGCTTAATAAATATTTGTTGGTTTATTTATTTTTGAATAATCTTAAGAAGATTTTAAAGCAAATTTGTGTTAAAAAAATTGTGAGCCTAATGTCCAAAATAACCATATAGCTTACACATTTAAAGCATTAAAACATTTACTTCTAAATTCTATTTTGATAAAACTTATTACCATGTTTGCTAGAAAATAAACTCTAGTCATTTAGTTACAGCTTTATACTCTTAATCTAATGATGTGAGGAAGAAATAGTGTAGTTACAATTCACTGTGGTAAGTATTAGTAAAAAAATATGATCTTGATTAAAATTAAGCAATTTTCAAAGAGTATCAACACATTATAGCAAATGAACTTACTACACAATGGAAATGATAAAGCTTTCTAGGAAGCCCCATAGTGAGAATATAGTAGTAAAAATATCTTTCCTTCACTTATTTCCTGCCAACAGCCTACAAAATTCCCTTTATACTTTACTACAAATGGTGTTAGAGCAGTGTGCATCTATATTCAAACAAATAAAATTTGATCTAAACTTCACACCTTAAACAAAATTAACTTATATTGATCTTAGACATAAATATAAAATTGTAAAATTCTGTAAGAAAATACATTAAAAAATCTTTGTGACCTAGAGTTCATCAAAATTGAGAACTTTTTCTCTGAAGGAGACACAGTGAAGAAAATGGAAAGACAAACTACAAATTGGATGAAAAAAAATTGACAAACCACATATTCAACAAAAGGCTTGTATGTATCTTTACAGAGAATATATAAATCTCTCAACACTAAGAAAGCAAATTACAAATGAACAAAAGGTTTGAATAAACACTTGACCAAAGATTATATACAGATGGCAAATAAGAACATGAACAAATGTTCAACATCATTAGCCAATAAGGAAGTGAAATTAAAATCATTATAAGATACCATTGCATAACTGTCAGAATGACCAAGATAAAATATACTGACAATACCAAGTGTTGGATGTGGAGCTACTGGAACTCTCATATATTGGTGGTGGGAATGAAAAACAGTATATAAATTTAGGAAAACAATTTGGCAATTTCTTAAAAGTTAAACATAACACTAGTTAACAGAAAAACTTGTACATGAATGTTTATAGTAGTTTCATTCATAATCTTTTAAAACTAGGGATATTTCACAGGAAAACAAGAGTTTCAGATATTCGTTTAAAAAACCAAAACCCCCAAACCATTAAAACTAAAAGATCTGGGAACATCGTTCACACCGTAAAACAGGACAACACTATCTGATAATGAATAGAAACTTCTCTACGTTTAGAGCATGCCACAATCCTGCCATACCTCCTCCCACTCCCCAATACAGTAAATGCATATACATTGACATCTGGCCCATTTCACTTCTGTATACTTGCCTGGTCTCTTATGGTAGAATTATCAAAAAATTGTGATCCTTATACTACAGTGTTGAATTTATTGCTGGACAGTGGCTGCACTTAGCCAGGAACTATGTTTTTCAGTTCCTTGGATCTAGATATGGCCACAGGACTAGTTCTCACTAACTGAATGTCAGTAAGAGTAATCTTTCTGAATTTCTGGCTGGGGTTTTAAAGCGGATTTTTCTCTCCCTTTGCCATATGAAAGCAAAAGTCTCCAAGGTCTTAAGGGATGAGAAAGCCACAGATAAAGACACAAGATCTGCCCCTTGACATCGGAAATATTCACAATAGACTGTTACGTGAAAAAGAAATACGTCGTGTTAAATCATTGAAATTTGCAGTTTATTTGTATAGAATTTAGTGTTATTCTAAATTTGTGCTGTCAAAATAGGGTAGCCATTAGTTATATGTGGCTATTTAAATTTGTTAAAATATTTTGGTTTCTCAGCTACACTTTAAGTGCTCAATAGATACATGTAATTATTGGCTACAGTATTAGACAGTACAGACAGAATATTCCCATCTTCATAGGGAGATCTATTGCATAGAGCCACTCTGATACACTCCTATAAGGCATCTGAGTTTGTCACTCCTGATTTTGAACCTGAAGTAAACAGAAACATAATAATCTTGTCAATTTAAATTAAATTATTCAGGAGAGATAAATATAAATACTAATAACATTTGTGTGGGTTATAGGTTAAAAAATAATTTTCAAATACATTATTTAATTTGGGTCTCCTAAACCAACATTTTGAGGCTGGCAAGCACAAATTTCACCACTTTCATCCACAGCAGCATTTCCAACAAAAATCTTTCTTATTGTACAGCTAAAATTTAGAGAAATAAATATTTGACATAAAAATGTCAAGAAAAATATTTATTACTGAGCCTAACTTATAATATTCAAAACAAATAAGTATGGGTAGAAAAGATATTAATGGTATTAATGTATTAATGGTTTTCATAATTTTTGTTATACCAAAATTAAAAAAAAAACATTTCAGAGGGGAAATAAAAGTTTGAAATTCCCTTTAAATCAGTTTTGGCTTCTATAGACTGAAGATATATTTGTGGTTTTGGAGTAAAAAGCACTTTGTTTAGCTGAGATTTTTTTCCATTGGTAAATAAATAAATGGATATTAACTTCCCAGAAAAACAAAAACTATCTGATCTCTAGATAATTAAAAGTAAAAATTTGAAAATTTGTTAGGTTTTAAAATTCTTAAATAACCTCATCTTCTTGCCTTTTGAGGACAAATTCACCTTGGAGTTCAAATGATTTTTCTAAATGTTTGCTTATATTCACAATCTGACTTAAAGAAGTTACAGACTATTTCTTGTTTTCTTCACTCATTATCATTGTCACTACTGATGCACATAAACACTGTTCAAGCATTTATAATGATAACACTTGATAACACTTGAACACTTAGAATCATCAGGGATGCAACAATGAGTGAGATAAATCTTTTTTTCCTAAAGAGACTCATATCCATGGTTAAAAGACAGTAAATACCTAATAAGGGGAATTCTAGGATTTCCATGAAAAGGTATGTATCACTGATTCATACTGTAACTGACACAGGAAAGTTACTCTGCCTTTCAAATTAGTGACTCTTTGAACTTATGAGTACATGGGTTTTTCTAAACTATCTGGGAAATTATGTCTTTTCTTTCCATAGTCCTGTGGGAAACTAAATGCTGACCAAAAGGATGGTTATTTTGAAAGCAGTATAGGAACCTGATGATATTCTCCTTTATTTTTACTTTTAGTAATAGTTTCAATATATTACCAAAAAAAAGTTTTTTTTTTATGTACATTCAATAATTCTATTCTTCTAAATGTGGCATATTTGGTTTATCTTCAATATTTCATACTTAAAAGAAAATTATACAATATGCTTGGGATTCAGTGACATGAGGTAGCAAGAAGTTGGTGCCTTTCAACAAAGTCAGTACTTATAAATTCGGTAAGAAAACAGTGAGAAATAGACACAAAACGTGATGAATTAAAAATAATGATATTTTTAAAGAGCTTACTTTTCTCTATAGAGTTAACCATATCCTCCATCTATATTTTGCTATGGTACCAAATATTCTGCTGCTAACTCAACACCATTTTCCTTATGGGTGTTGTGTTTTCCTACAAATTACCCATTTGGAATTGGAGGCAGTCATGACCATCCTTTTGTAATTTGTGAAGTTGCTTCGACTTCCTGACTCACTAAATATTAGCAGTAAAACTAAGGTCTAGCACAGGTCATACCTGATCGCCATTCTTTTAGCTTTTTGAGAAATTTTGTATGCTGTTAATTTCCTGCAATAAATCTCTCCCTACTTGAAAAAGCTAAAGTGATTCCTATTTTCCTGACTGAATCCTGGCTGACCTAATCAAAAGCGTAAAAAACTAACACCTAGCTACTCTTCTCCAAAGTGGTAAAAAAAGATGAGAGGCAATAAAAGGGGAAATTACACAAATGAAAAAGAAAATTTAATGTAAAAAACAAAAAATAAATTTCTATAGTTAAAACCATAAGAAATTTCTGAGTTATTAATATTCTTTTGAAAACACTATTTTAAAAAGCATGTTTAAGTAACTGACCCTGAACATTTAAATTATGTAAGATAACAGGTATACTTTTATAATAGCAATGATTTTCTTCTCATTAATCAAAATTCTCATCCTTTTACTAGTTGTCATCAATGAAACAAAAACCCATGAAGAAATTATTTAATAATATTACTTTCTCATGTCTCGTCTCTTTTACTGTTTTAAAAAAGAATAATGGTAACCATCTGCTACAATTGCAAAAATAAACCTGCATCACCTCCATCATGTCTAGCTGTTCTTATTGAAAAGGAAAAGAAGCTTATTGTCAACTGGCAGCATTCCTGTAATATAAAAATCCACATTTTCTCTTACTTCCTTATAACAAATAAAAAAATTTAAAAATCACAATTTATCTGCTCTTAGGTAATACTTTAAAGATTTTTTTAAAATTTCTAGTTCAAGATACCAAAATATAATTCATTTCTGAGAGTTTGGCTTTAAGTAATTTCCTTTACACATGGTTTTATAGATATTTAATCACCTAGCAAGTGAAACTAAAGGATGGTCACTTGTTACAAAAAAGAAATAAGTAACAGGCTTTTAATTGAGAGATATACAATGAGCAAAACACAAAGATTAAAAAGAGCAAGCAATGAAAACTCATGTTAGCAATATACAGGGTAATCAGTGGCATACAAAGTGATGGTTTTTGGCTCCAAAATGTTTATAATCTTGATGGAAAAGCAAAATATAAAAAAATATATATAACACATATATGTATATGTATAAAATATTATACATAGTAAATGGAAAGACAGCATGTGTTGATGTATTGGGAGACTTAAAATTGTTAAAATGTCCATACTATCTAAAGCAATCTATAGATTCAAAACACCAATGGCCTATTCAACAGAAACAGAAAAACAATACTAAAATTCATATGGAACCACAAAAGACCTCAAATAATCAAAGCAATCTCAAGAAAGAAGAACAAAGCTGTAGGCATCACACTTCCTAACTTGAAGATACATTATAAAGCTACAGTAATTAAAGCAGTATGGTGCTGGGATAAAAACAGACATAGATCAATTGACCTGAATAGAGACTCCAAGAATAAATCAATGTATGTAGTCAACTGATCTTCAACAAGGGAGCCAAGAATATAGAATGTGAAAGGATAGTCTCTTCAACAAATAATGTAGGGAAAACTGTATATCTACATGCAAAAGAATGAAATTAGATCCCTGCCTTTCAGTATATATAAAACAAAAAGCCCAAATCAAAATAAATACTTAAAAGTAAGACAAATTCATTAAAGACCTAAATCAATGTAATTATGAAAAAGAGAGTCATGGGTGGATGGATGGATGGATGGATAGACAGATAGATGATAGATAGATAGATAGATAGATAGATAGATAGACAGACAGACAGACAGATAGACAGACAGACAGACAGACAGGATGGTGTGAGTTAATTCCTCAATCTTATAGCAGGAAGTTCACATATATACTCTAAATTTGACAGACTTAGAAATAAAAGACTAGGGCTGTCATTTTTATTTAATTTATTTATTTAGCTTTTATTTTTATTTTTAAAAATTTATTTTTAATGGAGACACTGGTTAATGAAATCTGATAAGTTTCAGCTGCACATTTTAACAGTAAGGCATAGATATATTTACATTGCATTCATTTCTCATAGTTGTATTTCTCTGTTACCATATATTTGACCCCTTTTACCCCATTACCTCCCCGCTTTTTCTCCCCTCTACCTTCTAGTAACCACTAGTCTATTGCCCATGTCCATGAGTCTCTGTTTGTCTTATTCATTTGTTGCTTTTAGGTTTATATCCCACATATAAGTGTGATTTTCTACTTTTTCTGTCTGCTTATTTCACTTAGTATGATTATCTCGAGGTCCATCCATGTTGTCACAAATGGCAGTATTTCATCTCTTCTTATGGCTGAGTAATATTCTATTGTGTATATGTACCACAGAATCTTCAGCCAATCATCTATCGCAGGACACTTCGGTTGCTTCCATGTCCTGGTCACTGTGAATAATGCTGCTATGAACATCGGAGTGCAAATATCTTTTTGGATATGGGTTTTCAAGTTTTTGGGGTAAATACCCAGTAGAGGGATTGCTGGATCATACGATAGATCAATTCTTAGTTTTTTGAGGAACCTCCATACGGTTTTCCATAGTGGCTGTACCAATTTGCAGTTCAATCAGCAGTGTATGAGGGTTCCTTTTTGTCATATCCTCTCCAACATTTGTTATTACTTGTAGGATGTCATTTTTAATTATGAAAATAAATGAGAACAATTAAAATCAGAAATAGTTAAAAATGACTGTCTCTAGGGAAACGGTATAGGACTAGGAAGGGAAAGTATAGCATCTTCTTTTATTTTATATTCTTCTATATAAATTGTTTTATTACTTTGATAACAACAACAAAAAAAAGATTTCTTAGTTGCAGAAATGTTATAAATCTGTCACTAGGTGGTAGTTTCAGCAGAAATCTAGACTTGAAGGTAAAACCAGTGTGTCAGTACCAGCATTTCTTAAACTTTAACATGTAAATTCTGATGGGGTAAATCTAGCATGAGATCTGAAATACTCAATATCACTAATTGTCAGATAAATGCAAATTGAAACCACAATGAGATACCACTTCACCTGTCAGAATGGCTATTATCAAAAAGACAATAAATAACCAGTTTTGGCAACAATGTGGAGAAAAGGGAACCCTCATGCATTGCTCTTGGAAATAAAAACTAGTGCAGCCATTATAGGAAACACTATGGAGAGTCCTCAAAAAATTAAGAATAGAAGTACCATATGAACCTGCAATTCCACTTCTGGGTATCTGTCTAAAGAAAACAAAAGCAATAATTTGAAAAGATATATCCACCTCTATATTCATTGCGGCATTGTTTAAAATAGCAAAGATATGGAAAGAACCTAGATGTCCACTGATAGATGGATGGATAAAGAAGATGTGGCATATATAAATACACATACACACAATAGAATATCACTCAGCCATAAAAAAAGAATAACAACTTGCCATTTGTAACAAACGACATGGATGTACCTAGAGAGTATTTGCTATGTGAAATCTAAAAAAAAACAAAACAACAAATAACAAACAAAACAGAAACAGACTGATAGATACAGAAAACAGGTGGTTACCAGAGTGGGGAGGGGTAGGAGAGGCGGGGCGGGTGAAATAGGTAAAAGAAATTAAGGGGTACAAACTTCCAGTTATAAAATATGTAAGTCATGCAGATGTACAGTATAGGGAATATAGTCAATAATATTGTAATAACTTTGTATGGTGACAGATGGTAACTAGACTCTCATCATTTTATAATGTATATAAATATCGAATATGATATATACCTAAAATAGAATATTGTATGCCAATTATATTTCAATAAAAAAGAAACATACTGCATAGAAGAGACATCTTTAGAAAGTCAAAAGGTGAATGATAAACTTAAAAATACTATGCCAACACAATACTAGGTAAAGATTTAATTTACAATGCTGAAACAGTTCTTGTTAATCAGCAAGGAAAAATAAACTCAATGAAAAAATGGGCAAAGGTCAGGAGAGGAAATAAAAATGGCTTTTAAATACATAAAATGATTATCAGTGTCACTCCTATTAACAGCAAAGCAAATCAAGACAAGGGAAATAACTCAGGTCAACAAACAAAACACCTTTCCTAAGAGTGCACTAAGAAGGATGTGGGTAAACAGTACATTGCCATTGAGATTATAAATTGTATAGATGGGGGAAATCTGTCGATGGCTTTTAAATGTAAATGAATCTTTAATTCTATCCTTGTTAACTTATAATTTATTCTCTATTTGCATATGCATGCAAAGACACATAGGTAGATATTATGAAGTTTTTCTACAACAACAAAGAACTGAAAACAACTTCAGTGTCCATCTCTAAGAAACTCATTAATTCAATTTTAATATTTTATATGTGGAATGGCATGCAACTATTGTAAAAAAATATATGGCAGTTCTAAAAGTGAAAATATAGAATATTATCTAAAAAGTGCAGAAGAACATATATACTATACAAGCATTTTTAAAAAATGGTTAATATTAATTTTAATAATGTATTTTTAAGTCAATAAAACCAAAATATTAACACTTCAAGTAATAAATGTAAATAATTATGAGATTTTTACATTCATTTTTTCACATAAGTCTTCAAAATCTGATGTGTATTTTATACTTACCTCCCAATTTGGAATAGCCACTTTCCAACTGCTCATTATCAACATGTGCCTACCATATTGAACTGTGTAGATCTAGATCAATCTTTTTCAAATATTTTTGATTGGGCTATTTGTAAAAATTTTTAGCATGCACTCCAAGTTTATGTATGTGTATTATGTATAAGTTATATTCATATGTTATCACTAGGTATTATTTCAAGATAAAAAATATACTTAAAGTGAAGTAGTTCACTGTTCAAGAAAGTGGCTATAAATCCTTATTTATAACAGTTTTCTTAGTTATTATAACTTTTGTGGGGAGACCTTTTCTATTTTGAAAATTCTATTTTGAAGGCTTTAAAAAATAATCTTATGTTGTGGCTTCAAAAAATGGTCCTGCTAAAAGGATAAGTCTTAGCTCTGTTGTTTTCTTGTTTGTATTATTAGTATTACCTATAATTTTAGTGTATTTGCAGGAATCTTTTAAGGTCTCTTGCATACTTTGTAAGAGTTAGGGTAATCAGACCTATATAATGAAATTTATAAATATACTTAATCTGCATACCTACAAACTAAAAGGGCACCTCTTCTGTATCCATTCATCTATCAATAGGCACTTAGGTTGCTTCCATATCTTGTCAACCCCTTTATAGCACGAAACTTCCTTTCCCTTGGGATATACCTCAACAAACTACACATGCAAACCACTGACAGTATCTACATTAAACATTGGTAAAGTATATATTGTTGTAGGACTCTGAAGAAAAAATAAGAGATTAAAAATTAACCAAAAGTATGAGTTGGAACAATTAAAAAAACAAAAGCCCGCTCTACATAGGAGAACTTATTCACAGCCCACAGATCAAGAAGGGCAAGCTCTTATGGTGTGTGTTCACAAGGCACAAACAACTGAAGTAATGTTCAGGGTTCTTCCAATGTCAGGGCGGTGGGGTGTATCAGTGAGAGTAACTGGTTGCAAACAAATAAACAAACAAGCAAAAAATAACACAAACCCTTAACTCCAGATTTATTAAGAAAAAAAATGGGAGGAATAAACTTAAGAAATAGAAGCTTAAACCAAATGAAGGCCAGAAAATCAGGCTTAGAAGGTAAGTGGAAACAAAACCAACACCAAAGGTGGCAGGAAAAATAATCATAGTTTAATAGTACAGCATGGCTTGAACTATCATACATTTTTTTCACACATCATGCATGGTTGCTGGATATCATTACCCTTGCTTCCATAAATGAAGCCTGATAAGAAATGGGAGACTTGATAGTAAAAAAAAAACACAATAAATTTCTACAGTAAGAGTTATATAGATTTAAGGACATATTCAATCCTATCCCATTGAGATAGAATCCACAATGCACACACTTGTCTAGTAATTCTTATTCACAGCACCTCATTTCCTTGTGGCTTTTCATATTCATTGGGAAATAATTTGTGATATTTATTTAAATTCTAGAATAAAGTAGATTTATCAGAGAATTTGCATTTGTTTCTGTCATGTGCTCAGAATCACTATCAGTCATGGACTATTTTTAACTAAATTCATACATTTAAAGATTTTTTTGTATAGTCCAGGTGATACGAATTTAAATTGCAAAGTCATTCTAAGATCAGTTTGTGGTTATGACTTCTCAGAAACGTTTCTTAAACCTCTGTTTTGTCCAGCTCTAATTCATCTTTCTTTCCAGTTTCCAGTCCTCTGGAAATGGGTATGTGTGTGAGAGGCCAGTTGGGGTTCGGGAGCTAAGGGGCTGGAGTGGGGAACTAGAAGGGTAACTAACTTCTCTCTGAATGTTTAGAGGAATACCATCAAAAAAGGAAATAAAAAATGAACACTCAATAAAACATGTATTCATAAAATGACAAGTTGAAGATGTTAAGTTCCTAGAGTTATAACGACAATATCGAAATGATTTGAATAGGGTAGGGGGGAGCAAACTTTCCCTTTAACATCCACACAGAAACTTTTTTAGTTAATTAAGACAATGACTTTAAACATAAATTCACCTAAGAGAACTCTAGATGTAAATATGTTTGTTGCAAAAATAAATTAATTGAGTAAAGACATTTTATTTATTTAATTGGATTAGAAATTAGATATTTTTAATAAATTTGATCTGGATATGAAAGGTTCTTTCCATAAGAGGATTTAAAACTGTTTTTTTTTTAATGAGGGCAATATAATGTTTTGCAAATAAGCTTTCTGCATAACTTCTACTCAAGCAAGAAACTAAAAAATTAAGAGTCAATAATGCAAAAGTTTTCAAGTATTTCCATTTTCCAGATTTCAGTCTAAAATACTTATGGGTATTTAGCAGAGCAGATGGCTTCAAGGGATAAATATTTGTAGCTTAACATTTTAAATAGAAACTATACCCTTTATAATAGAATAACTTTATAATAGAATGACTTCTGTGACAACAGACTGTTCTTATGTAACTATTTTGAGGTATGAAGAAAATGTTTTAGTTGAACACTTTAAATAAAATAAAGTTTTGAATTAATACTGCTTCAATTCTAACTTAAGTTTTGTTACTCTTTTGGAGTAGTATTTAAACATAAATATAGAATACCTAACAACTTGTATCACTACTAACAACTTGGTATACTTTTTCAAAATCTGCTATAGCTATAAGAGTCAGCTACATTTTTGAGGCAAATTTTACTGTTTCAAATGTTCCTTGGAGAGTCAGGAGTTACTTGGCTCTGGCTAGGGCAGTCAGAGTTCTAAATTTACCCCCTGGGTAAAGGGACAACTAATCCACATAGAAGAGTTTGACTCCAGTGAGCACAGATTCCTGTAAGGTGTTCCAGAAACCTCAAATGCGTTGTCTTTTTGTACTATGGCAAACCAAGATACTTGGTTAAATCATCCAGTATACCACATCTAAAAATGTTGAGTGAGCATGTGCATGTATATGTATATATGCATGTATATATATATTTTTAACTAAACTGATTGGGAACTAAAAAATTTATGAAAGAACATAAGTAAAAAGGTGGAAATCCAGAAGAGTAAAGAATTCTGGGGCCAGTATTTGCTGAACCCTGGTGTGATCTGCTAATGTATGGCCTAGAGTCTGCATATTCAAGGGCCCCATTCTTAAGCATTAGGAATTTGGAGTTCAATCTGAACATTTGGATTTCAATCTGAAGTCCTATCATATAAAATCCAAATATAGTCAAGAATATCCAAATCATAAAATATGAAAAACAAACAAACAAACAAAAACCCCAACAGGGAATTGACAGAGATACATGCCCATCTGTCTTGGATCTGGGAAGAATAAAAAAAAAGATTAAAAAAAAAAAAAGGTTCCCTTGAGAATTAATAACCACAAACCCACACTTATGAAGGTTTATAGCTTAAATTCATACCAGTCTAAAATTTAAAGTGGTTCCAGATTGGTACTATCTCCATGTGCATGGGAGAATCACATTTCTCATAAAGAAATGAATTCTACATATTCTAAAGTCACCAGACAAATTAAAAACACACTACCACAAGAAATATATACAGAAACTATAGAATCTGACCTGAAAATACTATAAGTATTAGAATTATTAGATATGGAACATTAATATACTTAACATGCCTACACAAAGTACTAAATGTAAGAAAACTACTCAAATTTGAAAATAACCATTGAGATATCCATGAATGAAATATATAATAATATTTTAGAACTGGGGAAAAAGACTAAGGAGACTGCCAGAGATCAGACAGAGTTGAAAAGAGAATTCATGCTGGAAGACAGTTCTCCTGAAATAACAGACAATGCAGCAAAAAGTCAAAATATAGAAAATAAAAAACAAAGGTTAAAAGATATGGAGAGGGGTCGAGAAATCTCAAAATACTGTAGTAGTTACAGAAGGACATAAAAGAGTACAAGTAATGAAAGGCCTTTTATGGTTTCTGGAAATGACTTTATGCTCTCAAAGCACAAAGGCAAGAACACATTCAAAATGAAAAATTCACAGTAAAAAGCTAACTATGTAGTGCTTGACTTCTACGCACTATTAAATTGTAGATGATCAAACTTAAATATGTATACACTAAAACAATCTTCACTGATAGTCTATTATAAAAATAATGCTACTAAATACACTAAAAAAATCTAATAATCCATCAAATTATACAACAAAATCCAGCATGTACAATAGAAACTAAAAATTAACATAAAAATCTAAATTTTAGTGTTTATTTCCAATCCTAAAATTTATACGATAGTAGATCCTCCACCCAATTAATTTCTCTAAGTTGAAAATAATACCTTAAGTATTACCTCAAGAAGCTTTCATTACAGGGTTCCCATAACAGGAAAATCATTTGTCCCACATCATGAAAATAGTGCAAACTTTGGAACTACATTTAAATACTAGCTACCTATTTAGCTGGGTAGCCTTGAGCAAAATGATTAATTTCTTTGACCTTCTGTTCCTTGCCTACAATATGGGAATAATATCACTTATATCTCAGGACTGCTGAAGTACTAAATGATATTTAAAAATAATGCCTGTAGTGCAGGACAACTATTTACTAAGTATCTGCCCTTCTTATCATTCTGCAATGACCTTCTGAAACCCCCAAAGTGCATGACTCATCCATAGTTCAGAATGTCTTATATACCTCAATCTCCCTTTGTATCTCTGAACCTCATGGTCACGTGGAGTCTTTAACTCTCTCATGTACATGGGGTCTTCATATATGTGTTGAAGTATTTTCTCTTGCTAAAAATAAAAAATAATCATGCCTATAACATAGTGGACACCAAGCAGCTTCCACAGTACTCTACATGCTTATTATTATAAACAGAAATGTCTTCTAGATGGCTACCAAAGACAAGATCTCCAGAAAAATGCCATCAGAAATGACTAAAATGAGAAGTGAAGTTCTGGCTATACAACAGGTTCCCAAAACTTTCTTGGTTCAAGGTGCTCTGAGTTTCTCATTTTTTTTCATGGCATTCCCAAGTCAAAAGGCTGTAATTCTGTTTATTAAATAGTTAGGTTCAAATGACTTAATATGTTTTTATGTCCTAACAACTCAGTAGCTATTTAAAAACAAAATTAAAAAATGTTATAATTTCTTTAAATAACCACTGTGATTTAATAATGGGAGGTGTGCACCTGTTGAGCTATGCACATATTCTAAAACCTTGTTATCACATTGGACACTGTTGCCCTCATTTCCCATTCCCAATGATTTTCCTGTTAACCACTGGCATTTATTACAGTAACCACTGGTATCATCACAAGGACATGACATCATCAAAGGTACAATCTAATATTAAAACTGTAAACTACCGTGAGCCAGTACTTTGTGTGGTGGATGAAAGATGGAACTAAGTTTCCCTTGATTTTTTTTTATTTAAATTTTCCTATTTTCAATTATAGTTGACATTCAATACTACTTTAGTTAAAGGTATACAGCACAGTTGTTAGGCATTTATAACTTAGAAAGGGATCCTACCAAAAAGTCTAATATACACCCAGCACCATACATAGTTATTATATTATTGACTATATTCTCTATGCTGTACTTTATATCCCTGTAGCTATTTTGTAATTGCCAATTTGTACTTCTTAATCCCATCTCTTTTCACTGAGGCCCCTAATCTCCCCGCACCCTATCTGGAAACCATCCATTTGTTCTCTGTATTTGTAAGTTTGTTTTGATTGTTAATTTATTGTTTTTTGAATTCCACATGTAAGTGAAATCATATGTTATTCGTCTTTCTCTGACATATTTCACTTAGCATATTACCCATCCCTATTGTTGCAAATAGTAAGATATTCTTTTTATGACTGATTAGTATTTCATGGTATATATGCGCCACAACTTCTTTAATCATCTATCGATGGACACTTGGGTTACTTCCATATTTTGGCTATTAAACCTAATATCTTCTTTTGCCTCTTGTTATAGCCTTTGTTTTAAAGTCTATCTTTTCTGTTATAAGTATTGCTACCCAGCTTTGTTTTAAGTTCAATTTTCATAAAATATCTTTTTCCATCCCTTTACTTTCAGTCTGTATGTGTCTTTTGATATCAAGTGGGTCTCTTATAGGCAGCATATATATGAATCTTGTTTTCTTCTCTATTCAGCCACCCTATCATTTAATTTGAGTATTTAATCCATTTACATTTAAAGTAATTACTGATAGAAATAATTATTGCCATTTTATTATTCATAATTTTAATCTTTTTTTTCCCCCATAGTCTTAAAGAAATCCCTTTAACATTTCTTGTTATACTGGTTTGGTGATAATGAAACCCTTAAGCCTTTTGTCTAGGAAGCTCTTTATCTCTCCTTCAGTTCTAAATGACAGCCTTGCTAGGTAGAGTAATCTTGGTTATAGGTCTTTACTTGTCATCACTTTTAATACTTCATACCAATCTTCTCTGAACTGCAAAGTTTCTATTGAGAAATCAGCTGGCAGTCTTATGAGAGCTCCCTTGTAAGTAACTACTTTTCTCTTGCTACTTTGAAGTCTCTTTTTGTCTTTAATCCCTGGCATTTTAATTATGATGTATCTTGGTGTGGGCTTCTTTGGTTTGTTTTGTTTGGAACTCTGTGCATCCTGGACTTGTATGTCTATTTCCCTTGCTAGGTTAGGGAAGTTTTCAGTCATTATTTCTTCAAGAAGGTTTTTAATACCTTGCTCTTTCTCTTTTCCTTTTGGTACCCCTATGATGTGAATGTTGTTATACTTGATGTGGTTCCAAAGGTCCCTTAAAGCAGGGTTCCCCAACCCCTAGGCCACGGATCAGTACAGGAGGAAGTGAGCAGCCGGTGAGTGAGCATAGTTTCATCTCTATTTGCAGCAGCTCCTCAGTGCCAGCATCACCACGTGAGCTCTACCTCAGATCATTAGGCATTGGATTCTGATAGGAGCACCAGTCTCTGATGCCAAAAAGATTGGGGACCGCTGTCTTAAGGTATACTCCTTCAAAAATTTTTTTTCTTTTTGCTGTTTCCATTGGGTGTTTTCCACTACTTTGTCTTCCAAATCACTGATTCAGTTCTCTGCTTTATCTAATCTGCTGTTAATTCTATCTAATGGATAGTCCTCATTTTGGTTAATGTAGTCTTCATTTCTGTTTCTTTCTTTTGGTTTCCTTCTCTGTGTAAGTTCTGAGTTCACGAATTCTTCCCATAAGTTCAATGAACATCCTTATAACCAATGTTATGAACTCTGAATCTAGAGATTGCTTGCTTCCATTTTGTTATTTTGCTGGAGTTTTGTCCTGTTCTTTCATCTGAGATATGTTTGTTTGTTTGTTTGTTTCCCCATTTAGGCTCCTTCCAGTGTTTGTTTCTAGTATTAGAGAGATCTGCTACATATCCCAGTCTTGGCAGGGTGGCCTCATATATCAGGTGTCCTGTGGGGTCCAGTGGTGCAAACTCCCTGGTCACCGAAATCAGGTGTTTCACAGGTATCCCTTTTGTGGGTTGTGTGTGCCCCCCTACTGTAGTTAAGTCTTGATTGTTGTGGGTCCCTCAACATTTTTAATTATCTCGAACAGTGCCCCTAAGAGTTTATAAAGTGGCAAACTGAGGCTACTTGGTGCAGAGTTTGGAAAATGTGGGTGACTTCTTATAGAAAATAACTACTAAAACTAGATGATTTTCATAAATTCTGATAATGAATTTCAAATTCTACACGTCACATTTACAGTGCATGTCAATAACATTTACTGTACTTTAACTAAGCTAGACAACTTGCCTAAAACAATGCTGAATACAGTAAATACTGAATTCAAATATTCAGTGAATTAAATTAGCAATAAATTTAGACCTGTGAATGTATATGAACTCTTACCTTTTACTTTATTCCTCTGAAAATTAAATTTTACTTTATTCTTTTTCAGCTATAATCCAAAATCCTTACCAACTTAAACTGTCAGCACAGATTACAATTTTCAGAAATTATCAGTTATCAATATTATTTACTTGGATACTGTATTACTGCTTTCTGTGGTTATGATCCTACATTATAGTTCAAACTTTATAGAGAAGACTAGGGAAGTACCCAGGTGAAAAATATATTTTTTAAACACCTAAGTGACAAATATTCTTCTGGCTAAAACAAATATAAATATAATGGAACTGCAGTTCTGACAGAACTTAGTTAAAGAGATAAAAATTAAATAATAAAACAAATAATAGGATAACTTCAGGTCAATGATGTAAAGTTACAGTGAGAGACCACTTTAGGCAACTTTATTTAGGAAAGTCTAACTGACATGAGTTGACATCATGAGACAGGAATAAGGGAAAGGCACTAAAGTAGAAAAGGGCCTAGAATAAAAAAGGTAGTTTTTGCCATAAAAAGGAAATTAGCAAAGCTTGTGTGAAGAGAGTGAGGGAAAAAATGGTAATGAAATAAGATTTAAGAGAACTAGAATATAGTGAAAATAGCAGTCTTTAACAGATTGGATTTTATAGAAATCCCGTAAAAAAAACTTTCATCTTAAAACTCAAGTTTTAAGATGAAAAAAGTCATGATATAATTTACAAAAGATTTCTATGGCTGCTGTATAGAGAATGAACTAAGAGGAATGACAGAAGTGGAAACAGGTATTTAGAAGTACTGCAATAGTTAAAAGTTAACAGATAATGCTGGCTTAAACCATGATGGTGGTAGAAAAGATAAAATAAACAGATTTGATATTATTTTGGAGGAAGAACTGATAGGATTTGATAATGGACTAGAATGGGTGGTGGTGGTACTGATGATGAAGAAAAGGAACCAAACAAGAATGTTTCCTAGTTTGGGGAACTGAGTAACTTGTTACCTTTACTGAAATTAGGTAGAATGATGGAGAAAGGTTTGTAGAATAACTAGAGAGGACTGAATATGTAACTGTCATTCAATAACCTATCAAAACAACTAAAAAATGTAACTATTTGAAAAATATTTAATATATGCTTTTATGTTTTTTAAAACACATTCTTTGTTGTTTGTAAGGATGATACTAAATTACCTTTGGTAATACTCTCCAAATTATCTTCTCTTCCATGTACGAGAATTTATAGATTTTTTTCAATCTTAACAAAAGTTTATCCATAATTCTGATGTAGTTACCTCAGTCTACAGTATAAAAGGTAGTTATTATTTGGTTAATATGTGCTTTATCCATTAGTTTTTAAGGTCCAAAAAACCAAGAATCATGTTAATTTTTGATTACTAAAGTGCTGAAAATTTTTAGTGAATGCATAAATGAGTGAATATCTAGAGACATAAAGCTGATAATCAGTAGATTTACAATAATACAATAAAGAGAGTAGCATAAGGAGGAGGCTTTAATAATTGAGTAAAAATTAAAAAATTAAAACTTATAATGTAAAATCGCCTATTTATTTGTTTTATATAAATTACTTCTCATCTTACCTGGGAGTGGGGGATGGTAGGTGGTGGGGTGAATGTTATGTATTCTACCAAGAATGCCAGGTCTCTGATCCTGGAAATATCTAATCAACTTTATTTATTGAGTAGTCAAGAAAAAACACAGGATGTTTAAAATTAAATTAATAATATTTTCAAGGAATTTATAAATAATTGATATATGATCTTATTATTTAGTACATATTAATCAGTACTATCTAATACAACAGCTAAAATACATTTTGTTCTACAGCTCAAAAACTATTTTTGAAATTAGTTTTAAAAACTACTTATGGCTATTTTAACATTCCTTTTCTTCTGTCATTTAAGCTTTGTGGCCTTTCATGTCTTCCAAATAAGCACTGACATTCTAACTTTTTTTTCCACCTACACATCACCCTCCCCCCAATATTTTATTTTAAAAACAATATCAGAACTCATAATTCTAAATGGAGTAACAGATAATGGATTTATCTACTGCCCAGAACAACTAAAAAAAGGAAGATAAAATATATAAAATTAAAGTATTCAAAGAATAGAAGTGCAGTGATCCCAAGAGAGATGGGAAACAAATAGATGAGCCATGTAACTATCTTCATTTTAAAGCCTAGAGGAAATTTTCAGGTGGCTGGCACAGAAGGAGGAACCCAGGTGAAGTCCAGCAGACTCTGGGTTGAGGAGACTGAGTACAAGAGAACCATTAGGCACAAGCCTAAAACATGTAAGTCCCTATTAAGTCCCTCTTAACAAGTCACCCCAGTTCCTTTGGAATACATTCTCCTTTGATGCAACAATCAACATTATATTGTTCACAGGATTACTGATTTTAAAAGTTATTATTTTTTTTTAAATTAACTAAGCCAGGAATGGATATAGTACATGATAGTCCAGGTGACTGCTAGCTTGTGGGATTTAATAAACGAAATTTACAGAAGAAAGTTGAAGAGTTTTTCACTGCTTTATACAATCTTAGTGGTAGACCAGACCAAAATTACAGTGTATATGAGAAAATTTTCTACCACACTCTGCTGTTCCATACAAAAAAAAAAAAGGTAACTGTCACTTTTCTAATAACCTATTGACTTAATGCCCATGAAAGACATAATCTCTATTTTCCATATATTAAATCTTTTCACCATTGGTAGATGGATCTTAAATACAAATTTATTCATATTATACTCACACTCAAATTCTCATGTGAGATTAATATACAAGAAAATGCAAAGATTTTCTGTGTTGTGTTTGATGAGTTTTAACAATTTTATATACTTGTGAAAATACCATCCAAACAAGATATAGAGTATTTCCGTCACCCCAGAAAGTTTCCACATGACTCCAGTAAACTTTCTCCCTCCAGGCAATTATTTTCAGATCTGTACCACCATGAATTAGATTACATGATCTTTGGATTATAAAATTTACTCAAATTGTTTTTGTTTTTGAGATGAGATTACAACTTTATATACACAAACCAGGTATGCGTTCATAGTTTTTAACAGATAGATCAATAAATAGTTTCTAGTATGTGAGCAAGTAGGGATTTTCTCTTAGCTATATGTATTTCTCTTCTGTTCACAGGGCTTTTCCACCTTTTAGAAAATATCTGCCCTGATAACAGGAAATATGCTATATAAATGCAAACTAGTAATAACATAAAATCACATCATCAACCAGCACTCCGACTATCTATTCTCCAGCCAAATAATAATTAAGGGATTCCATAATTCTCTGGAAGAAGAATGACTGGCAAGTGCAATTAAAAATAGAGAAATATAAAAAAGGATTCATTACTGGGTTGATCTGTTTATCACTGATAGCAAAAAAGGTACGAGATCTTCATCAGAACTCATCTTTGTAATACCACCATCTTCTAATTAGAATTTGTTGTGAATTTAATTAAGTTTTTGCCTTTTATAAATTTCAAAATACTTCTCCTTCTGCTGGTATGCTTCTACAGACACGATCCTCAGAGTCATTATTCCTGATTTTTCTGGAATTAAGCTAAAAAGAAAGTACTGTAGTACATGTTTAAGAATAGTGCATTTTTATTAATTAAATAGAGGGTAAATAAAGCTTATTTGATTTGTATTCCAAAGAAGTGTTTACTTTGTGGCACTCTTTGATAATTTATGCTTTCTAATTTTAAAAAGCTTTGCAGTAGCTGGTACTTGCATGCATTTTTCAGTTGAAATAGTATCAGTTTTTATTTCACCTCTTTTGATCCCAGAACCCAGAAGAAACTTATCTAATGCTGATGACAATAATAGCAATCACTATGCTAAGGATCAGGTTTATCATGATTGTACATTTTAAATGTCCAAGTATAGTAACAATTTTGATAGTGAGTTGTGAGAAGGACTTATTGACCTATTCAACACCATGTATGAATGGTATGACCATCTCATGAGTCTATGCCAAATATTAAAAGCTCAAACATTTTTCTTTTAAAAAACCTGAAGCAAAACTTTATTCTAACTTATAAACACTGGATTCAATATTCTATATTTAAGAAAAATGTAGAAATAGGACAATTAAAACTATCTGTCCTTTCCACACTTAAAAACATTACTGACAAGGATATACTGCCACATTATGGAGCATATTGTTTTCCAGTGAAGTCAAGGAATAGGAGGGGAAAGGAGGATGAGAATAAAGATTTAGCCTTTATCAAAACCCCAGAATGTAACTATATACACCTTAAACCTGACAGTTGTTCAACATTTTAGCTTGCTAGGTATATCAGACAGCTCATGCTGCCATGACAAAATACCATAGATTAGGTGGCTTCAACAAGAGAAACTGGTCTTTCCACAGTTCTGGAGACTGGAAGCCTGAGGTCAGGGTACCAACACAGTGGCTTTCAGTGAAAGTTCCCTTCCTGGCTTGCATGGAGACCTTCTTGTTGTGTCTTCACATGATGACACCCTGATTATGAACTTCCAACTCTAATACTGAAGAACGAATAGGTTAAACCGGTCAGCACATACCAAAGTGATCGTTTCAGGTATCCTACCTAAACCAGCCAACACAATCACATTGAATCTATGATCTTTCATTGGAAATTAAGAGATATTGAAGCTTTCTTTTGATATCAATAGCCTGGAGTAGCTGTTAACTTTGTTAGCGTGAAAGAGGGCGGAGTTGAGAGAAGTATAAAAATTAATTAAATAAATCAGTCGATCAATCAACTGATCATGAAAAACAAAAACAACACAACTGGAACTTTGATTAAATCATACGTGAAGCCTAACTACCTATCAACTTGTTCAATTTTGTAAACTAATATATTCCTTTTATTGTTTAAGCCAATTTGAGTAGTATTTTCTGTTTCTTCTCAAATGATAAAAACAACTTAGTATATTAACTTTCTCTTACAGTGATAATTAGAAAAAACTTAAGACTCAAATATCAGACAAGAGTAAGCAAAAGCAACCTGGAAGACAAAAAAAATAGAAGCTTTTTTTAAAATCACACAATACCCTATTTTCTGCTGTACTATTTGCCATCAAAGTTTTAATTTAATTGATTATTCATCTACTAAAAAAATATCAGTCAGCAAGGGGTGGGTGTACCAAATTTGAACTTACTGGCTATATTTTGATTTATGGTGTGTGTGTGTAAATAATGTCATATCCTTAATTAATACCTGTCAGCTCTCTTCATATGCCAGCAGACAAGAAGAAAGCAATTACTAACCCTTACCATAACATTCTAGAATTAGGTTGATACTGCGTTTTCTCTTTGAGATTCAGAAGAGTCCCTGATGTCAGCGCTTTATTTAAAACATAAACTAGAAAGAACCCAACTCCTCTGAATTTGTAGGAAAGTGGTTTACAATAAAACTTGTAAAGTTTTGCTTTATCTTGGGAGATATTATACAATACAAATAAAGCTGAGTCTAAAAGGATAATTCATTGAATTTAATCCATACGTAGTGCAAATAGTTGATAAATGGGTTCACATGTATATTTACTCTCATTTTAATTACTACTAGGACAACTATTTTAAATTTGATTAGAGAGGATTTTATAAATTTGACCTCAAAGACAAGGGAACTAAAAGCAAAAATAAATGAATGAGACTACAATAAACCAAAAGTTCTGCACAGTAAAAGAAATCAACAAAACAAAAAGAAGACCAACAGAATGGGAGAAGATATTTGCAAAGGACACTTCTGATAAGGGGATAATATCCAAAACATATAAAGAACTCATAAAACTAAACAACTAAACAACAAACAATCTAAATTAAAAAAAAAAATGGGCAGAGGATCTGAACAGACACTTCTCCCAAGATGTAAAAATGGCTAAAAAATATGGGAAAAGATGCTCAACTTCATTATCTATTAGTGAAATGCAAATCAAAAGCACAGCAAGATACCACCCTACACCTGCTAGAATAGCTATTATCAACATGACATGGAGAGTTTGTAAAGAAAAAAAAAATCTGCATATACTGTTGGTGGGACTGTGAATGGTACAGCCACTGTGGAAAACAGTGTGGGGATTCCTCAGAAAATTAAAAATTTTCGAATTACCCAGCAATCCTTCTTCTGCTATCTACTCCAAAATTTTGAAAACATTTATCTGTAAACATATATGCACCTAGATATTATTCATGGTAGCCACAATATGGAAACCACCAAAATGTCCTTCGATAGATGACTGAATAAAGATGTGGTACATAGATTAAATGGAATATTAGTCAGCCATAAGAAAACATGAAATACTGCCATTTGCAACAACATAGATGGATCTTAAGAATATCATGCTAAGTGAAATAAGTCAAATAAAAAAAGTCAAGAACCATATGATTTTACTCATATGTGGGATACAAAACTGAAAGCAAATAAACGAGACAAATACAAAAATTATAGTCACAGGCAATAGTATGGTGGTTGCAAGAGGGGAAAAAGAGTAGGGGAAAGGTAGAAGAGGAAAAAGGGGGTCAAATATATGGTGACAGAGGATACTTGACTTTGGGTGGTAAAAACACAATGCAACATATGAATTATGCACTTGAAATCTATGTAATTTCATTAACCAATGTCACCCCAACAAATTTAATAAAATTTATTTTAAAAACAAACTTGAATATAATCCTTTCATTCTTTGTTCACTTGCCTAGTTATATTTTTACATAATTGCAAATGTAGTATGCATAAAAATATGAAGTATGCTTTTTATTTTTCTATATATTTTGCTATGATATTGTATATTCACAATTATAAATTTTGATTGCTATATAATGATCCATTGAACAGATCAATCAAGTTTAGATAGCTATCTGTATTTAGATATTGCCATATCTGATATCAAAATTTTAGATATAAAGAATAAATTAATATAACTATTTGGATCATTTCCTTAGAATAATGATAAAAATTGATTTTAAATCATAAAACATTTTTATAACTCTTCATAGAAATACAAAATTTTTTCCACAGTTGCACAATTTACATGGCGACTAGCAATAGTCAACGCATCAATTTTTGCAATAGTGCAACTGTTATATTTTCTGAAACTCAAAGGAAATTTCTAAAAATATGTCCTATAACAGGTTTACCTGTGGTGCATTTTAAAAGAACAACTTTCTTGGTTATTACTCCCATTTTAATAAATCAGAATCTCTCAGCTATGACCTACAAATATATAATTTAATAAATTGTTAACAATTTGGACAATAAAATTTGCCCAATAAAGTTTGAAAACTATTCTATTAAAGTATCTATAGTGTTTTCTCAGATTATCTTAAAAACCAGAATTATAAAAATGATTAGTTGTTAGAATCTACTGAATGCTTTTCACTTAACAGAATCTGTTCTAAGAGTTTTTACTTTTATTACTTCACTTAAGCCTTACAATAATTCTATGTGATAGGTAAGATTATTATCCTAATTTTATAAAAGTAGAAGCTAAGATAGAGTGGTTAAGAAGCCCTGTTAGTGAAAAACATACTATTGTAATCCAGGCTGTCAAGCAAGGATCTGAGCTCTTAACTTCTGTACTATACTGCTTCTCAGATGTCAATTATTTTCCCAGATATTACTCCACCATAAATCATTCATTCCTTGAACAGATGTTTTTACCCGAGGGTAAGAAAGCAGACCTGATTAAGATGGCTATAGAAAAAATAAAGCTGTATAAAAAAGAGAGAAAAGAAAATATTGGGAGTATAAAATAAAGGGGCATATGTAGAGAAATAATATTTGTCAAGTACCTCAAAAAGAAATTTTATACATACAGTGCTATTTTTATATTCATATGTATATGTAAATGACACATCATGACCTGGCTAACTAGCAGCTTCTGATATGTGATGATGCCCAGACTAAGATTAGATCCACTTTAACAAAGCTCATATAATATGTAAAGAGTTTTAGAAAAGAGACTTCTCAGATTCTAAACCTTGAACATATTCTGGGATTTATAAACAAAGAGAAACAACTTATTATATGACTAACAAGTGGAATCTATGTGGCATATATTTGTATTAGCAATTCTAGTATTTTAATAACTTAATGTAAAGTTATCAATAACTTTTGAAATATGAATACCTCAGAACCCAGGGTGATTTATAGGAGTAGTATGTGAAGCATATATAATTACATTAATAATTTCCATACTTTTCGGATCTAGTCCGTTTCATGAACAGGACTGTTGGTTAATGATCCTTATAATGACAACTCCAAACAAGCCTTTCCTGTTCAAACATTTTCCTCCCTTTGTTAACTCAAGTCCCTTCTTAAACACAGTTTCTCATTACCTTCCTTTATATACCTAATGCTCTGGACATTCATTACTCCCTAAACAATTCCATTTGTTTTTTTAACTATCACAACTGTGCTCCTGTAATCCAGTTTATCTGTGGATATTGATGATTCAAATACTCTCTCCCTACTGAAGCCTCTGGTCAAAGGAAATGTACATGCCTTTTGAATTACTCTATACTTCTTTTTTTGATCTTATGAGTGAGAGGGCTAAGACTTGAAATTAGGTATTCTCATTTTATTAAGGAAATTACTAAGTGTGAGGGACTGTCAAGCAATTAAGAAAAAGACTGAATATGAAAGATAAGGTTCCTCTTCCCTGAGCGCTTTCAATACTGTTTTACAGTGTTGTTTCTTTTATATTTTAAAGAATGGTTGTCTAGAAAAGTTTGCTAATTTTTCAGTAATCTAAAATTTTGTAGGAACACAATTTAGACCAGATGCCTTACCAAGAACTTTACTGTTACAATGAAGTTTTATATATTACCCTCCTAGACAAATGAGCTAAGAAATAAGCATATTGAAGTGATGGTCTTATGACATATTCATATTATAATACTATATTGTGTTCTTTTTAATATGTTTTGATTCATTTTATAAATTACTTTATAAGGAATTTATTAAGAGTTCATATTCATCTTTCACTAATTTAAAAGTTTAACATTCTATTAAAATCATTAAGAAGACTTTCTCAATATAAATAATGGTGACAGAAATTTTCCTACTAAATTGTACTGGAAGAAAAACAAGTGGCCATCTAGTTTACCAGTAAGAACAGGTTCATACTATTACATGAAAACTATCTATTTAGGCCTACTTATTTGTCATTTAAAAATATAAAATAACATTCTGGTTTTCTTATGAATAATAAAGGATAGGCAAATCCAGGAAAATCTGGCCATCGCTCAGATTTAGGTAAATGGGTCCAGAATATACCATGGTGACATAAAAATTGTTTTGAGCTGAAGGCATTTGAGTTCCTGAAATAACTTCTCTGCCTATAAGGAAAGCCTCCAAAAAATGGCTCAAAAGAACTCAATTGTCATAAATTCCTTCCTGAGGAACAACTCTAATCTCAGAGGGAAAAGAAGCAGTACACTAAAACAGACATTGTCACAAAACAATCCTATCTACCATCTATTCTCCTAAGGGTTAGTTGGTCTTTCCAGAAAGTTATCTGTTATCCCATAAATCATCTTCCTCCTCCCCTTCTAAAAAGTCTTTTGTTTCTCCTAACTGATCTTCTCCCTTTCCTCTATTAAAATAGTACATAAGCCCACAAATTCTAAAACCTGTTTGAGTCACAATTTTTTGTGAACTCAGGTACATACATATATAATTAAAGCTGTTTTTTCTCTAACTAATCTTTGTCAGTTTAATTCACAAGTCTCTAAGTAGTAAATTAAGAGGGTAGAGGGAAAGTTTTCCTCCCTGACACAGTAAATTACAGCTATAAATTTAAACCTGTTTATGTTTTCTTCTCATGTCTTATTACATATTGAAAGTTTTTAAAATGTAAAATATTTGTTTTTTTTCAAAAGGAGTTATTCTCTCTTTAAATTAATGCCCCCCAAAACACTGATGACTAGCTCTGAATGTGGCTCAATTCTTGTGAACTATAGGCAGGAGGTATTATATTAAGAGAATTAAAAAAAAAAAAAAGAATTTTCAGATATATAATGAAGTAACATTACACCTACTGTATGAGCTCCTAAAATATTTCCAAAACTAGAAATTGAACACCATTACACCCTTATCTCTCTTTTGTCTCTCTTTAACCCTACTAATCCTTGTTGTTGTAAAGCAAAAAATAAAAGTAGAAAGACAGGTAAGTTTAGTCTGTTAGCATACTGTTTTCTTAAGAAAACTATAGAGCTTTGAGATGCCTCTAAACTAAAAAGAGCAAAATAGCTTAAGCCTTTTAAGAACTATTTTGTAAGCAACTTAAGTACCATATAATGTTATGGAGTACTTTTATAAATGAATCATCTAAAGTTGAGTGTATGTTTTCAAAATCAGTTGTAAATCTTTAATCAAAGCCTCAATGAATGCAGTACCAAATCTTCAGCTTTTAAAATTTTTAGCAAATTGCAATCATTGAAAACAAAGATTGTAAATAGGAAAGTGTTAAAATCCATCCTTTCAAAAGCAAAGCAGGAACTAGATAACTTAAAAAATAAAAGCTCATACAGAATATAAGATTTAATTTTGAAATTGTATAGTTGTACTTTATAATATCTTGACCTGTGAGAAAAGTCTTTTTGACACAACTCCCAATTTCAAATGAAATTAATATATTTATACTTTGCACAGAATTGAATAAAACCAAGAAAGCCTACAATTTTGCAATATCTTCCTATGGTGAAACATTCCAAAGAATCAATAGACATGTTAACTTTAAAGAGTTTAATCAACTAAAAATATTTGTCCAAGGAAGAAATTTTGAATAATACAAAAAGACACCATCTGCGAACATATTTAGGCTAAAATATTTAAATATTTCAATACTTTTCAAAGAAGATTGTAGGCAATTTATTTAAAAAATTTTTAGACTATTTTAAACTTAAACTTTTTAATAAAACATCAGTGACACAATATTACAGGTTGATATGGCTAAAAAAACTGAAGACATGAATATATACAAAAATTATTATTCTGCTTTAGTCAACTTTTATTATAAGATAATAAATGAAAATTTTAGCTGTTATTTTAAAGCACATGCTTATTTGTTATTTTTAAGACATGATATTATTTTTGAAAATAGTTTTTCAGTAGACTGGTTTTATAGGTTCACCAATATAAATCCAATTTCTTAGTCAATAATATTTCAAAACATACATAATTTTGTTTTAATGTCCCTTTTCTTTCTCAAACATGAAGTTGTTAGAAATGATAAATTACGTGTCTAGCCTACCAATAAATTTCCTGACATTCACTTTACCTCAGCTCACTAACCAATTGGACAAAGATAGAGTCCAAAATTACACTTCTGGAGATTATGGTAAACAGAACAAAACTGGTTTAAGACTGAATAAAGTGTTGTATTCCAAGAATCAACACTATGAACTTTTTAAGATGAACTGCAGGAAAAACTGAAATTCTGAGAAAGGATTCAATTATGACCTTATTTACATTAAAAAATATATTTGATTATATATTCTCTAAGTCACAAACTGCTTTCAAGAATACCTCCTACAGTCCCCTACTGCACATGTGAAAAATATAACAAGAACACACAAGCATTTTTATTATATCAATATTTGAGCAGCAAAGATCATCAACAGAGGACTTATTAATTGAATTATGGCACATCTGGAGAACAAAATGCAATGCAGCTATTTAAAAAAGATAGATCTGTTTACGCTGTTAATGAAAGATCTCTGAAATGTAATGTTAAATAAAAAGAACATGCAGAAGTGTATACATTTATATAAGTATTTTTACATTGTGCAAATATACATATATATAATTATAAATATATATGTATGTGCATGTACTATACATTCACATTCATGTGTGTGTGAGTGCATGTGCATGTGTGATGGTGGGCAGAGCCTTTGTGTGCATGTGTATGTGTGGATGATACCTTTTGGTAGCTTCATGAGCATATATTACATACTATCAAAAAACTAAAATACAAATATTTCAGAAAAAAATAAAGATCTTTAAGTGGACATCTGTTTTATTCTAGGATAAGTAACTAAATGCAAGAATTATACATTTAGAAAAAGAAGCAAAAAAACTTCAAGACAGCAAAAATCCAGGAGAGTTGTCCAAGAGCAATAATTTATTAAGTATAAAAATATATATACTTAAGATTATAATGCAAACATGCAATCAAAACAGTAAGATCCAATATGCCTGCATGTATTACTGTCAGAATATCCCCCCCAAATCTAAATTACAAATATACTTCTTTCACTGATGTTTTTTTAACACCTACAGCACCTGATATTCCTAGGTGGTTTCCCATCCAAGTACTAACCAGGCCCAACCCTGCTTAGCTTCCAAGATCAGACAAGATCGGGCATATTCAAGGAGGCATAGCCATAGCCATTCTTTCACTGATATTTAATTATAAAATTATTTTATTTCTCACCCTGTCTGGAAGTCTAATATTTGTGGCAAAAAAACAAAAACAAAAAACAAAATAGTTGAATTTATAGTAGCTAAGTGTCTCTCTCTTTGAAAGCTTAGTTACATTAAACCACTTCATTCTCTCATTTCCTCCCCTAAAAACAAATAGGGTATTTTGCAGTTTTCCATTTCATTGATAGTAAGAATTTTCTGAATTCTTTTCAGAAGTAAATGTTCCATGAGTAGTTATAGATTCAGTGTATCTGTGGGAGGAGGTGAGTTCAGGACTCTCTTATGCCAACATCTTTGACCAAAATCCATAAACTCTAAGGGACATTTATAAAGACCCAAACCTCAGAGTGCTGAATCCCTATGTAATGGTCCAAGATGGTGACATGGGAGCTTTCATGGACATACTGAATCTACAGCTACACATGGAGCAAATCCCTCTGTAAGGAATCCAGAAAGCAGCTGAATGAATCCTACAAATCGAGTAAACAAGGAAAAAACCACATCACAGACATCAAAATGGGTTTCAGGATACCCTTAACTAACGGAAGCTACTAGAAACAAAGGCAGTGGCTTGGACAATCACAAAAGTTTGAGAAAAAAATGAAGAGTTTGCACTGGCCTTATTGAAAAAGTTAATCTCCTACACAAGACCACTCTAGCAAAGGGAGAGGTAGCTATTTTATCTATTGCATTGAAACCAATACATAGAGTCAAGAAAAATGGAGACACAAAAGAATATTATTAAAAAAAAAAAAGAAGGGGTTGCTACACAGTGTAGTGGTAGCACATCTGCTTTACATGCAGAAGGTCCTGGGTTCACGCCCCGGGTGGAACCACAGACCATACCCCAGGTAAGCCAGGCCCCCACAAGCGTGCCAGGGGTGCCAGGCCCCACATGCACACCACGAGCATGTGGAAGGAGATGCCTCACCTTCAGAGATCCAGTTCTTAAAGGGAACGGCAACATCCATAGGTCAAGGGTGGAAGTGGAGGGGTAGGACAGGTAATTAAAGAGGGGGGAAAAAAGAATAATATAAAATTTTAGAAAACGACTAATAAAATGAAGATAAATAATTTACCTAATAAAGAGTTGAAAAGAATGGTTATAAAGATACTCACTGAGGTCAGGAGAACACTGCATGAATAAAGCGAGATTTTTGACAGAGATAGAAAAAAAAAATACCAAGCAGATCAGAGTTGAAAAATACAAAAACTGAACTGAAAAACTCTACAGAAGGGTTAGATCAAGTAGAAGAAAAGATAGTGCACTTGAATACCAGGAATTGGAATTCATCCAAATAGAAGAGCAAAAAGAGCAAAAAGAATGAAAAAGATTAAAGACAGATTAAAGGACTTAATGGGACACCATCAAGTGCACAAATAGGCATAACAGCACCTCAGAAAGAGAAGAGAGTGAGAAAGAGAAAGAAAGCCTAATCAATGAAATGATGGCTGAAAACCTCCCCAATCTTAGTAAAGAAAAATCATCCATACCAGGAAGCCCAAAGAGTTCCAAATAAAATGATTCCAGAGACCTACACCAAGATACATTATAATTAAATTGTCAAAAGTTAAAGATAAGAATAGAATCTTAAAAATAACAAGAGAAAAAAAATTTGTTGTATACAGGGAACCCCAAAATATTATCAGCAGACTTTTAAGCAGAAACTGCAGGTCATTAGGGAGTGACACAACATACTCAAAATGCTGAAGAAAATAACTGCCAACAAAGCAAAATCTGAGATTCAGAATTGAAGGAGAAATGAAACAGTATGGCAGTTCCTCAAAAACTTAAAAATAGAATTACCATAGGATCCAGCATTTTCACTTCTAGGTACTTATCCAAAGTATTTAAAAGCAGAATCTCAAAAAGATATTTTTAGACCAATGTTCATAACAGCATCTTTCACAATAGCTAAAATGTATAAGTAACCCAAGTGTCCATTGACAGATGAACTGAAAAACAAAATATAGTATATGTATACAATGAAATATTCAGCCCTAAAAAGAAAGTTCTGGCATATGCTACAACATGGATGAACTTTGAGAACATTATTATAAATGAAATAAGCCAGTCTCAAAAGAATATTATATGATTTTACTTATATGAGGTTTCTGAAGTAGTCAAGTTCATACAGATACAAAGTAGAATGCTGGTTGCCAGGAGCAATTCCTGGGAATTGGAGAGGAGCACAGAATGAGAGCTAGTGTTTAATGGGTACAGAGCTTCATTTGGAGAAGATGAAAACATTCTGGAGATGATGTTGGAGATAAACTGCACAACAATATGAATGTACTTAATACCACTGAAGTATACACTAAAAAACTGTATGTTTAATGTTACATATATTTTACCACAATTTAAAAAATTAGGGGAAAAAGAGGGATCGACCGCTTCAGAAAATATTTTGTATTTCCTTAAATTAGTAAACATGAAGTTACCATAGGACCAAGCAATTCCACTCCTTGGTATACATCAAAGAGAAAATAAAACATACTGCCATACAAAAACTTTGCAAAAATATTCATAGCAGCATTAGTCATAACAGCAAAAGGTGGGTAAACCCAAAAGCCTGTTAACTGATGAATGGATAACTAAAATATGGTCTATCCATACAATCAAATACTATTTGGCAATAAAAAATAATAAAGTATTAATATATGCTATAACATGGATGAATTGTGAAAATACTATGCTCAATGAAAGAACCTCGTCACAAAAAAAGATATTTTGATGATTTTATTTCTGCAAAATATCCAAAATAGGCAAATATATAGAGACACTGAATAGTTTAAACGTTGCCTAGGAGAGGGAAGATGCAAGAAAAAGGAGAGTTGCTGTTAATGGTTCAAGGTTTCTTTCTGGGGAGATGAAAAGATTCTTAAATTGACAGTAGTGATGATTATGCAATTCTGCAAATATAATAAAAACCACTGAAGTACACAAATGGGTAAATTGTAATGGTATGTGATTTACATCTCAATAAAAAATAAAAATTTTTAAATTTTAAAAAGATCCTGCTGAAAGGAAGGTAACATCGGATCAGTCTCCTTATGCACCCCTGCCTCCCCAAAAGAAGTTAAATTCACTAAGAACTAGAAGAAGTACACAAGCATAATTTGAGCAAGTTTCACTCTTCTCGGTAACAGCCAGGTCAAATCTAAAACACTGTGCTCAGCTCTTGCCATTATACTTTAAGGGAAGCACTAACAAACTACAGCTTATTCAGGGTGGCTTTCTCAAATCCAATTATCTTGACTAAATCATTGGTCTGAATAAATCAATGAAATAACTAAATTAAAAACTTACAAATAAATAAATAACATATATAATAAATGATCTATTGTTACCCTTCTTGGAATGTAATATACTTTACTGGGATAGACAATTAAGCTTTGGATTACATCTAATACTTTTGCAAGTCACCATCCTTTACAGAGATATCTTGGAAGCAAAAAGAATAACCTGAATTCCATTTTATTACTCTGTCACAAAAATTATGACAAAGACCATGCCTACTTTATTCACCATTATTTCCTAGGTCTTACCATATTAAATGACATACAGTAAGTACTCAAATATACATAGTTTTTTCCCCCTAAATTCATAGCTTAATGATAGAGAAAAAAAAATGCCTTAAACTAAGTATTTTAAAGTATCCTAATTGGATTTCAGCTATTTATATTAAAAAAAAATGTCAAGACCATATTATGTTGCTTCCAACCTAAGTTAACTATAAGAATTTACATTTAATGCCAGGAAATTAAGTGAATTCTGACCAGCATAAAAATGTCACGTTACCCTACACCTTAAAATTCACATGTTTTTCTAGCCTATGTTCTTAGTTATTTATAAAAGAGGGAGAAATAAAATAGAACTTCAAAGAGAAAAAAGAAAAATATCATGTTCTTAACTTTTAAAATTACTGCTTTTTAAGAAACAAGTTAATTAAGGACTGAATTACCCAAAATATTTTTTCCTCTACCAAAATTATGCTGTGAACAATTTTCTCAAAGGGAACAACTCAGAAAATATACTCAACTTTAAAAATGCTTTCAGGGATCTTCCTTGATTTCATTAAGAAAGAACGGAATCCTTTCTTAGCTATATCTGTTCTCAGTATTCTGAGTAGCAAGTGCCTATAAATCAGAACCATAGAGATTAGTGAGGTCACTCATCATTTCCTTTTGCTCCTGGAGTTAAGTCTCTCATTACCTCATGCACACTTACAAAGATGCTGAGGCTGCAGAGGGAACCAGTGTTGATCAAAGTTTAAATATAGCCATTAGGTCTCCAGAGAGTAAATTTCTGTATTGAACACCAACAAAAGCCAAATGTTAGAATCAGAAAAATGTAAGCAGTGGGGAAAAGGCAGGTTTTGCCAATATATATTCACTATACATTGAGTCTATTACCCCTTACTCTCTCCATTACCCATTCGTTTAGTCACCAAATCACACACTTGTACCATTATTCATCTATTTAAGAAATATTTCTGTTGGGCCTATTATGTATTAAAATACTGTAGTGGTGACAGTGATATAACATTAGAAATGAATACAATCTCTACCCTTAAGGAGGTTATATTCCATTGAGAAATAGAAACAGCATACATGATAACAATGATAACATAGGTAAAGGCTATGACAGGTGCTTAGACAACACATAGAAGTAGCACATGGGAGATCACAGAGGACTCCAGGAGAAAAAAAGCCAAGCCCAACCAGCCTTCTTTCCTAAATAGATTACCCTAGAGTTAAGAATTAGGCTTTTCTCAACTTAACTTGCATTTAATTTATCTCAGAGAGCAAAAATATTAGGGTAGTTTTTATTTACTACACTTTCTAGGCAAGAGTATAAAGAAGCAGTAGAAAAAGCTGGCTTCCTTGAAACTGCTGCCCAATAGTACAGTATTATGAAAATCTCCCCAGCAGAATAGAGATATTTTAATTTTCTATAATCTCTCAAAAATAGTATTTTATAATTTTTAAATTCTCAAAATATCTAGAAAAGAAATAAATGGTGTTCTCTAGCTTTTGTCATTTTCTTCCTAATTTGGGCTGAGTTACAAACTGGTGTGTCTTAGGAAGTGCATTAAGTTAGCACACTTAGCAAACTTCTTTACTGGCCTGTCTGATTATCTTCCCAACCCACATCCAACATATGATAGCTGAGCCATAAACAGGACTCAGTACTCATTCCATTGAGGCTTTTATTTTTACAGGTGTTAAATCTCACTTTCAGTCCCATTTTAGTCTCTGTAGTTCCACTTCTCAGATACCAACATAAAACAAAACCAAAGGAAATAAAAAATTATATTCTATCTTCTCTTAACAAAAGTGAGAACAATTAAATGATCAATACAGAAAAATATTTTCAAACATTTTAATGTCAGTGCCTAGGTGGGTAGTACTAAGATATGGTCATCATATTTTTAATAAACTTAGTAACACAAATTAAAACCTGCAAGTGAAGTCAAGTCATTATGCTGTAAACCTTAAACTTATACAGTGTTGTATACAAATGTGATAAAATCAAGAAAGTCAAAACTGAGGCTGGAAATGTAAAGAAAACAATGCCTGGTTGTCAGGTGGCCACCACTATGTAGTTTTGTGACCCTACATAAATCACAACTTAGTTAAAACTTTAGCTTTATTTCTAAATTGACAAGATTAAATTAATTGAATATGACTCCCTAAACTCATTGTAGAAAATTTCAAAAGTATTGTGACTAACAGACCCTAAGATGATCTCCAATAATTCCCACATCCTGGTGTTCACCTTTGTGTAATCTCCTCCCTTTGAGTGTGGGTGGAACCTGTGATTTGCCTCTAACCGAAAAGTGACAGTATGTTACTCTCATGAATAGATGACACTATATGATAGACCTGTGAATAGAAACTTGCCAAGACCTAGCAAAAAACAGCGTATTCAGCCATTCAACCATAAGGATAAGAATTCTGCCAACAACCTGAATTAGTTTGGAGCAATTCTTCTCCAGTCAAGCCTCCAGATAAAAAAGAAACTCAGCCAACATCTAGATTGAAATCTTGGATGACTCTGAGCAGAGGATAAAGTGAAATTGCACCCAAAATCCTCACTCATGGAAACTGTAAGATAATAAATGTTTGTTGCTTTAAGACAGTTAAGTTTGTGGTGATTTGTTGCACAACATTATAAAACTAATATAAGCAAAAAGTAAAACCATCCATTTGTTCACTCTAACCATCAATGTCAGATGTGTCGATGTGTTTTAGATTAATGAAATACATGAATATCAAATTTTTATTTTAATCATTAGTTTCAACCTCCTAGATCCTCATTTACCTTCTGCTAAACTGAGTTTAGAAACAGCATAACATACTCAAGAAGTTCCCGTTTTTTTTCTCTTAATGAATCTCTCTCATTTCCCCTTCCCTTCCCCCTACCCTCCTTTCCCTCTTTCCCTCCCTCCCTCTGTTCTTCCTTCCTTGCTTTCTTCCTTCCTTCCCCTTTCTCCCTCCGTCAGTCCCTCCCTCCCTCTTTCCATCCATTTTTTTTAACAAAAGCTTCATTTCAAGGATCACTTCTTTTTGAAATACTTATCAGTGTTCCCATTAAACTTTTATATGCCTCTATAATAATATTCTTCAGTTATTATAATGGAATGGTAAATGAGAATCTCTGACTCTTTTCCCTCTTTTGATTTATAGTGGTGAAGTTCCTCTTTTTTAGAAAGAAGTATGAAAAACAGAAATAACCTGTTTTTATTCCACCTGCTGTCTAGTCAGTTGAGATTAAAGTAATAAATTCATCTGAGTCATTTTACATTTGTGTGTGTATTACATAAATAGTCAAATAATTTCAGCAAACAAGGGAATAATTATTATCAACTAATTGGACTATGTAGTCCTTTAAAGTTATTATAGATATTACTACTAATGTCTGCCTAATTCAGATACTATGCCCAGGCACAAAATGTTATATGACAAAGTAATAACACTTCTGAAGTGTATTAGTTCTTTCTCAAATTAACAACTGAGAATCAGTACAGTAGGCATCTCTTAGCTTTATCACTCTTTTTCCTAGGACTACCTTTTCTCTCATTTAATTAGGGTATCCCACTATTTTGGCCACAGTGATTGGCTGAGGTGTGGGCACATGACCAGATTAACAAAATCAGAACTCTTCCAAGGGATTTTATATTTTAGAGCTGGAAGTAAAAAGAGACCATGGGGCTAGAGGAAGGAAATTAGAGTAAGTTAGCAGCCATTTTCCTAGTTTCATAGAAAAGCCTAAAGATGATGGCATAGGGTGAGAGAAACAAACCCAGTTGCATTAATTCCCTATTTCTGTTCTCTGAGGTTGCTATACCTGACCTGGTTTCTAAAGTTCTTTCTTGATTCCATGAGAAGTAATCCTTAATAACATAAGCCAATCGAGTTTCATTTTGATTTTTAAGCTACTTTGAATTAGGTTTCTATACCCTGAAAATAAAAGAATCAACTAATTAAAAATGATATGTTATTTACTTCATTAAAACATTCTAATAATGAACTGGTCATTTATATGCCTCAGGTGGACAACTCAGATATTATCCATCTTAAATCATATGTTCCTTGATTATAAGAACTATGTCTATTAAAACTAATTGTTGAAGAAATTAAGATGAACATTATTACTGCTTTTCATTAGATAAATTCTAAAACAAATAAATCCTCAAAAGAATTATACATACATTCTCAGGAATGTATGAAATGATGGAAATGAAGAAAGTCTTCTAAAAGCAAAGTAAAATTTAAAGTCTTTGGATATGTAGTTTTGACACAAAACGCAGTACCTTTAATAGCACCAGTCTAGATTAAGCTGTTCCAATACACACTTTATGTATCAATTTATATAAACTAAAAAAAAAACCTGATTAAAAATGACAAAAACTTAGAGGCATATAAACAAGATAGCTTTGTTAGCTACTTTACATTTCACAGAACGATTGGCAACAGAGCAAAATGAATGATCAGTAACATTTAAAACACTGCCATTGAAAAAATGCATTTCCACATCAAAATTTATTTACAGAGAAACAAAAAACAATATAAAAAAAAAACCTCTTCAATTTTGTTCAATAAATGTTAAAGGTCTCAGAGATACTCTAAATTGAAATAGAATAAACAGACCATTAAAAATTAACTAAATTATCTACCTAAAAATGCAATATGAGAATGTACAGCTCTATGGAAAATAACCACTTCAAAAACTACTGTTTATCCTCTGCTGACTGGCATTTTTAAGAAATTCAATTCACCATAGCAACCTGTCTTAACACCAGCAGATAAGTACAGCTATATTTAGATATGATTGCTTTCCAGAAGGCAACCCTGCCTTCTTTCATATTTAATGCCATGATCCAAAGAACCAAAATATCATTCAATCAGATTGTAGCGTGAACAAGTATACTCAAAAGGATAAGGTTGTATTTCAGAACCATGAAAAGGTAAAATTTGTAAAGCAGTACATACAGGTAAATAAAAATATGTCTAAGAAATTTACAATCAGATAAAAATATTTTGCCCAATTTTATCTTTTTTCTTAAAAATGAAATGCCGTTATCAAGCACTAGTCATCTATAATATCAAAATACATTTCAACTAGCAAGTTGTTTTTTAATTAGTATGCTGCATTTTCAATCTGGCATCTTCTAATTAAAAAAGAATTTTTTTTTTTACCCCAAATCCTTTATAGATGAGCTATAACAAGAGAAGAAGTACCACAAAGCAAGTAATACAATGTAAAATAAAGAAGATGAATGAATTAAAATGCTATTGTTACAAAATTACTATGGACCTATTTGTATTTTAAAATCTTCATAATGACAATGAAAAGAATTTCTATTTTACTAAATAACAGTTTTACACAGTTTACACAGTTACAATATACCAAAGTACAATAATAATCAAACACAGACAATACCTTTTATTTTTGTTTACTTTGTAGATGAGTTGCATCAAAATGATTTCTAAAGACAAGATGTGAAGAAGTGAAATTCAATTAAAAATGCCAAGAACATATCATCTCACACTCACTGGGGTGATTATTATTAAAAAAAAAAAAAAAACGAAAAAAGAAAAGAAAAAAAGAAAGAAAAGAAAAGAATGAATTTTGGTGAGAAAGTGAAAAAAACTGGCACTTTTGTGTACTATTGATAGGAATATAAAATGGTATGGTCACTAGGGAAAACAATATGGCAGTTCTTCAAAAAATTAAAAGTAGAATTACTATATAATAAAGTAATTCCAATTCTGAGTATATAAACAAAAGAATTAAAAGCAGGGTCTCAAAGAGACATTTGGACACATATTCATAGTGTCATTATTCACAACAGCCAAAAGGTAGAAGCAACCTAGTGTCTACTGATTGATGAATGGATAAACAAAATATGGTGTGTGTATATGTATGTATATATAATGGAATATTATCTAGCCTTAAAAAGGGAGGAAATTCTGACACATGCTACAACACAGATGAATTTCCTTGAGACTTTCAGGCTAAGTGTAGTAAGCCAGTCACAAAAAGACAAATACAGTATCATTCCACTTATATGAGATTCTTAGAGTAGTCAAAATCATAGAAACAGAACAATGGTTACCAGAGGCTGAGGAGAAGAGAAAATGGCAAGTTACTGTTTAATGGGTACAGAGTTGCCGTTGTGCAAGATGAAAACATTCTAAGGACTGGTTGCATTAACAGTGTGCATATACTTAATACTACTGAATTGTACATTTAAAATTAGTCAAGATGGTAAATTTTATGTTATGTTTATTTTACAATTTAAAAAAATACCAAGAACATTGATAAGAAGAAATATTTCTTCATCCATAATATAATTTATTAAGAATTTAGAATTAAGAGTTCTTCTATTGAAACATTGTTTTTTATAAAGGTTTTAACTTGGTAATATCTTTTTCAATATCTTGACATCACTAAAACAACTGGAAATACACTTCAAGTACCAGAGAGAAAAACAACAAAAACTGACATACTTATCATGTAGTACAAAATTCTCAAAGAATATAAACTTTTCCTAGTTGACTATAAGGAAAATTACTAATATCCTGCATTAAAAATTATATTTTTAGTATTCTGAGATGGCCATTTCTTCCATGAATTAAACAATTCTTCCTCTAACTGATTTGCATAACGCACATCCAGAATGGTCTTAAATTTTTAAAAGCTTCTGCAAATTAAATAAAATGAGACATACCAAACTATATCTTTCCCCTCCACACACCACAGCATCAACACAGTGAACAGTATGAACAGGCATTCAATTTCTGTTAGTCTTTTTATCATGTTATTTTTCCTCTTTTGAGTCTTAAACAGCTTTTAATAATTTCTATAAATGAATTTGTGTTCAAATAATTATTTACGTTAAGCAGTTTATAATCAAGAAATCTAAAGCAGAAATATGGTTAAGATGTTTTATCTTTCATCTTCAGCAGATTCACTGGAGATCTGAAAGTATTTGTGAGAATTAACTCTGTAAGAATACAACTAAATACAACAAAATAAAATGTAATACATAGTACCTCTTTTGCATGTAAGTCATCATCTCTCCAGAAGAAACAGCATAAGCGATTTTTAAAAATTAAATAGCATGTATACTTCCAATTAAAGAGAATAAAAATTAATTATATCATGCTAAAAATAACATTATAAATATGGAAATTATGTATTACATTAGATAAGTTTCTAATATGGTGATAACATAAAGTTAAATTTGATACTTTTCAATAAGTCATTGAGAGACCACCACTAATGCATGAGGTCTTAAAACACAACTCAAATGGAGAAATTAGACATATGACAGAGGAAATCAATCTTAAAATATTTATAATCATAAATAGAAGATAATCTATTACAACAGTTAAACTATTTCAAATTTAACATGTATGAAAATTACTAATTCAAATAAACTCCTAGGCACATTCATCAACAAAGAGAGAATGTCAAGTTCCTATACTTGGTCTTACATTTAACACCTATAGAACTGTGATAGAAACAACTATTCTCAGAGCACCCCCAAAAAAGAGAGAGCTTCTTATGTACCTCTTCACCTCGGCCTTGCCGTAAGTCACATTCTGCTCTCATTATTACAAAAGATCAAAAGTTAGTAGCAAGACTAGAAAGTCTTATTTAAGGATCCACAACTTTCTTCTCTTCCAATGGCATCCTCCATCATCATGCTCATACAATATAGCTCACTCCGTTCATTTCAGTTCAACAATTAGTTTTACTATAATGAAAGCAAAATCTTGGGGTGCGTATTATATACAATTTAAATAAATTACAGAGGGTCTAGCACATTATTCCAGTAGATTGACACAGATTTAGAGTATTAATTAGTTACTTTTGCTTTGGCTTTTACATTCTGCTGCTCTGAAGCAGTAAAGTCCTCAAATTTCACTCAGTCTCTCTCTCTCTCTCTCTCTCTCTCTTTCACACACACACACACACACACACACACACGCACGCACGTGCGTTCACATGAATGTGCACACTCTCCCTCCCTCCCTCTCTCTCCACTTTCATTTCTGTACTTTGCCCAAAGAAATTCAGTACCTTCTCATTTATCTCAAGACATGCTACATGTTGCTCTAAGTGTCAATATTGACTAGATGGTCTTGGTTCTCCTTAGTCTGTTTTTTCCTTTTCTCTTTATTCTGTCTTCCTTTCTTTCTATGAGCATTAGTGATTGAAATACTCATTTTTTTTTACACATCAACTCTTTGGAGTATCAGCAGCTCAAGTAGGTGAATCATAATACAAATCTGTCAAGCATATTAGCACATAAACCATTCATTCAATAGTCTAATAATATTTTATTTAGGACATTTATTAAAATAGCATGGATGCAATTTTTAGCAACTCTTACACTAGTCTGGAGTACTCATCAAATGCCAGCGATTTTTTTAAAAAGGGGATTTTTGTAAAAACATTACTTCTGACTATTTCCTACTCAGTGTTGACACATAAACAATTCAACTCCATATAAAACCATATAGTGTACAGAAATCGGTGAACAAATAGTAAAAATTTATGTCAAGAGTCTAGGACAGAAAAGAGGTGGCTGGCCTTAAAAAAATTATTATCTATGTAGTATGTACTACATAAATACGCTACAGAACAATAACTCAAAAGATGTCCCATCATAACGACTGAAAAAGCACCTTCTTTTGTCCACACTGGGCATTTCTTTCCCTAAAGAATTTTACAAAGTAAAAAATATATCTCTAAAATATGAATTACAGTCATTAATAGTACATTTTCACAATTCTTAATAAAGAAAAAACTCTTCCTGAATCCAAGTAGCAAGGGCAAAAACAAATTCTCATTAAATTCTTACATTCTAGACTAATGCCAAGAGAATAATGATAAATTAAGATAATATCTGGCTACTTTAAAGTAGAAGACATAAAAGATTGCAATGAACAGATAAATAATCCTCTTGTACCAAAAATATACCTTACAAATAATACAATAATGGAATCACTTAATTTATTTTGTTCAAATGGGTGAAATCTTTAAAAAAAGAAAGATTCCTCCCATATTCACAAGAAAAACAGAACTCTTCATGCAAATAAATGTTATTCAATATTCATTTACTACGAATATTTACATTCACATAGATTAATTATATTCTTGATTAGATATTTACAGGACTGAAATGACGCCTGTCAATCTTCACTAGAGTAAAAATCATGAAGAAAAAATATTGACAAGCCCTTTATGTGAAGAAAAGAGAGACTAAGTCAAGAAAAAAAGTGAGAGTTGGTTCTGCAAACTCATTTCTGACATCATTATATTATAAACTTCAATATTCAATCATTTTCAATATTTCAATCATTTTCGTCTTGTGACTATTTTTTAAATGAATGAAACATCATTAAGGAATCGATAAATTTCAGGTTTAACACATTTTTCCTTTTTATTCCTCACAATATTCTTAATCAATTACATATAAAAGTTATGGGAGTGTAGATTACATATAATGTGGAAGACTGATTTCCTGTTAAAACATATTTTACTGAAAGCATTGAACATCATCAAAGAAAGCACCTGCCAGTACTCAATTTTCTTTTCTCTGCTGCCCAGGGTTAACTAGTCTTGATTTTTTTTTTTAATAACAGGTGATCTTCCTGGGAGGTTATGTTCATATAAAAGATAGTGTACATAATTTCTAGTAAACATACAACTGCAAAAATTTATTAGTTCATGAAATAGAAAGTGAAATAGTAAAGTAAATGCTGATAATGAATAGGATTGACTCATGAGCAAGAATTACAACCTATAAAACGCTTCAAAAATTTTGTGCTACATACAGCTTTCTAATGTAAATTATTAGAAATATACTCAACATATTCAAATGTTATTATAAATAATTATTTTATATATGTAATTATACTTACACATAATTATAGGAACTATTAAAAAAAAAAGCTTATGATTGATGTGAACAAATTCAATCTTATCTTCTCAAGCAAAGAAACTACTAATCCTCTGCCCCACTTAGTATCTACTGCCACATTGGCAAGATATCATCAGCCATTAACAATGCTCCTCGAAAGTCAATCATTAATCATAACACAATCTCTTATTCTAAAATCTGTATTTCTAAAAAGTAACTGTTCCATAACTTCACTTCTTTTTAAACTATCATGCGTTTCGTTACACATAACACAAATTGTTAGAAAAGAATAAATTACTCAACCTTAAATCAGTTCTGTTACAGTTATCAGTTACTCTTTTGAAAAAAAAGTCACATCAATCATAAAGTTTTAAATTATATTTAGTACTAAAAACCAAATACTCACAAAGAAGGATCTTGTACGAGATCTTTGAGATTTATCCCACTGCGATCTTCTGCAAGATTCCTGAAGCAACTATCACTCACTAAATAAGGGGAAAAAAAGAAAAATTAATTTCTGTTTATACTTCATTTAAATTACTGCTGACTAAAAAGAATTTTGAAATTAAAACTGGCTCTCTAGATACAATTTTTCCCAAAATTATACTCATCAATATTGGGCTAGGACGATTTAGCAACAAATATAAATATTCAATAAGCAGTCAATAATCTAAGCAAAGGTCTAAACTGTGTTCTCACTTTTACAAGACTAATTTACCAACACATAGTGGCAAGTCACAGCTAGAAAAAAGGATAAATTATCCCCCACAATCACATTTTTAAAGATACTGAAGGGCAATGGAAGCAAAATGAATAAACTAAGAGAAATGATATCTCTTTTTAGGTAAGCTGAACCTCTTGATTGTTTTAATTTCTGGGAGGATTCGCCATTTAGACACAAGTTAAGAATCAGAAGGTGGGACACTACCAAGAAAAAGAGAAACTAGCATAGCTCTTGATGGTTCATGGGCTGGTATGATGGAGTGGAATCTTATAGAAGCCCCAAAACACAGTTTTCTCCTGGGATATTTGCTGAGGTTTGGGCTAAAAGGCAAATGAATTCTGTAGTGTTATGGTGATTAAGAGTCAAAGTCACACTACAACAGGTGGTACCTCCCACTTTCAGTGTAGAATTTCAAAAGGTGACCCCTCAAGGCATTCGCTCTCACCCCAAAATACACCACCCTGAGAGGGGGTGATGAGAAAAAAGAGGCAGAACACAAAAGATAGAGGAAAATCTCCCACAATTTTATAGTTCAGAAGTACAAAGACACACCAAAGAGACCTGCAACACAACAGGTCTTGCTCTTAAGACATTTAAAACCAGAGGAGGTAGACTAGCTATATCTAAAGCTGTCACTCAAATCATCCAGTTCAATTCATGGTTGAGTTGACACCTCAACTCAGCACTTCACATTTCTAATACTGGAAAGAAAATAACCTTTACATCCATCTATGATCCTATAATAAACAGTATTTGGTATACAAAAACAATTACAAAGCATGGTAAAGGACACAAAATGTGACCAATAATTAAGAGAAAAAATACGATCTATATGCCAACTCACAAATGGTACAAATTTAGAAGATAATGACTTTAAGAAAATTTTTTAACTTAAAATTAAAGAAGATATAGAAAAATGTCCACAGTAGATGAAAAGAAGAAAATTTCAACAGAGAATTTAAACCTATGAAAAAGAATCAGAGTAATTTTAGAACTGCAAAATACGATATTTGAAATTGAGAGTCAGTGGGTGAGTTTTATAGCTGACTCAACACAGTGAAACACCATATTAGTGAACTTGAAGGGATGAGCATAAAATATCCTACTAAAGCAAGGAGAGAAAAAAAAAAGAAATGAAAAGAACAGAGCATAAGAGACAAGTGGGAATCAGATAGCCCAATGTAACTGCAGTTGAGAAGAGGAGAGAGAGAATGAAGCAATTTTTTCAGAAAAAAAATCTAAGAATATTCACAAACTGATATAACAACTCATGACTCAGGTAGTATAACCAACCCAACACTGGAAAAAATGAAAGAAAACACACTCAGCAATCAAATGGCTGAAAATCAAAAATAATAAGAAAATCGTAAAAACAGCTAGGGGAGAAAAAGAATACATTGCCATCAAAGAAAAACAAAACTTACAGTTAAGTATTCAACATAAACTATAGAATCCAGAAGACAATGGAAAGATATATTTAAAATGCTGGGTGGGGAGAGGGTGGGTACTGAGAACCTCAAACTCTGTATCTTGATAGAATATTAATCCCAAAAATAAATGCAAAATGATTGTGTTTTTATATTTGTTAGCATAAATTTTAAGTGACTACTTTCAATTTAAACTTAACAGTTTCATTATACACATTATATATCTTAGAGCGTCATTTATAATCTACATAAGAAGAATATAACACTTTCCTTGTTTCTTTCTAAGATCCATTACCTAATTTTTATTGGATTTTATATTACCTTTTCTTATAGAGAGTCCCTCAAAATTAGAAGCTTTAAGCTCCCCAAATTTGGGTTTGTTCCTGATATAATTAATACACACAAACAATGATGCATTAAAAACATCTGAAGTTGAAAAAAAATTTTAGATTCCGAAAAGATAACCTCTCCTTTTTTTTTGCAATAATTGGAGTGATATTAATATATAATTTTTATTCCATATTCAACAGACACTGATCTCAATCTGTTAATTTGAGAAAAATTTTCTGCTTTTCATAATTTTAATATTAATGCTCTTTATTACACCGTTTTCTGAGTAGGGCCAAAAAAACAAAAAATAACTTTGGCACACTTCAAGAAAACTTGTTTTCCAGCTGAGCTAAACTAAAATGAAAGTATAATACATTATATCATAAAATTTGTTCTCATAAAGTTTCTTGCCCAATTTGGCAAATATAAGAGTTGACTTATAAACTTCAAGAGCCTGAAAGTTTTGGAGGCTTAATTAAAAAGGAATAAACCCTTGTTCCTTTAAAGGTGTGCTAGTCAGCTATCTGTGAAATGAGTTTTGCTTAAGAAGACATTTTTGTAAAATTCATGTCCCATCCAAATTTTAAGTTAAAAAGAGAGTAAGAAATCTAAATAAACAGTCTCTTAACAAAAATTCTGAAACTTTGGCTGCCTAATATATTGTTCTTAGACATTCATTATGTGCTAAGCATTTCATATCATTACCTTATTAGATCTTCACAATCATCCCACGATATGCCTACTATTTGTATCCCCATTTTATAGATTAGGAAACTGAAACAAGGGAAAATTAAGCATCTGGCTAGAGATCATAATAGCTAATAAAAAGCAATACTGGGAAAATTCAGAATCTATGACTCCAGAGCCTACACTCTTAACCACTATGCCATACTGACTATAGTTCTCATCAAGTACTCAAAAATTCCAGATTCTCACGTAGAATATATGAGAAACTTTCCATAATTTTAAAACAAATACAAGTTAGACAATTAAAATTATGAGATAATAAATGCCACTCAAAGCATTACTTTCTTAAAAATTACAATTTTTAAAAATTGAATGAAATATTAGGGATTGTCCAGGTAAGTGGTTAGTTAACTGTGACTCATATCTCATGGGTTTATATCTCATGGGTATCTCAGATCAATGACAGCCTTTTTCCTTTTCAGCTAAAGAGTCCTATTTTTATTTTATAGATTGCTTCAAAAATTAGATTTGAAGGACTTTCACCAAATAAATTTTTATAGAAGTTGAAATGCACACATATACATATATACACACCTGAAAACAGTATTAGTTCTACTCTCCATTATTTTATACATGAGAATCACAATTTGCTAATGGTCAAGAAGGGTCAGCATTCAAACTCAGTATAAACTTATTAATAAAATAGATCCTTAGCAGGGTTCTTAGCTAATCATAAGTACCTTTTTCTATATATATTAATCTTTCTGGTCCATAATCAAGGTAATAGGTGACATTCATTATGTGCTCAGCACTTCATGTTCATTTTCTCACTTGTAATAAGTATAATATAGTATTATATATAATCAATATGATCTTTGATAAATTCTTTATAATGTATTTTCTAAGTTCTATTATTATAGATTATTCCATCTGATTATTAGAAACTACATTATAAAAGACCTAGCCATCTCTTTCTCACTTCTAGGATGACATTTATATTCTACCTTGCTCTGATCAAGGATTTCCATGAAGGACAGAGAATTTCTATCCTCAAAAATTCATGTTTAAATTAAAATATAGCATTGGAGGAATTCAGTATTTATACAATTGATTTTACTGTCCCATGTTTAAGAACATGAAAAAACACTATTTGAAAACTCTTAAGAAGATAGTAAAAACAAATTCAATTCAAAACTCAATTCACTTTTCTGTAATTTCTAAATATCCAGTGAAAATTCTAAAGAAATGGCCCTGTGAAAACAATTAATAATTAAAATTAGATGTAACTTGATACTATAGACAGATTACAATTAATTCATTCCAAGTTTGACTGAACAAACCAGACAATAGTTTATAGAAAATGTCAGCATGCAATAATTTACAAATATCGCCAAAAAAATTTAGCAGGTGGCAATTTGTTTTATTTTATTCTGAAAATATATCAGATAGCTTAATCAATATCTGATATAAGAAAAAGTACATGACTCAATTCTTAGCTTCATTTCTCGAGATAAATCTATTTTTGTTGTTATTTAGGTGAAATTCACATAACAAAATTAACTATTTTTAAGTACACAATTCAATGACATTTAGTACATTCACAATGCAGTGCAATCACTACCTCTATTTATTTTTAAAACACTTCTATCATCCCAAAAGAAAACCTGGTACCCACTAAGCCAATGAGTCCTCATTCTTCCCCCAACCTCTGGCATCCACCAATCTGCTTTCTGTCTTTATGAACAATTCCAGCTATTTCATACAAATAGAAGCATACCATATGTGACTTTTTGTGTTTGGATTCTTTTATTTAGCATAATGTTTTCAAAATTCATTAATTTTGTAGCAAGTATCAGTACTTCCTCTTTATGGCTGAATAATATTTCATTGTATGTATGTGTGTAACTGTTTTTTCCTTTTGAATACTGTGAATAGTGCTGAATGAGCATGTTATATACCAGTATTAGTTTGAGTTCCTGTTTTCAATTATTTGGGGCATATACCCAGAAATGGAATTGCTGGATTATATGGTAATTCCAAGTTTAACTTTTTGAGGAACTGCCAAATTGTTTTCCAAAGCAGTTGCAATATTTTACATTCTACCAGTAATGCACAAGGGTTCCATTTCCCCACATACATAGTTTTTATTGTCTGGCTTTTTAAATTTAGTCATAATAGCAGAATGTAAAGTATTATCTAATTATTGTTTTAATTACATTTCTCTAATGACAAATGCTGTTAAGCATCTATTCATGTGCCTCTTGGCCATTTGTGTATCTTTGGAGAAATGTCAATTCAAGTCCTTTGCACACTTTTTAATTGAGTTGTCAATCTTTCTGTTGTTGAGTTGTAAGACCCTTATCAGGCAAATGATTTGCAAATTTTTCTCCCAATCTGTGAGCTGTGTTTGTGCTCTCTTGACAATATCCTTTCATGTGCAAGTTTTTCAGTCTGTTTTCTTTGGTAACTTGTTTTTGGTGTCATATTTAAGAAACCATTGCTAAATCCAAGGTCATAAGGGGTTTCCCATGTTTTCTTGTAACAATTTTATAGTTTTAATTATTATATTTAGGTCTTTTATACATTTTTAGTAGATGTAGATGTCTAGTGTTTCTAGCACCATTTATTAAAGAAGCTGTTCTTTACTCCATTGTGTGGTCTTGGTACTCTTGAAAAATCAACTAACCATGAATACATGGGCTATTTCTGGACTCAGCTCTGTTCCATTGATCTATATGTGATTTTATAGAACAATTTAAAATTGGAAACTGTGATCCCCAAATTTGTTATTCTTTTTCAAGATATTTTTTGACTACTCAGCATCCTTTGCAATTCCATATGAATATTAGCATTCTTATCCATTTTCACACCAAATTTTGGTCTCCATTTTAAGCAGATTAATTTTAAGACACATTTTTCTGTTACCATTTATCAATCCTGAGATAACACTTTATATTTTTTCCACACCTAAGTCCTACCTTTCTACATCCTAAAAGAAAAGTTTCCTAAAGTCTTCTAAAAAGGATGTAAATTAAGTACGAAGAACTATTACTGATCAACTGAATAAGGTACCTGAACAATAAAAGAAGGTAAACTGTCATGATGAAAATTTGTTCATTTTCTTAATCTATTCCAACTTAAAATAACAAGCCAAAACAAAGTTTATATGCAAAATTCATACCCTGATAGTCATTTCACAACTACCAACATTGTTTTAATTTTAAGTATTTTCTAGCTCTCATGAGATTTGTGTGCTGTCAAAAGGTAAAATAGTCCCATTGGACAAAAGTTAAAACAAGAAGGGAAAACCCCTTTTCCAATAAATTTGCAGTAGATATATTTTTTGAGTTTAAATGTTAGTTCCAGAAGCATTTTTGGATCTAATGAAAGTGCAAAGAAAATTTTCATATTTTAAAATCCATTTAACTCTGCAACTGAGGAGCTTCCACCTTATCTTCAATTGTAAGTGATTATTCTTCAATGTAACGACATGCTGAAAGGCAAAAAAACCTAATAAAATTCTAAAAACACAATCCAAATAATTAATGTACTCAATTAAAATTATATCCTCATGAAATGATATCAATATTTGAAATAATTGCATGAAAAGACATTTGCAAAGATAAAATACTCCATAAAAATCACCATTGATAGATGAACATTTGCAATAAATTTTGATGACAGGAAATAGTAACTATAAACTCCAGTTATCCTCCAATGCCATTCTTTAAATTGGTGAACGTGTATGACAAATACTGCACTCAATTATTACTATTTAGATTTCATAAATTTAAACAATTGGAAATCTGGGTGCTTTTTTTTTGTTATTGTAGTACATAAATAATATTCTCAATTTTGTGTTCTGGCCCAGAAAAACTAAAATATTTTCTTTTTGTCCCTTTATGGAAAAAGTTTCCTGAACCCTGGTTTACAGGAACACAGAAAGATTACTATGTATTATAGAGAGTTAGTTGATGTAATTCCTGGTACATGCAGTAGTAAAACACATGCTCACAACTTTACATGGAAGATGCTAATTGATATATGCTCTTCTCTATTCCTTTATCTCTCTGTCCAAAACCCATGTAAAAACTCAAGTTATTGAGAAAATTTCCAAATATCTCTATCCATCCCCATACAGGTTATCCTTTGAATCCTAAACAATGAGGGATCAGTGAAGACTCAGAAACCCAGAACTACATTACATGCCCACCCCCAGCAGTATCATGCAGGCCCCACCCTCAAGTCTCAAGGAGGCCAAATGGAGAACTTGACTTCTATCCGAACCTGGGAGTAAAGAGGCAGAGCCTGCCTCCCTTTACCTCCCTGAGCATTATACTTAATAGTGAAAAGTTTAAAATTTTCCTTTTAAATTGAGAACGACACACAAATATCCAGTATTTTATCACTTCTATTCAAATATGAACTGCTGGTGTCAGGCAGTACAATAAGGCAAAAAAATGCAAAGAATGTACAGATAAACTATTAGAATAAGTGCTAAAGGTTGAACGATATGAAGTCAATACAAATAATTAACTGCAACAAGTAAGTAGAAATGAAGATTTAAAAAATGATACCACTTACCAAGGCATCAAGAGACATCGCATAACCAGTAATATATCTAATGAAAGACATGCAAAATCTCCACATTAAAAATTATGTACTTTTATTCAAAAACTGTAATATCTATGTAAAAGAAGGGATACATCAAATTCATGGACTAGAATACTCTACTTGAAGATGTACTTTCGTTCATTTACATGGGAATTGAGGATAGTAAACAGAAATTTAATGATATACAGTAGGTTTTAAAGTGGGATTCAAGTGGTAATACTATTTTGTATAGTGGTCAAGAGCACAGGAGTCAGTTAAGCCTGGATTTGAAAATGTGTTCTACTATTTCCTACTCATTTGATCTGGAAAAAGTCACTTAACCTCAAGGAAACTTGATTTCCAAACATAATTGTTTGTTGGGAGACATTAATTATGAAAAGATCATTTACTACTATGTTGTTTTTATTGTCCAAGGTCTCAAAACTTGTGAGTGGAAGAGATGAGCTTTAAATTTAGGCAATCTGGCTCCAAAGTTTATGTACTTAACAAGCCTATAATAGTACCTCTTAAAAAAAAGTTTAGCAAATATGAAGGTGAATTATATGCTGTCCTCAAAAAGTTTCTAGTTTGGAAAGGAAGGAGAGATAAAAACATGAACCAATAATTATAGCAAGTAAAAATCAAATAAGCACTACTACAATTAAGGACTGACAATGCCAACTATTATTAAGTACATGAAGCAACTGGAATGCTTACACATTGCTGGTGAAAATTAAAAACGATAAAACTACTTTGATAAAAGATTAGGCAGTATCTTACAAAATTAAAGACACTATTCAACCCAGGAATGCTACTTATATTTATCCAAGGCAAATGAAAACTTACGTAAATCTTCATTACTCAAAGAATCCACCTTTGTAAATTCACCTGCTCACTATAATTCATTTGCAACTTAATAATCAATATTCACAGCACTTTCATAATAATTTGTGGACATGAGCAGAATGAAGAAAAATCTGAGTTGCCTGATATGTACATTCTCAGCTGAAGTTGAAACACTCTGTTTTAACTTTCATACTGTAAATGAGTCTTTGTTGTCGTTTTTTTTAGTGCCATGTTTTTTCTGTTATTGTGCTTGTTTGTTGGTGACATCGCTGTTTGGAATGCTCCCCCTAGCATATTGCTAAAGTGCTATCTAGTCTAAGGGCTAGACAGCTATGATGTGCCTTGAGGAGATAATATGAGTGCTAGATAAGCTTCATTCAGTTATGAGTTATAGTGCTGTTGGACATGAATTAAATGTTAATGAATCAACAATATACATTAAATAAGGTATCTTTAAATAAAAATATACACAGAAGCTTATGTATTGATAAGTGGACAGAAATATTGTGACCTCTATTTCCCCTTAAAAAAAATGGTAGAGTATTAACTAATTCAATGTTCACAGTGATTTTATAGAACATAACCACTGAAATAATGAGAATCAACTGTATCCAGAAAAAGACATATGCAAATATCCATAGCAGCTGTACTGAAAATAGCCCCAAACTGAAAATGTCCTAAATGTCCTTTAACTGAATGGATATATTGTGGAATAGTCACACAAAGGGTCAGTACTCAACAATACAACGGAATAATAGGAAATAAATAACAGAAACATATCCTGAAAGAAATCTTGTACAAAAGTATCCATTTATATGAAAAGGATAACAAAGGTCTAACAACTGTAAGGCAAAGAAAAGGTAAACAGTGCTTGCCTCAGGGAGGGAGGACCAACTAGAAAGGGACACGAGAAACCTTTCTGGAGAGATGGAAAATTTCTACATTATGAAAGGGGAAGAGGTTTCATGTGTGTACTTAATTTTCAACATTGTACAGCTAACATTGTGAATTTTAATGCATGTAAAGTTAACCTCAAAGAATTAACAATAATTTAATGGAAGGTGGAAAATTGGGGGAGATATAAATAAAACAAGAATGTCACAATGATAACTGCTATACCTGGGTGATGGGCACGTATCATACCATTCACTTTGTATATTCTTTAAATTTTCCAAAATGAAAAGTTAAAAAAAAAATAATAAGAGGAATTGCAAGCATGTAGAGGAACTACAGGAGAGAAAATGAGCTTTTTAAAGAAGTTAAAGTGGTAACTTGGTTGAAGGCCTTCATGGAACAGTCATTAGAAATGGGGATATTTGGTAGGTTTGGACATGCAAAGGCACGGAAAGGTCACTTCATAAAAGAAAACAGTGTAAAAAAAATCATAAAAGTATTACTAGTGTTGGGTTATTTAGGGAACAGTTTGGCTTAAGTATAAGGTCAAGAAACAAAGAATAATGGGAGATAAACCTGAAAAGTAGATAGACAATGAGGTCAGAAAAAAAGCCTTAAATGTTAGGCCAAAGAAAACACATTAGGCAACAGGGACTCATTCTGCACATTCAAGTTTGGGAATGCAGGATCAGAGCTAAACCTGAGACACTTCAACAGTAATATAAAGAATAGTATAGAAGCACTATAATGTCCTTGTAAGAAATAATAATGTTCTAACAGGCTAAGTATAGAGAGATTAGGGAACCAAGGACACAAGCATATGAGTTGGTAATTGATGGCAAGATTTTCAAAAGAGCAAATATCAAGCTATATAGCTTTGAAGATGTTTAAGATTCTTCTCCTTAGCACAATATAATAGTAAGAACACTAACCTACTGAAAACAGAATATGTTGAAGTCTAATGCCAACTTCCTCAAGATTTACAACTGAAGTGTTAATTTACAACTAGAGTGTCGATCCAATTAATGTTGGAATTTCAGTTTGTATGTTGTTTTAAAAATAACCTTGTTATGGAACTACTTTAAAAGCATAAGGATTCAACATTTGTCACAAAGTACTTCAAATAGCAGTGAGTATATTTCTATGCTTTGTTGTCTCTACAAAAATGCTTAAAACAGAAAGGATTTATAGATGTTAAGGGCACCTTACCATTAAATTTCTTTATTACAGTTCCACCACCAATGGGTAGTGTTTCTCCTTATTTCATAAAAAGAAATTTATGCATTCATGTTAAAACACTACCCATTCCTCTTCCAATTAAATTTCCTGATATTATAAGAACAGAGGAAATTAAAAAGAGATAGTAATTGAAAAATGGTTAGAGAATGATGATGTAAATCCTGAAAGCTGCAAACTAGAGGCTGACCCTCCACAACCACTTCCCTATTCCAACAAGGCTAGAATCAACTTATGTAAAAAATGAGTGCATTCTCAATTAGTTGATTTCTTCCATCCTCACAAGCACACTTAATGAAATTTTATTGATTTTTCAAGGCTTAGTTTAAATACCATCATCTATATAAAGACCTTCTATGGTCTCTGCAATAATCTTTCTTCTCAACATCTATTATATTTTTTATTGTATTACCCTTATGCTACTTAACAAAAATAACCTTGAGTTCAGTTATTTAAGCAAAACACCTTATTAATCCTTTTAGACAGAAAGGGCCCCTAAGAGCAGATTCTATGTCTCGGTATCAGTCATATTGCTTTAGTAATAATATCCAAAGTTCATCACCCACAAACTGTATAACATTGGGCAAGCTACTTAACATCTTTGTTGCACAGTGCATCATCTACAATAATAATACCCACCTCATAGGATTGTTGTAATGAGTGAATGAATGGGTGAATGAGTGAATGAATACATACACATTAAATACATAGAAGAACGAATGCTCCTTATTCACAGATTCAGTATCTGCACATTCAAGTTTGAGAATGCAGGATCAGAGCTAAACTTTAGACATTTTAATAATATAAAGAATAGTACAGAAGCACTACAATGTCCTTGTAAGTAATAATGCTCTAATGGGGTAACAATAAGGAGATCAGGGAGCCAAGGACACAGGGATTTCAGTTGGTAATTGATGGCTAGGATTTTCAAAAGAGCAAATATCAAGCTATATAGCTTGATACACTCACTAAAAGTTATTTGTAACCCCAACATCAATACTCATAGCACTTTTGGAATCTCTTGCAAACATTTGCAGAGTGAAGGAAAGCTTGAGCCCATGATTCACATCATCTCAGCTGAGGCTGAACAAGGTGATGTACTGCTTATGTCAGCTCTCATACTGTAAACGAGTATCCTTTTCACAGTTTACTTAGTGCCATATTTTTGCAATTTGTGCTTTTTGTTGATTTCACTGTTTAGCATGGCCCCCCAGATTAGTGCTGAAGTATTGTTTAGTGTTCCAGAGTGCAAAAAGGTTGTGAAATGCTTTAAGGACAATATTCGTGTGTTATATAAGCTTCATCAAGAATGAGTCACAGTGCTGATGGATATGAGTTCAATTTTAATGAATAGACTAAATATGATGTCATTAAACAGAAACACACATAAAATAAGGTTATGTATTAATAAGTTGACCAAAATGGGACCAGAGACTCTCAGGAACTTACCCCTGTAATTACTCTAGAAGAAATGGTTCAGTATTTACTAATTCAATATATGCACCATCTTTATAGTACACTACTACTGCAAGTAATGAGAATCAACTGTACTTAGAATATGGACAAAAACACAGTAAGGGCTCAGTAACTCTTAATTACCAATAATATTTTATTGTTATTTAACACATGGCAGACACAAACTTCTGTTAAATTACTGCCTAAATAAAATAAAAATGAAAACTAGATAGAAAAAGAAAATCTTCAAATTAGTTTTATAAAACAGGTATAATGTTGAACCCCAAACTTGACAAAACTTCACAAAAAACTACAGATCACTCACACTTATAAATAATAATGTAAAAATCTTAAGATACTATTTAAAAGAACCCGAACATTAAAAAAATTATGAAAAAGTGGAGTATATTCCAGAAATTCATAATAAAATTTATCAAATCAACAGAACCAACGGAAAATATATAATCATCTTTATAACTACTGAAAACTCAAGTGACAAAATTCAACACCATTCATATTTTTCAAAAAACATTTAAAATAGAAATTAAGAGAGATTTTCTTAACTTGGACAATGTGTGTTGCGTGTGTGTACATGTGTGCATGTGCATCAGCAACCAGCACCTTTCCCTAGTGGGAAACACTAGACATTTTCACAAAAAATAAAGGCAAAGATAGTCTCATCTTTATTATTTATCATTTACTGGTAGTATTAAACAACCCAATTAGAGAAAAGGAAACAGTAGAGGCTCCAAAAAATGTAAAAAAGAGGTAAAGCAACTTTTACTTAAAGTAATCTGTATTTATGATATAATTTATCATATCATAAAAATACAAAAATAATCAATAAAAACCTATAAAAATCACAAGAGAATTAGCAATAAGCAAGATGTAAAACTAACATATACAAAGCAAAGTGATTTCATACATGCCCTCCCCCCAAAAACTACTTAGATAAAAAAATGAAAAGACTCTGACTATAATGAAAATAATAAAATTAAATACTCAGATATATACATAGCAGAGAAATGTGTAAATTCAGAAAAGGACAAAAAGGAGCTATAAAAAAAATGGATTTCCAGTTTAGATAGCAAAATAGGTAAATGCTGTACCTGCATCCTCTCACGACCACATCAAAATTACAACTAAACTACAGAACCACCATCATTGAGAACTACCTGAAGTATAGCTAAACAGAAGTCCTACAACTAAGGATATACAGAAGAAGTCATGTTGAAAGTGGTAGGAAGGGAAAAGATGTGGCATGGGATGGTCTCACATCCATGTGTAACAGCTAAAAATCAGGAGGGATATTTCGGCTGCAAAGGTCCCTTTAGAGTTGCAAAGAGTTGCAACCCCACACCAAGCTCCCATAATTTGTTTGTAAAAACCAGCAAAGATTGCAGCTGAGGGAAAAAGAGTGCTGTTGAAGTCCAAGGTATTCCTCTTTAGGGCCCATGCACAGACTTACTCACTGATGGACTCACTCAATCTAAACTCCAGCGCTGGGACAGCAGCTCAAAAGGCGTCAGGGAGAAACTGAATTGTGAAGATTTAAGGCGAAGGCTGGAGGGGTAGCTTTTCCATACAAATGACCTATCTTCGATCATGCTACTGACTTTCCTAAAATCTTTTAAAGTTTTTCAAACCCTAAACAAGCAGCATCTGGCCTTGGTGTACCCCTTACCTCTTGCTGAGCAGCTCCAAGCCTGGCACGGCCAACAGCCAGCCTGGTTCACAGCTTAGACTCTCTCAGGCACCTCTAAACTCAGGGTTGGTAGTGATAATCTGCAGACAGCTTTGTGGCTCATGCCAGTTGGCCCTGGGCAGGGTAAATGCAGTGGCTGAACTTGGTCTGCAACAGAAGCATTACCAGGAGGCCCTGAGGTGGCATGTCCAGTGGCTGGTTTTGGATAGTAAAGAGTTCCAAACAAGATGGATCCAAAGAGGCCTACCCAAAGACACATCATAATTAAAATGCCAAAGGTTAAAGAAAGAGAATCTTAATAGCAGCAGGAGAAAAGCAGTTAGTTACTTACAAGGGAGCTCCCATAATACTGTCAGCTGATTTTTCAAAATTTGAAGTCCAGAAAGGGACTAGGATGAAGTATTGAAAGTGATGAAAAGCAAGGACCTACAGCCAAGATTACTCTACCCTGCAAAGCTATTTTTTTAGAATTAAAGGACAGATAAAGAGCTTCCCAGATGAGAACAAGCTAACGTTCATCATCACCAAAAGAGTACTTACTACAAGAATTATTAAAAGGACTTCTTTAGGATAACAAAGAGCAAAAATATAAATAATAAAATAGCAATAACTACATATCTATCACAATTACTTTCAATGTAAATGAATTAAATGCTTCAATCAAAAGACACAAGGTGGCTGAATGTGTAAAGAAATAAGATCCTAGGAGACATTCACTTCAGATCGAAAGAAAGTAAAGAGATGGAAAAGGTATTTCATGATACTGGAAACACACAAAAAAACTGGGGTAGCAATACTTATTTCAAACAAAATAGCCTTTAAAACAAAGGCTATAACAAGAGGCAAAGAAGGACCCAGTAATCCTACTCCTGGCTATTTATCCAAAGAAACACAAAAGACTGCTTCAAAGGGACATGTGTATCTATTATATTTATTACAGCATCATTTACAATAGCCAAGATATGGACACAATCTACATATCCACTGATGAATGGGCAGATAAAAAAAGAGGTGACACATATATACAATGGACTATTACTCAGCCATAAAAAAAAAAAAAGAAAATCTTGCCATTTACAACAACATAGATAGACCTTAAAGGTATTCTGTTAAGTCAAACAGAGAAAAACAAATGCCACATGATTTCACTTATATGTGAAATCTATAAAAACAAAATAAACTAACAAAGAAAACAAAAACAAACTCAGATACAGAGAACATTTTGATGGCTTCCAGGTAGAAGGGGGTTTTAGGATGGACGAAAAGGGGAGGGGATTATAAAACATTCATGGGGATGTAAAGTATAGCATAAGAAATATAGTTAATAATATTATAGTAACTATGGTGTCAGATGAGTACTAGACTTATCAGGGTGATCACTTCATAAGTTATATAAATGTTTGATCACTATGTATTATACCTGAAACCAATATAATATTGTATCTTAACTGTAATTAAAAAATTAAAGTTACTTAAAATAAGACAAAAGATAAAAAAAAATAAGGTCAGTAAAAGTCCCTAAAAATCTTTACTTTGAATTGGAATTGAAATGAACTTGAGATTTATGTTTTTCTATCTAAAGAAAGTGTATTTCCTACTTCCATTAAACAAAACGGCTTTAAAATAAACTAATGGCACCTCCCTCCCAATATACAGACATAAAGGCTTAAAAGAAATGATAGCAAAGTAGCAATAAACACCCGTAGTACATTAAACTCCGTAATACCACTTTCCACTAAAAGGAGTTTCCTTCAGATAAGAGAAGAAAATGCACAAAATGTGCCAAGGATATTTTATGCTTAAGAGTAAGGAAACTATCAAAGATCCATGCCTCAAAAACACATTAAGTTCAATGTATACAAAACTATACTAATGGCCTTCCCTCCCAAACAATTACAGTATTTAGCTAATGACCACATAAACTATAGAGTTGGATGAAATGACACTGAGTTTCTTTCCATTTCATTATTTTCCTTTCTGGCTTTTAAGAATGGAATTTTGGGGTGAGGACACTGTATCCTTCGGTTAAGAACATTCATCCAAAGTAAAATTGTTGGGTTCACTAGATATATAATCATGAGCAAGTTAATTAATGTCTTTCTCAGAGTCTCAATATTCTTATATGTAGAAAAAGGGTAGCTATAAGTATTAAATAAGACAATATAAGCAAATTGACTTGGCATAGTACTTAGCACAATGAGAGAATCGGAAGAATGAAAAATAACACTCAAAAGAACAGATCAATGGAATATCTTCAATTTCATAATGAGCATACTCAACAAACTAGAAAAAAGAACTTACACAACATAAAAAATGGCATTTATGAAAAACAAAATTAACATCACCTTGAATGGTGAAATAATTAAAGCCTTCCCTGTAAGATCAGAAACAAGAAAAAGTATGTCTACTTTCACCACTTATATTGAACACTGTACTAGAAGTATTAGCCAGAACAACTAGGCAAGAAAAAGAAACAAAAGGCATCCCTATTGGCAAGGAAGAACTAATATTAACTACATCTGCAGAAACATGCATACATAGAAAATACAAAGGAATCCATGATAAATTGTTAAAACTCATCAATTCACCAAGGTTGTAGGATATAAGATCAACATACAAAAAATTATCGTTAAGTCTATACACTAACAATGAATAATCCAGAAATGAAATTTAGTGCACAATTCTATAAACATCAAAAAGAAAATAAGTTTTTAAGTACAAGATTTGTACACTGAAAGCTACATTTTTGAAAGAAATTAAATAATATGTACACAGATGGAAAGACACTAGATGAGTCACTATTGTTAAAATGGTAAAATAACCCAAATATTCTATTGATTCAATATAATCCCTATCAAAATCCCAATGGTCTTTTCGCAGAGAAGCAAAAGCTGATTTTAAAATTCACTTCAAATTGCAAGAGAATCTGAAGAGTAAAAACAAGTGAAAAAAATAAACAAAGATAGGAGATTCACACTTTCTCATTTCAAAACTTACTGGAAAGCTATAGTAATCAAAACAGTATTACTGGCTTAAGAATAAACATAAAGATCTATGGAATAGAACTGAGAGTTCAGAAATAAACCTATACATCTACAGTCAAATGATTTTTCACAATAGTGCCAAACTATTCAATGGAGAAAGACCAATCTCTTCATTTGGAACATATTCTTTCATTTCCTCATTCTACTTGACTCTCTGTTTGTTTCTAAGTATTAGGGGAGAAAGCTACCACTTCCAGTCTCAAAAGAGTGGATTGCATAGGAAATGAACCTTATCATTTAACTTTGCCCTAGCTCTTGGTTTCCTCTCAAACCTTTGTAATTGTCTAAGCAGCCAGGTTAATTCTTAATAGGTCCTAGTTGTTAAAGCTATGCCACGACCTATCAGTGTTCTAAAGAGAGGGATCAGCACCTAGTTTCAGGCAAGTGGAAGCCAGATCCTCAGGCAGAATCTTTTAAAGTATTCAAATATATAAAGGTCTGTGGGACCACAAAAATAGACCCTATTTACCTCCAGACCAGGCTATCTGGAGGTATCCCCTGGGTGACAGTGGCAAAATTGGGGCTCCAGACCACTGTACAAGCTCCTTTCTGGGAGGTACCAGTGACCTGTAGCAATGCTGACTGAGGAAAAGCATAAAGATAGCATCACCAGCTTACTTTCCGTGATAGCACCTCCATAGCCTCTAAATGTATGGCAAATGTGAAGCCTGCCCCACAGGATGAAGCTCCAGAAAAAATAAATAGGCCTTTTTTACAGAAAGACTGGGGCTATGTTTCAGTCTGCTGTCTATACTATGCCCTGGGGATGAGAACCTGCCAAAAACTGTTTCTCTGATTGTTACAGCCCTGTGAGACCCAGGAATGCAATGCCCCCTCCTCTGGCCACCAGAGCCAGGTGATAAAATAATATCCCCTTGTATGTACCAGCAGGACTGTATGTACCTGCTGACTTTAGCGAAACATCGAGAGAGCACAGGGACTCAAAGAGTCCAAACAGACCCTTGCCCCTCCAGCAAATGCTTTAGGATAAGCAAATGAATCACCTTCATATATTGTCTAGGCATTTTTCCAACTGCTGCTTTTCCATTGGGCCCCAAGGTGAGTGATTCTCTGCTCAAGCCCTTTAAGACCAGCATTTCAGTTCCCTACAGCCCTCTGCGTCTCCTGGATGTAGGTTTTCAGAGCCAGGCATTTTGGAGGCTTGTCTCTTGGAGCAGGTCCCAAAGGCTGGGGTACCTAATGTGGGACATGAACCCCTAACTCCTCAGCGAGAAGCTCTGGATTTGTGAGATCCCTTCTCACTAAGGGTCCCTGCACTGGGGAATGTGGGGCTTTTGATGATATCACATCTCTGTCTCTCCTACCTGTCTTGATGTGGCCCTTTTATCACTTATTGTGAAGGACCTGTTCAGCTAGTTTTCAGGGTTTTTTTCCCTCTCAAGAGGGAATTGTTCCATGTAGATTCAGTGTGTCTGTGGAAGGAGATGAGTTTAGAAACTCCCTATGCTATCATCTTGGACTGACCCCTCCAATTTCATCTTTGTTCTGATGAGCAATTGGACATTCATGTAACAACTGAAATAAAGTAGTAGTTTATAACAGTGCTTCTCAAATTTTCATTCCCATGCAATCATCCAGAATCTTCCTAAAATGCAGATTCTAATTCAACAGATCTAGGGTTGGGGCATGAGAATCTGCATTCTTTGCTGTTTTCTTTTTGAGACTGTGCATTTCTAACTAACTCCTAAGTGATGCTGAGGTCCACAGGCTACACCTAAAATAGTTAAGGAATTTAATATAGGGTACGTGGTAGGTTATTACAAAATTTTAGAGCTGGAAAGAACTTTACAAAATTTATAATCCATCTAAAAACACATACAATCCTTCTGCTTTAAAGATGAGAATAAGGTCACTATAGCTAGTAGTAGAGAAAAACTCCAAATGAAGCAAAAGAAAAAACTAAAGGGATTTTGCCTGAGAAGTCTAACAAGATTTCACTAAGGACAGAATTATGAAAATTTCATCCTAAGACCAGCACTGTCTATTCCAGTAAAAGTTATGTACAATCCTTCTGTACTTCTCTCCCCCTAATCACTGAAAGAACAATATCATTTCTGGAACCAACAACCTTTGGACAAATAAAGAGTCTTACTTTCAGACAGTGGGCTGAAAGTAGAGTATGTAAGTATTGTTAAGACACTGCATTTGATAAGTAATAAAGAATGAGCCTCTGACCCATCTCCTCTAAAATTTGTTTTATTGTGATCAAAAAGAAATTAAAAACAGTCCAGGCAAAAGAAGAAGACATTATTAATTCTGGCAATTCTTAAAACAATATACCAGCTTCCCCATGTTGGCAATTTTTAATTGACTCATTTTTTATACAAAAATTTCCAAGTAAAACCTTTATACCATTATTACAAATAAGAAAAAAAGTATGATCTGCCATAAAAAGAACAGTAAATATCTATTTCATTAAATTCTACTGGAGAATACTACCCATAGAATGTTTTAAGCCTGAGCCCCTCTTTGATAAAAAGAGAGAATGCTAAGTGTTCAAGAGATGTCAAGAACTAATGTTTATAGCTATAATGAAAAGGACTGAAAGAATTAAAAAGGGAAAAGTTTTTTCTGTGGTCTGATATTATTTAATGCCCTATCTCTAACATCCCTAATATCATCCAAATGATATCTGAATGTGACACACTCTGAAAAACATTACACCATAGCATATTGTTTCTTAATTGATATTTCTCTCTGGACAATCATCACGATAGCTTAAAATTTTACTGACAGAAAGTAAATTTTATATTTAATTCCCCAGAGCATCTAGTCCAATATCTGGCACACAATAGGAACTTAATGATATGTTTAAGTAAACTGAAAAGATAAGTCATTAAAGCAGGCAATTTATTTAGAATTGTTGTATTCTTAGAGTTGAAAAGACTCATGAGACCACCTACTAGTCTAACATACTCATTTAAAGATGTGAACATTAAGGACCAAGGAAAAGAACCAACTAACCTAATATCCAGATTTGTTTTTAATGACACTGATATTTCTTAGTTTTCAATCTGACAGTTCTATGAAGACAGATGTCAATGAATGGCTTAAGGCAAATGGATCCTGTAGAAAATGAGAAGGGAAGAGCCATAGACATTGAGAGAGATAACTGGTCCAAAAATGCTCCACAAAAAGTAGGAGAAATTTTAGGCTGGCAAAGATACGCGGCCAGAATTCCACCCATTTCTATGATTCTCCCAGGTTAAAAGGTATAGAGGCAGAGTATCATCTTAGGAAGGTGGCCGTGTCTGTGCTTTAGTGAGAATTTTCTAAACATTTTTTATCACTACAAGAATTGTCCCATGCCTGGAATCTCAAACATTTGCTGACTCCACTGTTTCCTCTCAAATCCCAATCCTCATTCCTGAACTGACTAGAAGTATATGTTCAAGACCACAAGAAGAATGGCAATAAAAATATAAAACACAAGTAACTTTGAATTGAAAGTCTTGTCTTTAAACTCCTGACATAATGATGGTTTTCCAGCCTACAGAAAAACATTTAAAAATGAGGACCAAAGGAGAGTCAGCTTCCTCAAAAGATAAGCTTGAAAAATGAACTGACAACATTATTATGTATGAAAACTAAAGTTGTTTTATTTTGTTTGCAAATGACATAACTTTTAAAAGGGGGCAGGATTATTATAAAATATTTAGAAATCTCAGAGTGTACCAAAAACTGGCCAGATTCAAGGTCATTTCAGGGACATGAGGAACTAGAACTTGGGAATCAACCATTCTATCAGAATTCTCTCTGCCTCTTCAGCTCTTTGGTCCGCTTCCCTGTAAGTAGATCTCATTTTCTCCAACTAAGCACCAGTTATCTATCTACATGATGTGGGAGAAGGAAGAGTGAGCATGACCTTTGGCAGGGTGGAACTCCTGTCCACCCCTAGATATATTATTACAGCCAGTGGGCAGGGGCATTATGACTGGCTACATGTGGGTTAACTCCCCAGCCTAATAACCAAGATTAGAATATTGTGTTTGGTAGTCTCATCAAAAGCACAATAGTATGTGCTGAGGACAAAGGGGGTCTGTTAACAGAAATTAGAAAAGTATGCTGGACAGAGAAAAGTACTATCTACCAAATTTAATTCAATTTCACAATGATAGTGACAGCTTTCTCTTTCAGTTGTGTATAACCAACAAGGATACCAACAGATTTACTAGTGCATGGGGAAAGAGGTTCCTTTAGTTCTTGAGGAGGAACACCTTTATCAGTCACATGTTTAAATATAGGCCATTAATCAGTATTAATAAATTACAGATACATGCAAACACACACACACACACACACACACATATATAATTTACTATTTCACAGGCTTAAAATGATTTGAATTTACCTATAATATACAGCATAACATATTTTCTTCAACATGCTTTTTTATACTTGGAAATAGGTATTTCCTATATCTTCTCAAGACAAAATGTAACCATGCATTCATAAATATGCTATGAATTTATCTAGTAATAGGATAGCAGAATAATTTTCACAATTTATTGAATTATCCCAGAGTTGAAAAGAAAAATTCATTATCAAAAATTCTTTGACTTGGAAGCAGAAAAGATATGCTAGTGAAATGGGGAATATAAAAGTAGAAAAGCATAGGATAATGATGGATAAAGTGATATATTCTATAAGTAGTTCAAGTAGGCTTTTGACAGTATTCAATCTGTTTATTGTACTAGAAAGAGAAGGTATTTTAAGTTTAAATTCAAATGCTATTTCCGACCAAAGAATTTTTAGAATTAAAGCACCTGTTTACTCATATTCTTTCGTTAAATGTTCTTTTGAGACTGAATAAAGAATTAGATTAAAAAATAACATAAGAGGAGTGATGGCAAAAGCATGGTGGTGTGAGATATGTTCCCAGATATCTCCCCTTGAAATAACAATAATCTAAAATTCAACAAAAAACATCCAACCTGCACACAAGCATGTCTGAGCGAGGGATCTATGAATAAGAGCTACCACAGGTTAGAACACCAGGAGTAGGGCGATGGGCTGGTAGAAACAAAGAAGATGCCTCTCATAGCTGGAACTCACAGTAGGAGAGTAGGGGAGAAGGTGCAGTAAGTTCCCCGAACAACCTGCCTGGGAAAGCTGTGAGCTCCAGCAATGGCAGTGCCCAGGAATTAGGGCAGAAAGCAGAGAAGTGGGGACGACAGAGAAGCAACAGTTATTACCAGCCCTGGTTGTAAACCGGAACCCCCATCCTACAACCTAGATGGCACCTCCCCCCATATTCTCTAACACCGAACACCCCGGAGCCCCATGGGAATCTGAGCAAATGCTACTGAAACTTGCTAATACTGACAGAGACTCCAACTGACGATAGCGAGCATGATTATCTATTAGAAAAAGACATTATTAAGACTTCATATAAAACAGGAATCCAAGAGGCTTAGAAGCCACCTACTGGAAACCAAAAGAAAAATGCCTACTTTGTAACAGGCTAAAGAGAGACCTTTATATAACAAATCTTTCTTTCTGGAAAAAAAGCAGAATATACTTCCATTAATGCCTGGGTGGAGAAATAGTCCATTTAACACCTTGAACAACCAAGGCGACAATGAGCTCAGAAAGAAAGAGAAAATTTTCCAGAAAATAAACTTAAAGATGTAAAAATATGTGACTTAAATGACAGAGAATTCAGGATGGTACTTTTGAAAAAACTCAATGAGATCCAAAATAACTCATGTCAACAATTACAGGACTAGAAAAAATAAATAGATCAACAGAATGAGTTATTTAGCAAGGAGATAGAAACCATTAAAAAGAACCAACTAGAACTTCAGGAGATGAAGAACACACTAAAAGAAATGAAAAATGAAATAGCTTGGGAAATAGAGTCGACCAAATGGAGGAAAGGATTAGTAATATCAAAGACAGAAATCTAGAAACAAATCAGAAGGAAGAAAAGAGAAACTGAAGAATGAAAAATAATGAAAGAATAGTGGGTGGGAAGAAAAGGAGCAGGGATTAGAAAGCATTTTCAAACAAATAGTTAATGAGAATTTCCCAACTCTAAGGAGTGAACTGGAGCCTGGAATTCAAGAAGTCAACAGAAGACCCAATTATCTCAAATCAAAAATGCCTTCACCAAGACACACTGTATTAAAATTGTCAAAAACCAATGACAAAGAAAGAATTCTTAGGGAAGCCAGGGAAAAGAAGATGGTAACCTATAAAGGAAAACCTATTAGATTATCGTCGGACTTCTCAGCACAAACCTTACAAGCAAGAACGGAGTGGAATCAAATAGTAAAACTATTACATGAGAGGAACTACCAGCCAAGAATAATGTATCCAGCAAAGCTCTCTTTTAGATAAGGAGAAATAAAGACCTTTCCAGACATAAAAAAAATTGAGAAAATTCTCCACTACGAGGCCTGCATTACAGAAAATACAGAAAAGGATCAGCTCACCTTAAACAAAATGACAAAAATATACATAACTATGAATAAGGTAACTAACAGGCAGATAGAAGCAGAGAAGTGCAATCTTTACTAAGAACAGGCCATTAAACAATAAGAAGAGATTTGCTATTACAAGGTAATAATGAACATTCAGCATATATAGGGAAAAACTGAGACAATGACAGAAAAGGGAAGGATTCAAAGATCCAGATTTAAAAAAGGGAATGGAGATAAGGCATGTGCAGAAGAAAATGAACTAATATATATATATATATATATATAACTATCCTCTACAAATACATAATGGTAACTACACGCCAAAGATTCAGAACTGAAGTATATAACACAAAAACAAGACCAGAGGAAAAATTCACAAAAATCAACCAAAATAAAGAAAACAGAAACACAAGGACAAGGATGCAATGGAAACACCGAACTACCAGAAAGCAAAACATAAAATGACCTCATATTTCAATAATCACCCTAAATGTAAATGGACTGAACTCACCAATACAAAAGCAGAGTTGCAGAATGGATCAAAATCAAAACCCCACCATATGCTGCCTCCAGGAGACACATCTCAGCTCCAAAGACAAATATAGACTCAAAGTGAAAGGATGGAAAATGATATTTCAAGCAAATGGCATTCAGAGAAAAGCGGGAGTAGTGGTACTAATGTCGAACGAAATAGACTTCAAAATAGAAAAGGTAAAGAAAGATACTGAGGTACACTTCATAATGTAAAGGGAATAATACACAAAGAAGACATATACTTATTGATATCTATGCTCCCAATCAGGGAGCCCCGAAATATATAAAGCCATTACTAACAGAACTAAAGGAAGAAATAGACCAAAACTATCATAGTAGGGGACCTAAATACCCCACTGTCAGATATGAACAGATCATCCAAACAGAAAAGCGATAAGGAAATAATATCCTTAAATGACACATTACACCAGTTGGACATAATACACATTTACAAAGCCGTTCATCCCAAAACAGTTGCTTCTCTCATGCACATGGAACATTTTCAAGAATTTACCACATACTGGGACACAGAGATGGCCTCAACAAATATAAGAAAGTTAAAATCATACCAATAATATTCTCTGAAACGCTTTGAAACTAGAGATCAACTGCAAAAAGAAGCAGGAAGAATCAAACACATGAAGATTAAACAACATGATACTGAATAACTGGGGAAAGAGAAGAAATAAAAAGAGAGATCAAGAAATAAATAGAAATGAATGATAATGATAGTACAACATATCAAAACTTTTGGGACACAGCAAAAGCGGTCATAAGAGGTAAATTTGTACCACTGCAGGCCTATCTCCAAAAATAAGAACAAGCCCAAATAAACAATCTAATGTTTCATCTTAAAAACTAGAAAAGGAAGAATAAATGAGGCCTAACGAAAGATAAAAATTAGAGCAGAATTAAATGAGAATAAAAAAAGACAATAGAAAAAAAATGCAACAAAGAGCTGGTTCTTTGAGAAGGTTAATAAAATGGACAAACTCCTGGCTAGATTCACTAAAGAAAAAAGAGATAGGATACAAACAAAATCAGGGATGAAAGAGGAGAAATTATGACAGACACTGCAAAAATACAAAGAATCATACAAGAATACTATGAAAGAGTATATAACACCAAATTTAATAATGTAGAAGAAATGGACCAGTACTAAGAAAATTACAATCTTCCTCAACTGAATCAAGAAGATCTGGAAAATCTAAATAGACCAATCAGAAGTATGAAAATGGAAATAATCATCAAAAACCTACCAAAAAGTAAAAGGTCCAGGACCAGATGGCTTCACCAGTAAATTCTGCCAAATAGTCAAAGAAGATTTAATACCAATTTTCTTCAAACTCTTCCAAAAAATCGAAGAGGAGACAATACTTCCCAACTCATTTTATGAGGCCAATATCCTGAAAGCACAAAAGACCCCAAATCACAAAAGCCATCCTGAGAAAAAATAATGAGGCTAGAGGCATCCCTCTGTCTTACTTCAAATTATACTACAAAGTGACAGTAATCAAAACACCACGGTATTGGCAGAAAACAGACACATGGACCAGTGGAACAGAATCGAGAGTCCAGAAGCAAACCCACATTTATACAGGCAAATAATTTTCGACAAAAAAGCCAAAAACATACAGTGGAGAAAGGAAAGCCTCTTCAATAAATGGTGCTGGGAAAATTGGAAGGCCACTTGCAAAACAATGAAATTAGACTGTTGTCTATCACCACACACCAAATTGACTCCAAATGGATTAAGGGCCTGAATATAAGACCTGAAACAATAAAATGCATAAAAGAAAACAAAGGAACGAAACTCAAGGACCTTGGACTTAAAGAGGATTTTATGAACTTGACCTCAAAGGCAAGGGAAGTAAAAGCAAAAATAAATGGATGGGGCTACATCAAACTAAAAATATTCTGCTCAGTAAAAGAAATAGTCAACAAGGTAAAGAGACAATCATCTCAGTGGAAAAATTTACTTGCAAGCAAAGCCTCCAATAAGGGCATAATATCCAAAATATACAAAGAATTCATATGATTCAATAACAACAAAAAAACAAACAATCCAATTAAAAAATGGGCAGAGGACCTGAACAGACACTTCTCCATAGAGGACATACAAATGGCCTACAAACGTATGAAAAGATGCTTAACATCGCTAGCTATTAGGGAAATGCAAATCAAAACCACAATGAGATACCATCTCACACCTGTTAAAACAGTTATAATCAACAGAACAAGTAATAACAAATGTTGGAGAGGATGCAGAGCAAAAGAAACCCTCATATACTGCTGATGGTACAGCCACTATGGAAAACAGTATGGAGGTTCCTCAAAAAACTAGAAATTGATCTACCATTATGATGCAGCAATCTTTCTACTGGTTGTTTACCCGCAAAGACTTTAAAACCCATATCCGAAAAGATATTTACACACAGATCTTCATAGCAGCATTATTCACAGTGGCCAGGACATGGAAGCAACTTAAGTGTCCTACAACAGACGATTGGCTAAAGAAGCTGTGGCACATATATGCAATGGAATATTACTCAGCCAAAGGAAGAGATGAAATACTGCCAGTTGTGACAACATGGATGGACCTCAAGATAATCAAGCTAAGCAAAATAAGCCAGACTGAAAAAGTTGAAAATCACATGGTATCACTTATATGTGGGATATAAATCGAAAAGCAAAAAATGGACAGGACAAACAGAGACTCAAGGACATGGACAACGGACTGGTGGTTACTAGAGGGTAGGGGGTGGGGGAAGAGGGGAGAGGTAGATGGGGTAAAGAGGGTCAAATATAGGGGAGTAGAAGGAGGGTGAAGTGGGTAAAGGGAATCAAATATATGTAGCTGAAGAAAACTGGACTTTGGGTGGTAATCACACAATAGAATATATAGATGTCAAATTATAGTGTACACCTGAAAATTATATAATGATATTAACCAATGTTACCCCAATAAACTTAAAAAGAAAAAAATCATAGTGGGTGGAAACTCGCTGCTGCTAGGAGAGGGAAACATGTGGATAAAGGTGGCTCTACTCTTGGGGAATACATGATAGTCCCAGGATTACAGCTGGAAGAGGAACAGTTGTAAAGATCACAATCCCAATATCCAGGTTCACAATGCTTGCCTAAAATTGAGGTTTAGTGATTACTCTGATAGTAGAAAAGTATGTATACACACACACACACACACACACACTCCCTCTCCATCTCTTATTATCCCCAACTCATGCTAGCCTAGAACTCCTGATTCTTTAATTCCTTCATTAGATCATACAGTGTGGTTAGCAAAGGTATTAATAATAAGATTTTGTCTCATTTAGAACTTAATATTTTCTGAGTCTTAAACCATACTTACATATAGAAGAAAGTAAATCTAAATATAACTCAAAACTATTTTGGCCCTAGGTGGGGAAAAATAAAGAATTATAAAATGTTTGTACCAAATTTTAGTAGTAGTTGGATTTCAGGGATAAACTAGGAATTCAACTATTTAATAAATGAGAAAACTAAAGCCAATAGGGATTCCCCCCAGGGCTGAATCCCAAGTTAACTTCTTAACTGATGAATATAATACTCAAACTTGCAAGCCCATTGAATACTGTTCTTAGCTAGCCAATGAATACAGTTCTTAGCTGATGAATACAATAATCAAACTTGCTAGCCCACTTAATTTTTTTTCAAAAAACTTTAGGGATCAAAAACGGAAACCAAAAACTCGTATTATTTAAATTTTACTCCCTGACAAAAATTAATATTAGTTTCCCATACCCTATAAAGCAGAAATTCCCTAACTTGTTGTAAACTCAAGGTATATGTCACTTTAAACATATTAATGGTCATTATCATCATAAAAACAATATTGATACTAAAATGCTAACCATCTAGAGTTTCAGAAAACAAGAAATTTGACAAGCAGTATTTAAAGTAGGTAACCTTACAAATATAATTGCGTGTGTATATTTATATAGAAAATGCATCAAGCAAGCCTTAGAAGTGAGAGAGTTTTACAAATCTGTGAATCCCATCATGCAACCAACTAATTCAGGATTACTTGAGTTGTGTAATCATACAGAATTATCTGGATTGTGTGACAATTAGGTTTATCCATGTTATGTAATCACTCAGGATTACCCAGTTTTCAAATAAGAAAATTATTTTTCACCTACCTAAAGTGACTTAAGCTCAAAAGGTCAAACAACCAGCATTAAATCTCACATTAATTGCTTCTGTCTGAGAAGTGACTTTTATTATAAATGGCATATCTAAATTAAGCTAACACAATAAGAAATAGCATGGCAAAATCATACGCATCTTACACCAGTCTGGTAGACTGCTTTTGTCAAGACACAAAACTCACTGTCTAAGAAGAAACCTTTCAAGTCCAGGTAAAATGGACCTCTGAATTCAAAGTTACCACCCCATTCTAAAAGTTGTTCATTGTCATCAAAGAGAAGGACTTTCAGCCTACAGTTCAGTAATGTGCCTGAACTATATATCTCAGTATGAAAGAAAAATGTAATCGAAGAAGTGCATAACATTTAGCCATAGAACATCAGCAAAAGAAATGTATAATAATTTTACAATAAAAAGAGTCAAATGCTTTATACTGTGGCTGCTGAAATAAACTGCATTTTTTTATGACTGGGCATGGCTTTTGGTATACAATATACCCTTTTCTTGTGATAATTTATTTTAAAATCTTTCTAAATTAAACAAAATCTGACATACACATTTACCTTTCTCACGCCTCTCCATTCCATAGATGACTCAACCAACACAAAAACTAACTAGAAACAGCAAATTTTACCTTTCACACATCATTTTGCTATAAATTTTGAGGAAAAGATTTAATGATACACATGCCAAGGAATAGTGCTTTCTAATACTTTCAGCTATTAAAAAAAAATTCTTGGCTTGAGATCATATTAGTACTTGTAAAAAAGCAATTTTCAAGATTTAATTGTAGCATGCTAAAAATATAACAAAGAACTATTTATTTGTTTCTATCTTACTTGTACCAGGAAGAATTTCAAATATAAGTGTATAAAAAAGTGATGAGAAAACAAAAGTTAAACACAATCTTTAAAAACTGAAAAACAAGGGTAAGGCCAAAGCACATACAGAAAAGAATAAGGCTAAAAATGTATCATTAGTGTAAACCCATTTGTGTATATTTTAATAGATGTATACATTAGAAGCAGATTTAAATACAGCTTGCTACTGGTATGTGCATAAAATGTTTTTTAAAGGTTATACTAGAAATTTACAATGATTACCTTTAAAGAGAAGGACAAGGGGTTGATGTTGAGAAATAGTTTTTCATTTTAAACATTTCAGTGTGTGTGTGTGTGTGTGTGTGTGTGTGTGTGTAAGGCTCATGGGTGTGGAAAGCACAGAGGATTAGACAGTTCTGAATACACTTTAAGGTGGGAGAATGTGATATTTTTACTAGTACTTACTGCACTGAAACATTAGGTTTGTGAACAAAGAAAGTCACCCTAAGAAAAAGTCTACTACTTCTAAATTCTTCCTAGTCCTTGCTTTCAACTATTGGCTAGCTTTAGGATTTGGTCCCAGACCCCAACTTAAATAAAATAAAAAGGGATGACTATATTGGTAGTACCTAAAACATATTTGTTTGTTTGTTTTAGTTATTCACAAGAAACTGAGAAAAGTAAATAACAATGTATTGAATTTTTCTATAAAGCTAAAGTTATTGAATTTACAGGACATTTTTATACTCAATGACTTTGTCCTTCCTACTTTTTTTTTGATGTTTAAATGTTTCTTCATAATACGATGATGGTAACTGATAACAGCTGAGTTTTATTATGCTCTTAGAAAAATAAAAAGTTGGCACTTCTGGTTCATCCTCTCAACTTTTTAATACATTTTACTAGTCAATGAGATCTAAAAATTTAGGAACCACCTAAGTAAATGCTATCTTCTGAGTCCAGTGGAAGGTTTAAGTTTCCTTGTAATTTAATAAGGAACCACATTTACACAGAGATAGTTATGTATTTCCCCAGAAGTACAAAGATGAATGGGAACTTCAGAAACCATTAGAAAATAATCAAAAATATGTGTTCATGCCCTCTGAACGCTTCAAATGGAACATGCAATTAATTTATTCATCAAGTACTTACTGTGTACCTACCTCAATAGTAATGTAAAACATTAAGGTAATAAAAACTTTCTGTGGTCTCACTTAAACTCTGAACAGAAGAACCAAAGGTTTTTCAGTGTGCAAGAAAGCCAGACTAGAAATTGCCAGCAGTTGAGATTAGAAACTATAAGCATCCAATGAATGGGAATGAAAGTAGTCGCAGAAATACCAAGATGAGTTGGCCAAAAAAATCAAAAACTATCCATGGGGTCTAGGTATTAGGAGCAAAAGTACTTTTTCTACAAAGAGATGGTAATGAATCATACAGGATACCTATTACTGAAACCAAAGTACTAAAAAAAAGGGGTTGGTCATAAAAAATAAAGATATTAGAACTGGAATGTAAAATAAAAATATAACAACTAGCTTAGTTACTAGTTTAGAATTGCTTACATATCTTTTAACTCGAAAGAGGCTGGTCCTATATTAAGGTCTGGCTGTACTGTCAAATAGCATTACATGGCCTCAGATGAAAAATTCAGAGCTAAAAGAAAAAAGGGTGAAGTCATTTACATAAAATCTAGCATTCAGAAATTATACAGAAGTAAAACTGTGGACAAAGAATAAGATGTATATATAATAAACCTACTATGTAGCAAACCCTAAACATATATACAGTATGAGGTTTAAATTACATCTTAACTTATTATGTACAAAATTTGTCATGCTAGATATTACATCCTGTATTCTTTAAAATTATATCTGTAGTATTCAAGAAACTAAGTTGATGAGTCATAACTAAAATAGTTACTTTAGAGCAGTCTACAGTTTTACATTTTGTTGAGTAAGAAGTTCTTCACAGATTAAATATTTAAATCAATAAAATCACTTAAGAAAAAAATGATTTTATATGTGACTCTCCATTCAAAGCTGTCAACATCCTAATCCTGAGAACCTGTACAAAGGTTATCTTACATGGCAAAAGAGATTTTGCAAATGTAATTAAGATTATAGACTATAGGATGGGGAGATTATCCTGGATTATATGGGCTGGCCCAAGCTAACTTCTTGAGTCCTTAAAAGACAGAACCTTTCTTTCTCTTTATTTTCAAAAAGAGAAAGAAAACTGGACAGATGAGAGTGTGAGAAGGACTCAACCCATCACTGTTGGCTTTGAAGATGGAAGAAGGAGGCAGCCTCCAGAAACTAGAAAAGGCAAGGAGTCAGATTTTCTCCTATAGCCTCCAGAAAGGAATACAGCCCTGCTGACATTGTGATTTTAGTCCAATGAGATCCATGTTGGACTACTGACCTACAAAACTATAAGAAAAATTTGCATTGCTTAAGCCACCTAGTGTGGCAATTTGTTACAGCAGGAAACTAATGCAGTATATATTCTGTAAGTAACTTTAGTTCTATAAATTAAGATATTAATTTCAATTTACTCACACTAATTTTAGAAATACTACACATACAAACACACATATATAGATGAAAACACTAGACTTGGGTAAACCATTTCTTCACCATTTGGACTCCAATTTCCTAATCTGTAAAATGAAATATATAAAGCAACTGTTATGAAAAAAATCTAAACAAAGAAGTAAATAAATCAAATCAAAATAAATCAAAGCAATTATAGTCAATAATATCTTAGAATCAAGAAACCCCAGGATTAAACAGAATATAGAAATAGCTATTAATTCAAGATTATGTTAATGAGAATAGCATTACATAATTAATTTAATGTATAACAATGAATTCTATACTAAATGACATGAGCAATTAAAATTAAGAATGACTTAAAATGCGTAACAAAACCCTTGAGGATTACATTTCAAGGCTGAGAAAACATTAAAGACTTCTTGAAAGGAAGCTTGATATAAAAAAATACATGGGTCTGCTAAGTATCATTATCTAAGGCACAGACAGTAAAATCAGATTATTTTTCACTTTCTGACACCTCCTCTCTCATTTGCTTAAAGAACTTCACAGAAAAAGGTTTTGATCTTCAGAGACTGAATTTTGTCTTATTTGTGTATTTTCCTCACCAGATTTCAGTGCTTTTTGTACAGAAGATCAACTATAACAAGGTCTTTATGTCATTTCCTAAAATAAATTCTAAGTGGAAGTACCTACTACTGTAGTTCCTCAGGAAGCTAGAAACTATCAGTCCTATGTAGGGATGCTCGCTAGCATGATGTGGTAAAGATTACCAAAACTCTTCAAGAGAAAACCTATCCCACTTTGACAGATTTTATTTAAGAAAAAAAAAGTCATTTTTTCAGGTATTTAAAGAGAAAATATTTGTATTGTGAGGGCTTTTAGTAATTTTTTAAATGAATCACTAAGTTACTAAAATAATGATTACCTACTTAACACTGTCAAATGTCTCTAGTGGATAGTAGTTAGCCATATTATAAATTCTTACTAGCCCAAAGAAACGTTCTCAAACCAAACCGAGAATCAGTGGCAAAAAGATTATTGCAATTTTGAATTCCACAACACTAGATATATTAATAATTCACATAACTGGAAAATAATTCACAGTTTTAAGAAATTTATTCAACAAGTAATTTTGAAGTAGAACACACTTTAAAAAGTTAAGATGATTTCCGATGGCAGCCTTGTTTAAACATCCTTAATTAGAATCTACTGAATTCAGAAGAGAATATAAAGATAGTCTGAGAGTAAGACTTTGTATCTTTCTTATAACTTAATACTTTGGTCTTCTTCATAGAAAACATGGAGCCTTTGAGAATAAAATTATATACTGCCTTTGAAAACTTTGTAGTATGTTCCACCTTATGATTTAATGTAAAAAAAAGTATGTTCTTTCTTTTAGAATATTTCCCTTAAAAATCATAATTCTACCAATACAACTGAAGAAAATTCCTAAATACATGATGTAATTTACATGAGCAGTCACTCTATTTAGAAGTGCCAAGTATCTCAGTCATTGTTCACTTAAGTCATTGATGACTTGCCATTTATTTTAAAGTGATAATTACAAGTTGCTACGTGTTAAAACCATCACTTTATCATTATATTCTTAACAAAGCTTGGGAAACATTTTAATATATTAGTACTCACTAAACATTATAGAATATGTAACAAATGCTGTAGAAATATTCTAGCACCCAAATATACTATGACAATTGCCATGAAGAAACATCAATTTAAAATAGTAATGAAACAAAACATATGTCAATAGAAAGTACTCCTCTAAATCTTCAAATGAATTAAATTTTAAACGTTCAATATATTTAATATAAAACTATATAACAGACTTTTAAATTAGTTTTTAAATATAAGCATTTATTAATTTGAGGACCAAAATTCAGGTTTACACTAATCTCTCAAAACCAGTTGATCTGAATATAAAGTAGTTTCATTTCATTTCCTAGATCAGAATATGTACCTAGAAAGGTCTATCCAGTGGGATTATTTAGATAGTCCCCATTATGTCCTTCCATTTCCATTCTTACAACTTTTTACAGTCTTTTCATATAATAAACTCTGACTGTAAGAATATTCTCCATGAATTTCCTATCAAGATGGCATAGTAAGTTTATACTTAGATTCAACCCATCAGCTCCAAACACATGGTAATGACAGAACAGAAAAAAAGAAAACTGGTGAGAGTAGGGGAAGATATTTAGCTAGGCTTAAATAGATATATATATATACACACACATATACATACATATAACAACTCAATTGAAAAATGGGCAAAAGACCTGAACACATATTTCACCATATAGGATATACCAATGGCAAATAAACACGTGTAAAGATGCTTACATTAGCCAAATAGAGAAATGCAAATCAAAATGAGATATCAGTGCATACCTATAAGAATGACTGCCAAAAATAAAATAGAAAATACTGACAATGCCAAGTGCTGAGGATGCAGCGCAACTACAACTCTCATGCATTGTTGGGGGGATGCAAAATGGCACAGCCACTCTCAGTTAGTAGTTTCTTAGAAAGGTAAACATACACTTACCATAGGACCCAGCAATCTCACTTCTAGATATTTACCCTAGAGAAATGAAAACGTATGTTCACACAAAAACCTATACATGCAAGTTATACCAATTGTATTCAAAATCTCAAAAACAGACAAACAAACAAACAAACAAACAAAAAACACCCAAATGTCCTTCAACCGGATAAACAAACTGTGGTACACCTGGATAATGTAATACTACTCAGCAATAAAATGAGCTACTGACACATGAAACAACTTGGATGAATCTCAAAGACATTATGCAGAATGAAAGAAATGAGTCTCACAAAAAGTTCAACACTGTATGATTCCATTGACAGGACATTCTTAAAAAGATACAACTATAATGACTAAGAACAAATCAGTGGCTACCAGAGGTTATGGGGTGGGGGGAAGGTGTGACTAAAATGAGATAGCACAAGGGAAGTTTTTGGTGTAATGGAATTATTCTGTATCCTGACTGTGGTCATAGTTATGTGAATCCAAATATGTGTTTAAAATAAAAATGTACTCCAAAAAGTCAATTTTACTCAACATTAATTTAAAAAATAAAGTTAGAAAAATATATATACATACATATACACAGACGTATGTACATGTACATAATAATACATGTATTATTATCCTGTAGTCCAGAAATAAAATGTAAAGTGTTGAGCAGAGCTAAAGTTACAGACCTATTAAGCTCCTTTGTATGGAAGAAAGCAGTGGCAGATAGTCAGTTCCTTTCAGGTAATAGGAAAAACCACAACTAGACTCACCGCTTTAACTTACTTATACCTCAAACCACTACTACATCAACATAACACAGCTAGCCTCTTGAAAGAAGGCTGGGGACAAAAAATAAAACTACTGTCAAACCAGTACTGGACTAAGGCTTTAAAGGGATTGCAGAGAATTGCCCCAAAACTTGCAAAGATATTCCCTCAAATTGTGACTTACTTCTAAACTGCACATGCACAGGGCAAAACTTCAAGGATGCCAGCAAAAAATGGCAACTGGGAAGCTAAAGATCTAAGCAGAGATTTCAGTAGCCACACAGTGTTGGAAAGATTATGATTTCAAGGCCTGTCAAATTAAAAGGACCTTAATAAAATACTTTGGGCTTTATGTTGACACTCCAGAATGGCCTGGGTTTAAAACTACAGGCTCTAGCATGGAAGGAATAAGAGCAAAAGTGAAATGGATCAAGGCTAACAAAGCCTAAAACTAATCCTCACAAGATCACAAAAGATGACTCACAAAACAGACATATAAGTATCTGAAATCAAAATGTCATTCCTGTTTTCTTAATTATAAAATTCCAAATGCTTATGTTCCTACTTATATTTAACACAGCTGTTTCAGGTGAAACCACTTCATATGTCATAGTACCTAAGTATTCATATAGCTGTTGATATAATCTCACCAACAAGCTACTTTGCTTTCTATCTTTTCTCTTAACATGAGCTAATGCAACCTCATGAAATCTGGTTAATTCAGCTATACTGCTAAATCATTCGTTCTCCTAATTCTAATCAGATTAGATAAAGTATACAAGTATATAAATAGATTGCAAGTCAGTCTATATATTGAGCTTTTCTTGAATCAATTATCCAAATGGCTATGGTTGGAAAGAATGGTACAGAGATACAAAATGCACACCTGGGCATAACTCTTCATCAGGGGCCAATAGTATAGAAGCTGTTTCCCTTACCAAGACCTGTACCTATTTTAAAATGTCATTAAAGCCATGGTCCCATTTGTTGCACTAGCCATTCTATAAAACCCAACCTTAACCTTATTTGTGTTCCCATCTCTGCCCTTGATTACACACCCATCCTGGCATACATTAAAAACCAAGAAAGTTCAGATAAGTAAATTATACGAAAATATAAATTTTTAGATAAGTAGTCAAATACTTTTAGTTTTTACTAAATTATATCTAGTACCATTTCATAATCAAGATGAAATGAAATAAGAGGGGTTTTCTGAAGAAATTAAACAAAAGAAAGATAAAGCAAAGAAACCATCCATATTAAAAACCTGTAATTTAGAGTAACTGAGAAAGTAACTAATGAAAACCATAAAGAAGAACCAAATGGAAATTCTAGAACTTAAAAGTATTCTAATTGAAATTAAAACTTTACTGGAGGGGCTTAATATATTGAAGATAGCAGAAGAAAGTTAAGTTGAAGACCAATCAATTAAAATTATCCAACCTGGCAGAGAGAAATAGGACAAGAAAAATGAATAAAGCTTCAGGGACCTGTGGGATATCAAATGATCGAAAATATGAATTACTGTGGTCCTAGAGGAGAAGAGAGTGAGACTGAGGCAGAATATTTGAAAAATAAAGACTGAAAATTTCCCAAATATGAAAAACACCAACTTTCAAGAAGTTTAGCCAATACCAAGCAGGATAAATATAAAGAGAACCACATATAGGCATATCATTGTCAAACTGATTAAAAACCAAAGATAAAAACACCTAGAGAGCAGCCAGAAAAGGGAGGAGGGGAAGATATATCATACACAAGAGAAATAAAGATAATAATGACTACCAACTTCTCATTGGAGGTTGGAAGACAGTAGAGTGATTTATTTAAAGTACTAGGGAGTATGGGGGAAGTAGCGCCCTAAAATTTTATATTCAACAAAAATATCCTTCAAAATGAGCATGAAATAAGACATTTTCAGCTATGCAAAAGCTGAGAGAATGCTCACCAGTGATCAGTACTATAAGAAATGCTAAAGAATGTCCTTCAGGCTAAGGAAAAAGGATAACACATGGATACTTAGCTCTACAGGAAGGAACAAAGAGCAGCAGAAATAGTAAATAAGTGGCTAAATAGAAATACTATGTTTTTTTCTTCTCATAATTCATTTAAAGGTCAAATAACTGTTTGATACAAAATATAATACTACTCTAAGATGACATTTATAACATATGTAGAAGTAAAATATATGATAAAAATCGCACCAAAAAGGGAGGACAAGAAAATGGAATTATACCATTGTAAGGTCTTACAGTGGAAACTGAACTGGGAAGCAGGGGTGGGTCAGGTGGAAAGTGAGACAGAGACAGAGTGATGTAGAAGTGTTAGGTATGAAATGTGAGATAACTTTCTGATGAGATAAAAATATCTTGCTTGTAGTGGTGGTTATATGGAAAAAAATAAGAAAAGTAAATGGATTTCCAGACATACTAGGGATTGAGGCATTAATAAGTAGATGTTGAGAAGAATGAAAAAGAGATCTTTATAGAGTTACCAGTCCCACCTAACCACAGTGGGAGCTACAGTTGAAGGTATCAAGGATAAAGGTTGTAAGCTGTTTTGGGCTTATAGAGATGCCTAGAGGATAACCAAATAAAAATAAGAAATGGAATGAGGAATGTGGAGGGCAATAAACTTTCTAGCTCAAGACTTAGATATAAAAAACTGGAACGTAAAAGTGGTATTTAAGGTAGCAACTGCAGAAAAGACTACCCAAAAAATTATCTAGAGTAAGACAGGTTAAAGACCAGGGCAGAGCTCCAATAAAAGCATATATTTAATGCAAAGGAAGAAAAACACCTTAAGGAATGAGAAATAGCCATAAAGACAGGTGATAAGGAAAAAGCAGTGCCAGGAAGAATTGTCTGATCAGCTGATCAAATCCTGTGGAGACTTTAAATCAAGAAAAGTAGATGAATGTAAAATGACAAAAAAAAAAAGTTCTAGGTGTCAGAAGCAAAAATGAAACTCAAACCCATGGTAGTAAATAGCACTCATACTCAGCTGTCCTTATAAGGTATAAATCTCATTCACACATCTTAAGGGCTACATTTTTAATGCACTCCTAAAGGAATAGCAGTTGGAGGATGGCTGGCACTGACTTCCTTGCACAAAACCAAAAGTCAGGAAGAAACTATCCCTTTCATGAAAAAAAACTGGTAAAACATTGCTCATTGGACCTCAGACAGGACATGGAAGCCAGTGGCTCACCTGTGAGTAGAAAAAGAGGTAACTTAAAAATTAGAGATAAAGCATGGAATCAAGGGAGGGTTTTGATAGGATAGAAAATACTTGGGCATGTATTATCTGTTATCTTTGCTATATTTAAAAAAAAAACACTCTAATACTTAATGGCTTAAAATTCTGTGGGTCAACTAGATAAGAGTTATCCACCTCAGCTAATCTCTGCTGGGCTTGTTCATACATCAGCTGATGTTATCAGTTGGTGACTAGATGATGACCTCATTGACATGTTTGCCAGTGAGTAGACTGTTAGTTGGGGCAACAGGGGTGACTGGGCCATGTGTGTATCTCATCATGCTGGAAACTAATCCCGGCTTCTATGCACAGCAGGAACACAGAGGATCCAAAGAGCAGCAAAATAGGAAACCACAAGAACTCTTGAGGTCTAGGTTCAGCCCTTAACCATATTCAGTTGGTCAAAGCAAGTAATATAACAAAATCAGATTCAAGGGGTAAGTTAAAAGGCCATACTTCATAACTATGATTCTGAGAGTTTTTCTCTCGTTACACAGAAAAAACCCTGGATCGGGGTTTATATTCTAATTCTGTCACTTGTTACATCTTGAGCAATTTAAATAACTTCTCTGAGCCTCCTCTATTTTCTTACCTGTAAAATAAAGAACTCTGAGGTCTCTTTCAGTTTGATAATCTCTGATTATGCTGTAATATGTTAAAGAGAAGAACCTTTAATGAGGTACATCTCATTAAATTAGTTGCTCATATCATCTCTTTCTCCTGCTTATTCTGAAATTAATTCTTTCTCCCTTAATTTCTCATTTCTTTTAATAATTTTAATATTTACTAATTTCCCTCCGATTCACCAGCTCCATTTTTTTTTTCTTGTTTCTGGTGACATTCTTCTAGGGGTTTGATATAATTGTATTCTTACTTGTCTCTACTCACTCATGCCATTTCCTATAATCTCAATCCAGTCTTGGTCTGCCACCTAAGATGGAATAACAGCACCAACAAAATGTTTTTATAGCATTTTTACACTGATTCTCCCATTCAGCCTCATAATCACCACTCTCTAAAATATTATCAGACTCAGAGAAAGAACGTGATTTGACGTATAATATGTAGAGCCAGGACATAAACCTAAAATAAATGCCTCAGAATATTTCTGTGTGTGTCTTATTTCTTATTCTTTCCAGAATAAGCAGGGAATTAGTTATCAAGATCTAATTTTGAACACCAACTCTGATACTTACTGTTTGATCTTGTACAGGATATATCACCTCTGAACCTGTTCCTCCATTTATAATAATATGATAAGAAGTTTTGTAAGAATAAAATGAGGTATAGCATAGTACTATGTCAACTTTTACTCACTGTTCTGAATTGACCACATAGTTCTGAGAGACTCTTTTCTTTATTTTTAATCCAAAGAACAGAACTTCTATGTTTGAAAAGATTAATTCCACTGAACAGAGGAAATAGAGTCATTCAAAAATTTGTTAAGCATCAACCGCATGCCAAGAACTGTGAACCAGAAAATAATGTGGAGAAGAGACCTACTAATATAGGAGAAAAATATTCAAAGTAGAAGTCTGAATAATTTTTCACCCATCTACAAGAATCTGAGAGATCTTTTTCTAATTCTTTCTTTCTACTCCTTCAATTCTAACTCCTTCCACCTTCTCTGTTGGATAGAGGAAGAAAGCAAAAAGAGTGAAGAAAAACTAGGTTGAGTTTCACAGACTATACTTCTAACATTTCCAGATATCCTATACAAAGCATCAGAAACTAAGAAACAGGGAAGAATGAGTGAAATTACTGAGCATGTACAACTTGCCAGTTATCATCTGAGGTTCATATAAATATATTATCGTATTTAATATCTACACAAGCTTGAGAGGTAGGCATTCTTCTTCCACTCAATAAATATCTGCTGGGCGCCTATTATGTACTATGTACTGTTTCAGGCACTTAGAATACATCACTAAACAAAATAAACAGATGAAAGTTTCTGCCCTGGTGAATCATTCTAGCAAGAGTAGAAAGATAATAAACTCAATATGTAAATTAAGAAATATGTTAAATGGCAATAAATGTTATAAAAATAGAGCAAGTAAAGGGAATAAGGAGTATATAGAGAAGGAATATATGAGAAAAAGAGGTAATTTTGATTATGGTAGTTGGAGGTGACATTGAAGGCAGTTATGTGGTTCCTGAGAGTCACTGGAGAGTTTTGAGCATAGAAGTGAAATATTTTACTTACTTTTTTAAAGGATCACTGGGCTACTGTGTTGAAAAAAGACTGTAAGGGGGCATGTAAGAAGGCAACTGAGAGACAAGTTATGAGGTTACTGAAGTAATCCAAGTGAGAGATAACAGTGATTTAGACCAGAGTGGTAGCAGTACAGGTAGTGAGAAACTGACATATTTTAAAATACATTTTCATATTTGGAAGTAGAGCTTGGCAAGATTTTGATTACAAATTGGTTGTGGGAGTAAGAAAAAAAAATCAAAGGTGGCTCCAACTGGAAAAATGCAGTAGACATTTACCAAGCAGACAAACACTCTGGAAGAACAAGTTTTGTGCAAGGGATCATTAATCTGGTTTGAGACATATTAATTAGAAGATGTTAATTAGACATCCAATCCAAATGGCTATATAGATATATACATATGCATCTAGAATTCAAAAAAGAAATCTTAGATGAGAATATGAATATAAATTTGGGAATTGTCAGGATATAATTGGTGTTTAGAGTCATGGTCATCAAGGGAGTGAGGGTAGAGAAGAGAACCAAAGACAAATACTTTAACTTTTAAGAGACCGAGGAAAGAAGGAGGACAAGTGATATAGGAAGAAAGATTTTTTTAAAGCATAATTTCCTAGAAACCAAGTAAAGGAGGTGTATGTAAGAGGGAATGATCAACTGTATCAAATGTTGCTGCTAAGTCAAGGGCAATGAGTACTGAGAGATTAACTTGAAATTTAGCAATATGAAGGGAGGTCACTGGTACCTTATCAAGAGTAGTTTCAATGCAATCACAATGGCAAAAGCCTAACTATACCAGATTTAAGAGGAAATACGAAGAACTGAATGCAGTGAGCAATGACAATTCTTTCAAGGAGTTTACAAAGTGTTACCTGGTAATGCATGTAGGGCCAAGTAGAAGATGTTTTAAAGATTGAAACAGCGGTAGGTTTTGTTTTCTTATGAAAGTGATGTAGTACTGAGAAAGCTACATATAAAGTGAGACAAAGCTACTGGCAAAGTGAGAGTGAAGAACTGCTGGAGCAATGTCCTTAAGCAAGCATAAAGAAATAGAATCTAATGTACAATGGAGGAATTGGCTTTAGAAATGCAGAAAATTAGAAAATACACAGTATAGAGATTGGAGATGTAGGTAGATAGGTAGATATGGTAAAATAAATTTATGCAAGTTCTCTTCTGACTGCTTCAATTTTTATTCAGTGAGATGGGAAGCAAAATCATCTGCTGGGAACAAGAACTGGGGATGGGATATGTTGGGATGTCTGATGACAGAAAACATGAAATAAGTCATCTAAGAAAATAGAAAAATAAATGATTTAGGAAAATATAATATGAATTCCAGGCAGTATTAAGAACTTACTTGATGTGTGTGGCCATGAACTGAAAGTAGAATTAGTCAGCATAATTTTACATTTTCCTCTAGACACATATAGCTCCATAGGTACAGAATTGGAGTTGAAAAAAGATTGGATTTACCTAAGTTATCATTTTCCCAAGTGAGTATGACTAAATTAGAGTGAGACAAGACATGCCATGGAGTTGAAGATGCATGCTACAGATAGTGAAGCACCATAAAATTTAAGTTGGATAAAAGAAGTGATGACTCAAGAGACAGAGGGACAATTAACAGATTAGTAGGAGCAATAAGTCGATTATTATCTCTATTTTATATATAAGACTTAAGTAAGTTGCCCAAATCACACAGCTTTTCAGTGACATAACTGGAACAGAATCTGAATCCACATGTACCTCATTCAAGTCACTCTTTCTGTATTACCAACAGCACCAAGCTGTCTTGAAAATTTGATTTTCATTGTCATGCCAACCTCCCCCAGGTTGGACCTACAGCAAAATTACACATTAAACAATTTTTCCCAAGCCTCTTTCACCTCCCTCTTTTTCCATGTCCCAAATGCTAAGAGCCCTTCTGTAACCAAATTCACAAATGAGTCCCACCCTCCCCCAATTGGTACAACATTACTCTCACTTTTCCCTACAGATGCATCCCCTTCATGAAAATCTGAGCCACTAAGAACTGCTCTGATTAGAAAAATATCTATTAATATCAATAACTAAATAAACTTAATCCTCTTCATGGAAATTCCCATTCTGATAGAGAGTCTGGTTAACTCACTTTAAACTCCACTGTGAAACATATTAGGTAAAAAAAATTGAGCTGGATAGTAAATTTTTTTTCGACTTTTACTATTTCTAGCACTCGCTCCCTTAAAATATATCCTTTACAAAATTCCACAATTCTGATTTTTATCTTTTCTCAGAGAATGAGAAAGTAATGATACTATATGCCACGGATCAGAACCAAACTTGTGTTAAAGATATTTTATATTTAGAAATGGAAATTGAACATTATAGTAAGTCTGAGACTACGCAGCAAAGTAAGACTAAATGTAGCCAGTTTTGAGGGCTTTCCTGTTGTTATGAGTAAATGGTTGAAAAGTCAAAGATCTTATTTGTATTTCTGCCAAATCTCTTTTTTTTTCTGTTGTAAGAACAATGTGGCCCAAATAATTGTTCTAGAGCCTGGATCTCAGAATTAGAAGATACATGGAGCAAGAGCACAGCTACTGCCAACCTTTGGGTAACATGTAGCAAAAGCAAAAAATAAACCTTTGTTGTCGAAAGCCAAGAATTATGGGAACATTTGTTATGCAGCATTAAGTTAATACAATATCAGTTATTCTTATAATCACAAAAAATAGGTTTCACTGTTTCAGTCTTTAATGATAGCAGTTACTATATTTCAACAACTGAAGAAAAAAAATAAAGAAATTGCAATTACATTTTTTACTATATCAGAGAGCTTATGAAATAAAAAAAACAGATAAACTGAAATTCCAGAGAGAGAAGAGCCCTTCCTTTGTGAGTTGACAATCACCTGCTATTTCTTTCCTAGAATCATTAACTGAGAATTGAGATTGGCCCAGGCAGAAAGATTGGTGAAAAGAGAAAGCAGCAGAGCTTATTAGCGTGGTAGATTGAAAACTAGGAAATCCCAAAATGCAAGGCTAAACAGGACATTTGCTGAGTTCTACTGTCATGCAGGAGCCTGGGGAATGAGCTAGAATAGCGGAATGGAATCTTCCTCAGTCTCTTAGGAGAAAAGTTGTTAGAAAAGAGGGAATAACCACAAGCAATACATGACAGGTCTCCAACATCTGCCTGAATATGAAAAATTATGAAACAAGAGATCAAAGGGCTAATCTCAAAATCTCTAAAGAAAGAAACAATCTCCTGCAGCCTCTCAGGACTGTGGAGAGGAAAACTGACAGTCTTTTTCAATCAAAAAATGATTGAAAAAGTTGCCAAAGTTGACAAATAAGAGATGATAAATCTTACTAAAACAGCAATCCAGACTGACCCTAATTAAACTGAGGTGTCAGCACCTCACCCAATGGGCCTAATAGTTGAAAAGAGGAACCATCTCTGGAGAAAGATATCCTCTTCAGCTTCTACAGTTAAATTATATACAGTGTTCAGTCTATAATTAAAGTCTTGAATTTCTATAATTATAATCATCAATATTTTCATAGTATGTTTCTTCCTTTATGACATATATGAAAGACAAGAAAATATGACTTGTAACCAAGACAAAAAGCAAAAAATAGCAGAGCCAGATATGATGCCGATAGTGGAGTAAGCAAAATTTTAAAAGAAAAAGTATTACTATGTTCATAAAATAATGAAAAAAGTAAATGAAGTTTATAAAAGGATGGAGATAGGCAACACAAATAGAAATCTATTAAAAAATCAGACAGACTTCCTAGAACTAAAAAAAAAAAAATAAGATATTTAAAATTAAATTCACTGGATGGGTTTAATATTAGGCTGGACACAGCCAAAGAGAGAGCTACTCAGTTTTAAAAAGTCAATAGGAAGTACCTAATTGACCCATAAAGAGAAAAGAGCAGAGAGAACAAAGACAAGAGACATGGGATACAGTCAAAACATCTAATAAGGTTGAGGAGAGAGAAGGGAGATTAGGGTTGAAGCAATATTTAAAGATATAAAAGTCAAAATTTTTTCAAAATTGGTGAAAAACATCAACCCAGTAAACCCCAAAAAGGATAAATGCAAAGAAAATCATACTTAGATACCAAGTGGTTCAGCTGTCATAAACTAAAAAAAAACCAGAATCTTAAAAGCAGCCAAGAAATACACATTACCTTTAAAGGAGCAACAATAGACTAATGGTTGACTTTTCAACAGAAATTATGGCAGCCAGAAAAGAAAGAAATGACATTTGTAGTGTTGAAAGAATAAAAGATGTCAATCTAGAATCTGTACCAGAAAAATTTTCTTTTTCAAAAAGAAAGTCAAAATACAGATATTTATAGAGAAACAAAAAGCTGAGAAAATCTGCCTCTAGAAGATCAGCACTATGAGAAATATTAAAGGGCTTTCTTCAGGCTACAGAGAAATTATTCCAGATGACAGCAAAGAACTGCAAAAATAATTGAATACCAGAAAGGGCATATTGTGGATACATAGAAGAGAATGTTGATTTACAAAAAGAAAATAAAGTCTATACAGTTTATAACATATGTTAAAGTAAAATATATAAAATAAATAGCAAAGGGTGGGAAGGAATAAATTAAGTTAGACTGTGTGGGAAATGATAAAAGTAATAATTTATAATATACTAATAAAAATGTTTATTAAAATCTTTGGGATGATTAAAAATTATAGTAGAATGTATAACTGAAAAGCTAATTAGTAAAAGTAAAATTAATAAAACTTGATAAAATCAAAAAATAGAAAATAAAGAAAAAAATTTTTAACGAAAAAGATGGAATAAATAGAAAAGCAATAATGGGATGACAGATTTCTAATTGTATTAGGAATTACATTAATGTAAACAGAATAAACATCCCAATTAAAATGCAAAGATTGTCAAACTCAATCAAATAAACATGACTCGATAATATGCTATTTCCAAAAGACATATCTTAAATATAAAAATACAGATAGGCTAAAAGAAGAGAAAAAAAATACACCATAGAAATATCAATGAAAAGAAAGATTATATTGATAGAAGTTCAAAGTAGACTTCAAAGCAAAAAATACTTGAGATAAAGGACATTTTACAATCACATAATAATTCAATCATAAATTTTAACAATCCTAAATTTTTATAGACCTAATAAAAGCTCCAGAATACAAAGAAGAAAAGTTGAAAAAACTGAAAGGAAAAAGAGACAAATCCACAGTCATAGCTGATTTTAAGATTCTTTTGTCATAACTGATAATAACAAGAGAAAAGCTCAATCATTAAAAGATTTGAACACGATTACCAATTTGACTTTAACACATTACAGTAACATCAACAAACGACAGAATCAACATTCTTTCCTAGTACACATGAAATGCACCAATCTAACACAAACTCTTTTGGAGAATAAAAGAGATAGGGAAGACTTCCCGATAGTTTCTGAAGCCAGAAAACCTTGATAATGAAATCTGAAAAAATTTTACAAGAAAGGAAAATTACACTGCCATTTGCAACAACATGGATAGATCTTGAGATAATCATTCTAAGCGAAATGTCAGACAGAAAAAGTTGGGAACGTGGGATATAAAACTGAATACAAAAATGAACAAGATAAACAAAAACCCATAGACACAGACAACAGTTCAATGGTTACCAGAGGTGTAGAAGAGAGGTAGGTGAGGGTAAAGGGGGTCAAATATATGGTGACAAAAGGAGATTTGACTGTTGGTGGTGAACACATAATGCAATACACAGATGATATATTATTGAACTGTATATTCATTAACTAATGTCATCCCAATAAATTTAATTTAAAAAGAAAGGAAAATTACAGGCTAATCCCTCTCTTTACATCTGAATAGATGTAAAATCTTAAACAAAATATTAATAAACTGAATCCAGTAATACATCATGACAAAGTGAAATTTATCCTAGGAGTGCAAGGTTAGTTTAATAGTGAAATCAGTGTAATTCACCATATTACAGAATTAAGAACACAAACCATATGACTTATCTCAATAAAACCAGAGAAATCATTTGATAAAGTTTAACAGCTTTATAAATGACTTAATGACTTATAAAACTCACAGAAAAGTAGGACTAGATGAGAACTACTTTCATGTGATAAATAGCACCTACAAAAACCTATAGCTAAAATCATAATGGTGAAAAACATTTTTCCCTTAAGTTCAGGAATAATACTACCATTATTTCTATTAAACATTTTTCTGGAAGTGTTAACCATTGCAATTAAAAAAAAGAGTATAAAGACTGAAAAGAAATAAGTAATATCATTAATTTCAGATGATATTGTTGTATACATCGGAAAGACAGAAGAATCTACAAACTATTAAATATTTAAAATAAGCTAATTTAGCAAGATTGCTATTTATAAGACCAAAATACAAAATCAACTCTATTTCTACGTAATAATATAAAACAATTGAAAAATGAAATTTAAACAATATACTTACAATAGCACGTTTAAAACATCAACTAACTAGCCATAAACCTAACAAAATCCATGCAAGATGTTTAATTTGGATGCCACTGCTGAGAGAATTTAAAGACCCAAGAAAAGGAACAAGTAATCCATGTTCACTAAGTAGAAAACTTTATATTGTTAAGATGCCAATTCTCTACAAATTGATCTACTGCATCAATGCAATCTCAATCATTTTAAATGTAAAATGACAGTACAAACAATGGAGAATAGTCAACCACCACCACTCCCCAAAAAACATAAAAATTTGAAGGAAAAAAATTTAGAGAGCTCTTACTACCAGATATCAAGACTTACTATAAAGCTATGGTGATTAAGATAGGGTAGTACTGATGCAAAGATAGACAGACCAATGAAAAGAATAAATACTCTAAAAACAGATCCCTACAATAGAATAGGAAAAGAATAGTTTCTTCAAAAAGACTGCTGGATCAACTGGATATCCACATGTTTAAAAAACAATTCTTGATCTCTACATTATTCAAACAAATTAATTTGAAATGCATCCTAGAACTTCAAGTAAAAGGCAAAGCAATAAAGCTTCTAAAAGATTTTGGAGAATATTTCTATGATCTTGCATTAGACAAAAATTTCTTAAATAATACACAACACTAAACATAAAAAGAAAAGATAATAAATTGATCTTCACTAATATTAAACTTTTATTTATTAAAAGACACCATTAAGAGAGTGAAAAGACTCACCAAGACTAGGAGATGGTATTTGTCATACAAATATCCAAAGTTATCCAATTCAGAATTATGAAGAACTCCTACAAATACATAAGGCAAAGACAGCCCTATTTAAAAATATATTAAAATTAAAATATTAAAAAGTACTGAACATCATAACTCTTCTGGGAAGTGTAACTCTGAAGCTACTGCACACTGACCAGAATGGTTAAAATTAAAGACTGACAATACCAAATTTTGACAAGAATGTAAAGCAACTGAAACTCGCTTTCATTGCTGGTGGGGATAGCAAATAGTACAATAGTTTGGGAAAACAACAATCCAGCAATTGTACACCTAGAAATGAGAAAATATACTCATCAAAAGACATATATAAGAATATTCATAACAGCTTTATTCACAATGGTCAAAAACTAGAAATAATTTAAATGTCCATTAACAGGAGAATAAATAATGATCCATTCATTCAATGGAATACTACTACATAGCAATAAAAAGAATAAATAACTGCTACATACAACATAGATGAATAGCACAGACATAACGATGAATGACAAAAGTCATTCTATTTGTATAAATTTCAGGAACAGACTAAATTAATCCTCAAAAATAAAATCATAAGAGATTACTTGGGGTGACAGGGGAAGTTGATATTGACTAGTAAAAGTAATATAGGGAGATTACTGGAGAGCTGGAAATGTTCCACATCTTGACCTTGACATTTGTGCATTTTACTGTATGCATGTTATCTCTCAAAACTAAAAACTGCTATTGCTAGTAATTCAAGTGGGTATGATTTGTGACAATCACTGTGTGATTTTTTTTAACTATCCAAAGACTAGAAATAAGGTGGCCTAGGTTTTAGCCCTAACTCTTATCATTTAGATGTGCAACCTGAAGGAAGTCATTTAACTAGGCCTTAGTTTCTTTACATACTAGAGTAGGTTAGAGTACAGATAATCTTTAAAGTTTTTCTACATCTAAAAATATGAGCCTATGAGGTAAATTGTTTAAAAAATCAAATTCTCAAATTTCAAACTATCATATAGTCACCTAAGTCCTAAAAGTAGCAAAACCAAGTTAGCATTTGTAATTCTAATTGAAAAAGCTTAAAGTCAGATAAGTGTGTGCTGCTGTTTATCCTGAATTCCCAATACCTATATTTAAGCTCATCTACTTTAGCCTAGACATTCTGGTGCCACCCCTTCAGCAGCCAAGAAACTTGACAGCCAGATTACCTTTTCTTGCCTTTCTAAGGATGGGTTATTCATTCTTCCAGGCCCTGCTCAAACACGAACTTCTTTAAAATACCATCCCTCCTACAGCCATTCAGTCAAAATTAATCATTCCTTCCTCTGTGCACCCACAGTATGTTGTCTGTACTTCTATTATAGCTCTTATTTCATTCTCTATTATATATGCTTGCTTTCGGGTATGCAAGTGGGCCCTTTCCAGAGGAAGAATATACCCATTCAGCCAGCCAGATCAGCCAAATCAACCCTAGAAATCAATAAGTAACAGGATGGTAAAATCACCTTCATATTTGATTCTATATTAATGGTGGCAAAGTGAAATAGTAAGTACTAAATGCTACTGTCCTCTACTGAAAGCAAGAAAAGATTACAACAAATATTCAAATACTGAACTAATTTCAGTCTTTAGCCTACTCTCCAGCAGAACAATGAAATAGCCAAAGGCAGATAGATAGCTGAAGAAAGAAGCATATTAGGCCTGTAATGAAGAAACAAATCATGTATTAAAATAATTAACGAATTATTTTATGTCCATATATAGATGGTTAAAGAGGAGGCAAGTGAATTACTTAGGGGTTATACATTCAGCATCTCTTTTCTGTTAACTGACCTGTTCCCTGATCCCAAATTATTGGTCCAGGACAAAATTCTTCCTCAAAAATCTTAGTAACACACTGCTAAAAGAAAGTAATTTCTTCTCAGAATGGCTAAAATGGGAAGATATAAACAATACAGGAGCTTTCAATGGCATTGTTTTTTCCATTGTGAAAAAGGCAAACCTATGGTAAGAGAAAAGGAAGCTTACATAGTGAAACAAAGATGAGAAAGTCCTGAATACCTTCGAATCCTGGGTCCAATATTCCTAGGGCCTCATCCTATATTTAGATATTGTGAGCTAGAAACCCCATTATTCTTATAATAAATATCCCCTTCACTAAAGCTAGTTCAATTTGAATTATCACTTGCAACCAAAACAATATTGTGATAGACTGTTACTTTGATAACCCCCGATTAACCATGTCTCCTGGCATTCCAAGTCTTCCCACCATGACTCTGAACTGTGCCTGTGACTACTTTGACCAAGAGAATAATGGCAAAAGTGAGGCCATGCCAGTTTTAGGCCTAACACTTAATTGGCCTGGCAGCTTCTGCTTCCTCGCTATCACAATACTTGCTCTTGGAATAGTTCTTGGAAGTCTGCCATCACACTGTGAGGCTAATGAATCAGCCATGTGGAGAAACCACATAGAGAACCAAGGCCCTGGACAACAGTCCTAATCAAGCCTCTGGGTGACTGCAGCTATACCAGAAGCTCAACCAATGCCACCTAAAGCAGAAACATCAAATTTATTCATAGATATGTGAAAGACATTAAATTGTAGTGTTAAGCCACTAAATGTCATGGCAGTTTATAATGTAAATTTTAACTAATATAAAAGTTCAATTCACACACAAGTAACTTGGAATTATGCTTTCTTAACATAGACTATGTCTTGGAGCATGGACTAGACAATTCTGGCCCACCATCTATTTTTGCAAATAAAGTTTTATTGAAACACAGTCATGCATGTTAATTTATATACTGTCTATGGCTGTTTTCATGCCACAAGGATAGAGCTGAGTACTTGTGACAAAAATCAAATAGCCCCAAAAGCCTAAAATATTTACTATCAGGTATTTTATAGAAAAAGTTTGGTAAACTCTATCATACAGTACTTGCCAAGTGTTTTAATATATAAATGGCTTTAAATGTAAATCTACTTTACAGCCAATTTCTCACGCTTAAAGGACACTATAAATATTTACAGGCATATCTCCTATTATTGCACTTTGCTTTATTGTGCTTCCCAGACATGATGATAATGATGATGATGATGATTACCATTATTATTACTATTATTATTTTTATAACATATCGGAGGTAGGACCCTGTACCAGCAAAGAGATTACAATTCAGATGATGGTTAGCATTTGTTTTAATTAATAATTTTTTTTTGTACCATGACACCTTTCCAATAAGGTATTTTTTAATTAGGTATGTACACTATGTTTTAAATGTAGCACACTTAATATGCTACAGTATAGTGTAAACATAACTTTTAGATATACTGGGAAACCAAAAATTTCATGGGACCTGCTTTATTGTGATACTCACTTTATTGTGGTGGTCTGGAACCAACCTGCATATCTCTGGGTTTGCCTGTCTTAGTTCCCGACATAATGCAAAATGCACCATGTGGTACATACTGCTACAAACTGGATGTTTGTGCCCCGCCCTCCCTTCCAGATTTAGATGTTGAAACCTATTTTTCCAGTGTGATGGTTTGGAGGTGGGGCCTTTGGGAGGTGGTTAATCATGAGGGCAGGACCCCAGGGAGTTCCCTCCCCACTCCTATTACATGAGAGAAAGAGAAAAGACACCTGTCTACAGGAAGCGGGCATTCACCAGACATTGAATCTGCTGGTACCTTGATATTGGGCTTCCCAGCCTCCAAAATTGTGAGAAATAGATTTCTGTTGTTTATAAGCTGTCCAATCTATGGTACTTTGTTATAGCAACCCAAGTGGACTAACATATACTGAAATGGGTTGTACAAGTCAGACAGTGGTCAGAATAATATATTAATTACGGACAGGAAAGTGATCAAGTAATAAAATAAGATCCATAACTATTTATCTGCTTAAAAGTTCCTAATATGATAGAAGGGTATCTATTTCAAGTTTCTCATGTATTAGATACAACCCACTTCTGAACTGCATTAAGAATCAGAAAGGAATGTTTTATTATGATATGCAACTGATAATTTTTTTAAATTATTATTACTTCACAGACCCATCTGCAAAAGAATATTAGAAAATCCAAAGCCAGTATTGTCAATGATTCTCAATTTTCCTGCCAAAAAATTATCTAAGGCAGGCATTGATAGTCCCCATTTTACAGATTAGGAAACTGAGGCTTAGAACTCTGAAAACTTTGCTCACATATAAACCCAGGCAGTCTAATCCACAACTCACCTACGATTATGAGTATATTAAGTCCTCACTTGACATTGTGAATAGGTTCTTGGAAACTGATTTTAAGCAAAATGACATAGACTGAAACCAATTTTACCACAGACTAATTGATATAAACAAAAGTTAAGTTTCTACAGCATTTTTCTGGTAACAAAAACGTCAAACTTCTGAGTAAGGACCCAAAACACTTCTAATATTAAACATCGAAATGTGCACGTTTGGGTTCTGGAAAGAAACTAGAGTACCCAGAGAAAACCCACACAGACACTGGAGATCCTGTAAATGCCACATATAGTGGTCCTAGTCCAGAATTGATTTTAATTTTTCTCATCAAGTGCATAATGAAACAATCTTGAATGATAAAATATTATTTGAGGACCTGCTATATCTGTGTGAATCTAAAACATAATATTGTTCAATAAATATTGTCTTATTTTTATATCTTTTTAAAAAATATATAATAGCAAAATAATCATAACTTTTAGAGAGGAGTACTAACTGTGCTTTCCAAATCTTTGACCTATTACTACAATTAAAATTAAAATAGAAAAAGGGAATACCTCAAAATCACTATTATTTTTCTAAGCTTGATTGTGTTCATCAGTTATTACATTTACACACATATAATTTTTATTCTAAATCTTAAGCATTTTGCAATCTGAACTCTGTAGAATGTGACACTGAACGAAATAAAATTGCACATATTATGCAGTGGAGGTAACAGACATTTATTTCCATGTACATTTGGTATGACTGTTAGTGTCTTTTTCTAGCAATTTTTCCTGTTTGAAGTAAGGAAAGCATTTCAGATAAGTAATTTTGCTGTCATTAATATATTGTAGATAATAAATCAAGCAATAAGAGAATAGTGAACATGAGATACGTTCCTGAGATTGAGATTAATAAAATTTGAGAGCTGACGGTGATTTTAGAGAGTATTTATTTAACTTTTCATCCTACAGATAATGATACCAAACTTGTACTGGAATTATCCAAAAGAGAACTTGATCCAGTGTTCTTCCCCAAATAGTAGTAACAGAATCAAGATTGGTCTTTCCAGTCTTTGCTATAATGGATTTTCTGAATAATATGTTGAGCCAATATTTTAATATAAAAAAAGAAAAATTTTTAAAAATGAGAGCTGGTAAATGATTGAGGGAAAATATGTATATTTTAAAGATAAATCCAGAATAAAAGAATTAATTTTTCACAGTGGAGATTATAGTAGGAAGCCACTATTTCTACAGCAAAAAAGCTAAAAGAATAAGTATAAAGGTCTTACATAGACTTCCAAAAGATCATTTGCAAGGTAAAAACCACTATATCCCAAAAAGGTGTTGAAGAGAACTCTGGTGTATCTTGAAAAAGTGTTCCATTATCAAAAAGTTGTGGAAACACTAGACTAAATAAAGTTCAACAGGATTCACAATTCTAATATTACTCACATTTTTAAAATGCTAATAAACTTGAATAAATAAACTAAGAATCTCCAAAAGGAGGGACGTATTATATAGCACTTCCCAAACTAATTTGACCATTTAAAAACCTCTTCATACTACACCTGTTATAACATCTCCCAGAGAAGAGTTGCTAGAACAAAATTTAAGAAACACTGAGAAAGAACATTTGTAGAAAAAAAGACTAAAAACCAATAGCTGATAATGAATTCAAAATAAAGCAACATACAAGGCTTGTTGTAAAAACCAGTAAAATCTTACTCTCTATTACATGTATACTAACTACTGTTTGAAAATGTTTTTAGATAACCATTCCTATGTACGATATGAAAAAGTAGAATTCATTGTGAATGCTTCTGATAAATAAAATAACCACTGTTGATTAGGGGGTGCTGAGTTTAACACACTAATTCTCATATTATAACTAGTTCCCGCTCTAATTTAGAATTATCTGTCAGAAGACCATTTTCATGGAACAAGCAAGAGAAAGAGGAAATGGGGAAGATATAATAAAGTATATGCTTAGGAAAAAAGAAAGCAAAAATGCATCAAGACTTCAAGGAACCTCTAGCAATGGAGTTGTCTCCCCAGCACACTTCTCCCCTTTTACTGGCAGAAACTCCTCTTCTGAAGGCTTCCCTTTCTCCTCTCTATGTGATTCTGGTGAGGCTACTTAGTGTCTCACTCCCAAGACAGACATATGATACAGAACTAGCCAAAGTTCTCACTCTCTCAGTCACAATGACTGGCCCCAAGATGGATATGTGAGCCAAGACAGATGAAGAAGCATTGTACAATTTAACATACAACTGCCATGAGAAAGAAAATCTTTCCTGTGGATTCACTAGTAGGAAAGAGGAAAGCCTGAAATTGTATATTACTATATCTCCTAATGTGCTCATCTCCCCCAATTCTGGCTACATGAAGGAAGTCAGCCAGTAATATACACAGAAAAAGAAAGCACTGAAATGGAGAGTAAGAATCCGTGATTAAATTAATTCCCTGTTCACATTGCTTGAGTCCCTAAAGTCAGTTCTTCCTCTATACTCTGTGGTCATGTAAATTAATAAAGTCCCCTTTTCATTTAAACTAATTTTGAGCTGAGTATCTGTGATTTGCAATAAAAAGGTCCTAATTCACTTATATAACTAACTTGAGATACCTCAAAAGAACTTGTAATGATTAAAAAGATAATACCAAATAAAGATGAGAATATTAATTATAATTAGTACATCCTTTTTTGGAAAGCAAGCTTCTAATATCAAAATTTTAAAATCTACATACAATTGACCCCAAAATTCTATTTATTATAATTAATATTACATAAAAAAAACTCACAAATATGCAGTGATAGATGTACAATGTTATTATCTACAACATTTGTCCTAGCAAAAAATTAGAAACTTCAACGTCCATCAATTGAGGACTGATCAAATCATAACCTGTGATGCAGTATAATAGAGCTATTAAAAAGAAAGATGTATAGTTAGTTACATGAAATGTTACATGCCAAGAAGTGTAAAGTAGTGGTAAAGAACTTACACTCTAGGAACAGACTGGGTTCAACTGGTAGCTTGGTCTCTTATCTCAGTAATTTGAGTAAATTAACCTCTGCTACAATTTCAACTGTAAATTGGTGATACTGTTAGGATTAAATGAATTAACAGGCTCTAGAAAAGTAATATTTGGTAAACTCTCAGTGACGTTAACTATTATTTTCACTAATATGAAAAGATGTCAAAGATAAGCTGGAGAGAGAGGGAGTTTCAGAATACTATATTAGAGCAAAGATCACAAACTCAAATGGCTATGAAGTGAGGTAGATTAACATACATAGGTTAAGTGGGAATTGTGGAAAACTGGAGAATACAGGCCCTTATCTCAAGGGGACAGCATTCTAATCAACTATTGTCATATGAGAAAGAGACTGCAGTGTTGCTGAATCTCCAAAAGCTAAAAAAAAATGGTTTATATGTATTACATCCTTTTTAAAAATGTTAAAAACATACTTTTTTGTAAAAACATACAAATAAAACATGTTTACTGGTCAATTATGGCCAGTGGTCTGCCAACCTGCAAACTCTGATATAATGTCTGATTCCATATGTGTATATTCAAATATATGCGTTTATATGTATATATATATATATATATATATATATATATATATATATATATATATATAAACAAAAATGAAATCTTAAGGTGGGGCTTAATGTCACATTTCACCTTTCTGTATTGTTACATTTTTTGCAACACACAGATACACTTGAATTAAAGTTTTTAAAACTCATTCAAAATATGACTTAAGAAATAAGGTGTTTTCCCACTTGTAACTAAATTCAAATGTAACTTCTATTGTAGAAATATTAATTTTATCAAAGTACAATTTTAAAACTCGGCATTAGAATCAAAATACCCAGTATTGATTCAAGTGGAAGCGGGAGATGTAATCACTTTTTAAAATGTTTCATTGTTTTTATGTCTGAAAATATTTACTCTATTCAATTTGTTTCCAAGATATCCAAATATTTTTAACCTGAATTAGAATTTAAACACTTTCAACTTCAAGTGTACTTTTTTCTTAATGTTCTTTTAAAAAAGAACTTAACAGTACATAGAGAATTAAAGAAAACATTTTATCTCTACTTAGCACTCAGACTGTACTTTCTCTTCTTTTCTCAGATTTCTGCATTTTTATTAACACTTTCAGCATCAGGCAGATCCAATTAACCATGATTCTGAAATCTCAAAGTACAAAGAACCAAGTAAATTAATAATACCCATTAATAATTAGTAATACCCATTCATCCTCTAATACCCTCAACCCCAAAGTGAAAATACTTATTCTTTAGACCTCATTTTAAGATTAACTAAATGTGATGTACATAATTCTTAGCAAGGTTGTTTATGTGCTTCCCAGGACTATAGCAGATTAGGAATTCGAAGGGGAAGGGCAAGTATGTAAAGTCACAACTCAAAAGCAAATACAGTAGTATAGAACTATACTATCACACTCCACAATAACAGATATTCAGAATAGAATATAGAAATGTAATTGCTAAGAGTACAGTCAGACCTGCACTTGAATTCTGACACAGCCACTGGCTTACCTTGAGCAAGTTACTTAACTCCTCTACTTCTCAGGCAGTATAAGAGGAATAATATAATAGTACCTTGTAAAGGTAAGGACTGAATAACATATGCAAAGTGCTCAACACAAATAGAACATATTTATACCATTCACAGGCCCAATAAATGTCAGCTATAATTACTTAAACCTGACAGAAAAAAAAATAATTATATTATGTTCAATATCTTCTATCTGAGAAAGCAAGAAATGTGTAATAGTTTAAAAATTTGTGTCACCTGTTAGAATAGGTATAATCAACATGACAAGTAATAACAAATGTTGGAGAAGATGCGGAGGAAAAGGAACCCTCATACACTGCTGGTGAGACTGCAAATTGGTACAGCCACTATGGAAAACAGTATGGAGGTTCCTCAAAAATCTAAGAATTGATCTACCATATGATCTAGCAATCCCTCTACTGGGTATTTACCCCAAAGACTTGAAAACCCATATCCGAAAAGATGTTTGCACACCGATATTCATAGCAACATTATTTACAGTGGCCAGGACATGGAAGCAACCAAAGTGTCTTATGATAGATGATTGGCTAAAGAAGCTGTGGTACGTATATACAATGGAATATCACTCAGACATAAGAAGAGATGAAATACTGCCATTTGCGACAACCTGGATGGACCTCAAGATAACCATGCTAAGCGAAATAAGCCAGACAGAAAAAGTTTAAAATCACATGATATCACTTATATGTAGGATATAAACAGAGACTCAGGGACATGGACAATGGACTAGTGGTTACCAGAAGGTAGGGGGCACGGGAGGAGGGAAGAGGTAGACTGGGTAAAGGGAGTCAGATATAGGAGGGTAGGGGGAAGGTGAAGTGGGTAAAGGAGATCAAATATATGGAAGCTGAAGGAAACTGAACTTTGGGTAGTAATCACACAATAGAATATATAGATGTCGAATTATAATATACACCTGAATATTATATAATTGTATTAACCAATGGTACCCCAATAAACTTAATAAAAACAAGTAAATAAAAAGCAATAAATAAATAAATAAATAAATAAATAAATAAATAAATAAAAATTTGTGTCAAAAGTGACTTGACATGAAAACAATTTTGGTGTTTATATTTATCTTCATCAAAAATAAAATATAGAAGCACTTTATTCCTAGAAATGCAACATAAATGAAGCATGAATTTGTCAATATCCAACTTCATTAGTGTGTTCATGTTAGTGCTAAAATATAAGCTTCAAGAAGATGAGGATGTGTGTCTATCTTATTCATTATGGTATCCCTCACTCGAGCACATAGCCTGGCACATAGTAGGTGCTGAATATTAAATACATTATTTCCTTTGTTCCTCACTTAACCCTGTACGGTAAGCATGTTTACCCCAACTCGAAGTTAAAGAAACAGGTAAGTTGACTCCTATTGTATTCCATTTTGCTATTTTGACATCAGAAATAACCTTTAAAACAAATAATAGCATTTTCAGAATTTCTTTTACTTATAATTTTAAATTCTTTTAATATATCTTAAAAATTACTCTAATATAATCCTCATAGAGGTTATGACCATCAATTAAGAGACAATATATTAGATAGTGTAAAGTGTCTCAAATACACATTATTAATATTACCTTATACCAGTTACAAATGTACCCCCAAAATACTAATCCCCACTCCACCCACCCTGAACTGTCTTTTTACTAATAACAGTGAAGTTCCGGTTTACCTAAATATTTCCAGGTAGGTGATTCTTAAGCTCCTATATAAATGTCACACCATCCTTTTTTTTTTTAATTAAACATCTTCTATGCAATTACCTCATTAATAGGTGCCATAACAAAAGGCCACAAAAAAGGCAAAGGACACAATCACCTGTTTCAAGAACTTTAAAATCTGCTTAGAATAAGATGTTTATACATGAAGCTGTTAGCAAACTGCACATAAGCAACATATGAAGAGGAAAGGAAGATTACTGAGTATATAGTACAAGATAGATATACGTGGTAGGCATTTTCACATATATTATCTTAGTTCTTATAACTTAGTGAAATAAGTATTGCCATCTTCATTTTGGAGAAAGAATCTGAAATTCAGAGAGGTTAAATGATTTCTCACAATACTGGGCCAACAGAGTCTAATATCTAAGTCTGTTTGACTTCAAAGTCCTTTATTTACTTGTTTTTTTTAGCTATACCATGCAGCTTCCCACTTGTACATGATTACAGGGTATAGGCGAAAATTTATAAACACTGTAGGAAAACAAGAATGATATTATTGTAGAGAATAATTCCTAGGAAAGGTATAGTTGAGGAAGTGAGGCTTGAACTGAGTTTGAAACTGAGACTAAATCTACTGGTAACATAGGATTAATGCCACAAAAATTTCTAAACAAAAAAAAAATCTAAATATTTTTCCTTCAGTTTATACTGACAAGACCTAATTTGCGAAATTTTTATCTCTCCTTCCCTTTCTTATTCTCTTGCAATTTGTATGTATAATTTCTCCTTTCCCATTATTGTTTCCAATATAAAGACCAAAAAAAAAATCTTATTCTTTCTCTTTCCAGCTGGTCAAGATGTTAAAAGATAGAAGCATAAATTGCCACAAGAGCTTAAAGTGACCTTAGAGAATGATTCCTTCATGTTGGTGGTGAGAAAAATTGAGAAAGAGTAAAGTAATATTGCTCAAGGTTACAAAATTTTACTGGTCAGACTAGCATTAGAAAATAGGTCTTTCAGTGTTCCTTCTGTGACCAGTGCTCCTTAAATTTTTTTTCCCAAAGTACCAATAACAGAAGAAAAACAAAATCTAAAGTTATACAATGGGTTCATCTGAAGTTTCTGATTTATTTTAAAAGCTCATGAGACTTCTACACTCTGTGCCTAATTTACTCATGCTTATCTAATATTAAAGTGGTTTAAATTGCATAACTCAAGTACAATTAATACTTCAAGAATTATTATGTTTGTTCCCACAGCTTAGATTCTAAGGTGTCCTTAGAGTATCCCTTGACACAATGTCATGTACCCCAATTTGAGAAGCAGGGCAAAACTGTGTCATATTCTTTTCATAAGATCTCATTTCCTTGCTCCTTTATTTTTCAAAATAGTAAAATTTTTAAAGCACAGTAAATTTAATTCCATTCTTTCAAAATGTATACTCACTGGCAAAACTACTATAAAAGTTGTTGGAGTTGTTTATCTTAATTATAAAATTTTCAAGCAGTTCTACATAGTTAAAATTAACTAAATACAAATTCACTTATGAACTCACCAAACAACCTGGACAGAACTTCTACGTGACAACACTTTATTAGACACTTGCTTTTTGGAAGGTCACTCAAAAATTAAGATTGCATACTATTTATATTAACTACAATCTCAATTACTTTTAGGCACATTAACCTTTTCTTCTGCCTTGGTATTCATCTCTACACAGTTGTTAAGGAAGAAATTCCTGTGCTTTCTTTCTTTTTCAATGTTTTTTTTTTTTTAACAGCTCAAATTCCAAATATGCTTTTTCAATCCTATTCTTCAATCCTATTTCCAGGAGCAAAGTATAGATTTTACCTGTTTTACTCAATATTTCAAGAAAGCATCCTATTCAACTTAACCAGTAATCACCCACAAGAGTGAAAACAGATTCATAGATTATTTCCTTCCCAATAACATACTGTTGATTCTCCACCATGTACCTCTCAATTAAAGTCAAATAGTCATATGTGTTTTTAATACAATTAAACCTCTCAATATGTAACAACCTATGTACTAACAGTTTATAGACTTTTGCCAGTGATAACAGTATTAGTATATTCATTAGAAATTAATTTAATAATTTCCTACTTTAACTAAAAATGTAATCCTCTAATACATTGCTTCCGAACAAAAATACATGAAAGAACATCACAGTCTGAGATATAGACCTCTTTTTAACAAAAGTCATATAGATCAATATTGGTATGTTTGCCAGAACACACAATTTCATTTAGCAGAATTTAGGTTTTGTTTGCAATAGTGATTTTGCTACTTCATGACAACACCTATTCTCAAAACAAAGATATATTTATATAGCCTCATCAATAAATGGGCTTTCCAGAAAATAATATTGACAGCTGTAATGCACAAGGATAAGGTGGAAGAATGAAATAAAATAAATGCTTGAACAATTCCAGAGTTATACGATTATCATCTCCTTAACTTAGAATGTTTTTAAAATATTTTGAATGATTTTACTTATGACTGAAATACTCCCAACATGTAACTAATATTTTCAGGTGTTCTAGTTTACAATTAGTTTTTTATTTCTCTATTATCTAGTCTTATATTTGTTCTAATATCTTTTACTGATTGCAAACCAACAGCTTAGTGCAATAAAAATGTATATTATTACTAGAGCAAAAATGTGATTTTTAACATGATCTTTCCTAAAAATGACCTTTCCATGTCACTGTTATTGAAAATTTAGGTAATGGGTTATCATCTTTAAGTGCTTTAGTACCATACATTAGCAGTGGCTAGCTAATACAATATTAAATATCCAATGGAACATAATCTATCTCATTTTATACTATACATAAAAATACATATACTCATTATTTTCCTGATGTTTCCATGAAACTTTTATAGTAGAACTAACACGCCCCCTTGATAAACTGCTTCTTTAGAAATATAAAAAAACAGGTGAAGTGACACAACTGAAATATAGTCAGCCTGTTATATAACTGTTAAGACTGTAAGTATAATTACTACCAAAGCTATCCAAAAAAAAAAAAATCCTACATCTGCCCTATATCTTGTTTCTAGTTTCAAAGCAGCCCATACTTATTTGCCTCTTGTTATTCATCATCATATTATCTTTAGTCTGCTAGAAATAGCAATAGAAGTAGAGAACGTTAGAAATTGATATTGATACTAGGTCTTATGTCACCAAAGACCACTTAACCTTCATTTGTGGTAAATCAACATAATTACTAACAGTTATTGTTCTAGAGATAGACAATAATGTTCAACATAAAATGTTTCCATGATAACCTATTTTATATACAAAAATGTCCCCAATTTCTTGATAAAAATAATTAGTAAAATTAAAATATACATGTTGTATTATCAAATCCGACTTCCAAGCCCTAAATAATGCAAGATAGCCAAGTTAAAAAAAAAAAGCCTTTATTAAATATTTTCCTTTCTTCCATTAGTCTTTCAAAATTCTAACAGTAATTCATTTGATGAGAAGTTTCAACAGACTGCACACTATAGTTACCAACTTCATAGCTGAAATGAAGAATAAGAAAGCATCTAGAAGATGAAGTTTCGAAGTATAAATACTATCTTTCAACAGATAATCAAAAACATCACAAAGAAACCAATTAAAGACTGTAGAAGTGACAATTTCACAAAAATACTACCACATTGTAAAATGTGCATGGATAGACAATTCTTTCCACTACCTCTGTCAAAGAGATTTAGATAAAATACTTAAAACCCCTATTATGAAGCATGCAGAGGATATTTTATGAAACAAGCCCTCCACCTTTAAGGAGAGCCGCAAATTACAACTCATAAAATCACAGTTTTAAGTGTGGCCTCTTAACTCAAATTTCTTAAATATGAAATCATAGTACTTAAGTTCAGTAAAGAATAATTTCACATATTAAAACTGCAAACTTAAAGTTCTACAAGACAAAATTAACATAGCTTCATTTTAATAGTTTTATTTTTTTGCACAAAATCACATGGACTCAAGAGCATAAATATTAAACTGTTTGTAATATAATTCATTATTTGTAAACTGAGGACTGGTGCTCTTTCCCTTGATTCTTCTCCATCTGTCCAGGCTCCATCATAACAGACAATATTTATAGCAATAACTTTTCAAATAAAAACCTGTTATTTCTGACTTCTAATATCCATTTTATCATCAAATCCTATTGTCCTGTTACCACTTCTCCCAAACCTGCAATTTCCTCTTCATTCCTTCAGCTACATCCTTATTCTGGACCCTACTTTTCCCCCTAAACTGCACCTCAGTCTCATAAGACAGTTTCTCCAGCTTACCCTTGATTCCTTAATTCCACTGGCAAGTTCTCTCCTTGACATTTTGCCAGTGCTGCTTATCTATCCCACCTGGGCTTTTCAAGACCTTTGTAGTACATTTTTATTTTACTCGAAAGCCTCATCCTCATCACATTTTCATTTGTAAGGTTGCCACTGACTTTCAACTCCCCTTAAAAATGTCAGTTTCTCCTCATAGCTAGTAAATGTACTAAATTCCACCTTCAGGAAATCATATCTGTTCCTAATCTATCTGAATATAGAATTCTTTTTACATTTAACCCTAAAACTCACAGGTAACATATTTGACAATTTTAACAAAATAATTACATACATTGTTTCTTTAGTTCTTTTCATATCAATGTTATTATCCGTATTGGACTGCAGGGATACAAGGACTCCATCTTTCAAAGCATCTGTACAACACCTATCCACTATGTCACTAGCCCCAAGTAAGATGATTCACTAAATAAAATTGGGGAAAGTTTAAATTAAAAAAATGTTTTTTACAAAAAGTCCCTATGGTTCAACTTTAAAACACCTATGTATGACCTGTCAAACATCTATGACAGTAGGCATACTGTGGTTTTCATTAAGCTTCACTCTTACTATATTAATTTTCAAAACGTGGCTGGAATTTAAAGTGGAAGTTGAGGGTTTATATAGGGTATACATTTTACATCCCGCGTTTAGATTCTCTGAAAATCAGCAATGTCAACTCTAACAAATTCTGAGATATAACTGAATCTTTGCACAAGGCAACAATTTCAGCACCAAAAAACGAGAACACCACATCTTCTGATTTGTGAGGATTTCCTTCCTGGAAACTGGTTTAGACTGGTTTCCCTATCCGTGGGGCTTTCGATTAGGAAAAATTCAATAAATTACATCTATTAACATTTGGAAAGAATATCAGTGAAAGGCAACCCTTTAAAGAGTGGAAGGAATGTCATTGATATCTCCTTTTAATCAAACTCAGCAGCCAAATTAAGCTTTGCACTCAGATCTACCAGCACGAATTTTTTGTACCTAAGAATAAAACAAGTCTCATTCAATTTAGTCCCTTCTCGAGCACCGTCTCAACCTGTCAGAATCTGACAAGGGAAAAAAATTACAAAGAACTGGGGTGGCGGTGGGTGGAGGGGTGGAGGGAGACACTAGGATTCCCGTTTACATCGTTTCTTTTTCCGAAATCACAACAGTAAGTCTTGGATTTCCTTTACTCCGAACTAAGCCCTCAGATTCCAAATATAGTTCTTTAACCCCCACCTCGCCACTCAATTACATATAAGCCTTGCCAACTACAAAACCACAGCAGAAACCCCTACAAATCGGCTTGCTATTCACCTCGGAAGTCATGCCCTGCAGCAACTGCCTATCGCCTTACTGAGGGAGGGATATTACCCAAATACAACGCAACAAAATCAGACATGCAGGGCACACAGGGCTTCCGCGAGGGAGGGAAACGCGACCCGGGAAAAGTGCTTTCCTCACCAGCCTTGGGACCATCCGGCGAGGGGGTTCCCAGAAGAGAGGAGGACACAAAAGCCAAGTGGGGGAATCCTTCTCTCTCAGGTGGAAAGGGCTGGATCCCCAGCCGCAAGCTGCAGCCTGTCTCTCTAAGGAAACGAAGAGGCGGGCAGAGGGCCCTTAGTTTGGGAAGGTGGAATGCAGACACTTTCCGAGGTCGGGGTGCAAGCCGATCCCCCACATCCCGGGGGGAGACAAGGGGTGTCCCATGGGTGACTGAAGAGATGCCCGGCTCGCGAGGGGCAGCATGAGGCGGAGCAGGGTTCTTCCTGATGAACACCCCAGTCTTGTCCGGCCCGTGCCCTGGGCAAGCACCGCAGGAGCCGCGCGGGTCCTTTCGGGTGGGGGAGGGGGAGAGTGGAGGGAAGGGTGGGATTGGGATTCCCCCGTCTCCCGGACGTGCATTAGCGGAGGAGGCGCGCGGGCCAGCCCAGAGCGCCGTGCTCCAGACTGCGGAGCCGGGATCCCGCCGCCTGCACCGGCAGAAAGGAGCCCCGCAGCGCCCGCCGCACCGGCCCCTCGGTCCCCGGGGACCAGGGACTTCGGCTGCGAAGGCGCTGGGGCTTGACATCCCACGGGGCGGGCTCCAGCTCCCGGGGTCCCCGCGGGAACACCCCAACCTCCAACAGCTCTCAGCGGTTGTAAAACGCCCCCCCTTCCCGTCCCCCTCCTCAGTCTTCCCTCCTCTCGAGGCCGCAGAGAAGGGTCACCACCGGCAAGAAGCGTGAGGCAAGTCGGGGACAGCGGTGGTGGCGGTCCCGGACCTCTTTCCCTGGTTACCTGTGAGGACTCCGACACGGATTTGATGGTCGTGGTTAGTGAGGATCATTCCCTCGGTCGCCATGTTTCCCAGCGCAGTCACCGCACTGACAGGAGCCGAGAGAAGCCGGAGCTCAGAGCGCGCCGGCCGGGAGCGCGCTCGCCTCGGAGAGCGCGAGAGCGGGAGCGCGAGGTGAGCGGGGACGGAGGGGGAAGCAGCCTCGTGCCGACGGCCTGCGCCGGGGGACAGGTCGGGCTGGGAGCGCGCGAGTCCGCGGGAGGGGGCGGAGTCAGGGCGCGCGACCCTGAGCCCGGGCCGGAGGCGGCGATTTGCAGGTGGGAGACACGCGGCGTGGAGGTTCCTGTGCGAGGCGGAGAGACCCAGCCGCCGTGCGGAGCGCGAGACCCAGGGCTGCTGGAAGGCAGGAGTGAAGGGAAAGGAGAGCACACGCTCCGGAGGTTGCGGGGGCGGACTCGGGGACGGGGAGGAGCCACACCGCGAGGCGTGGAACTCATGGAGAGTGCGGGGAGGAGTGAGAGCCCGGTTGCGGAGTACTGGGAGCGGAAAGGAGCCGGCTCAGCCCGAGGAGGACCCCGGAACGCTCCAGGACGCGCGAGTAGCGCCGGATTGGCTAGGAGAACGCGGAGCGGGTGCGCGCGAGACACGAACGCAACCCCTGCCGAGCGCCAGACAGAAGCAATCCCCTGCCGAGCCTGGCGCCTCCGACCGACTCTCGGGGTCACGGAGCCGCTCTTCGGAGGGGACGAGGGGAGAGCTTAACTGGGGAATCACGTCTCACAATCTCTGGGAGCTGCCGGCCGACCCTTGAAGGTGCCAGGGAACCTGGAATTAGCTTAGAAAGCTGCGTGTGTGACAGAAGGGTGGCTACTGTGACAGTCCGCCGTGGGTGAGGGAGGAGGTATCCTGTCCTGCCTGCCTCATCTTCTCGCCTGTTTCCTCAGTCTGCTCACCCTGCTGAAAGATTTCCGCTTCTCCTGTGCTCTAGGATCCCATCTCCAAGTCTGCTTGTCAGTCCTCACAAGCCTAGGAGTCTGCAGCAGAGCCTTTTGAGTGTAGATATCTGGCTTCCCAATCTCCCGTTGTCCCGTGGTTTTGTGTCTTCATCACCACGGTCTCTGCTGTTAAATGAAAAAGCACCAGTCTTAGTGAGAAGAACATGTTCCTTCGACCCGAGTGGAACTAGAACCCAGGACGTGGCAATTAAGTTTCATTTCAGTATTCGAGATATGAGAATACCATTAAAATAGCTTTTGTTGGCACTTATTTTTAGTTGTTTTTCATAAAATGTGTTAATAATCACCTGTGGCTATTTCACATACCGGTTTCTTAGTTCCCTTCTTTCTAGCCCTCTCAACTTCTGAAAAAAAGATATATACACACACATTTGTATATATATACATACCCACCCACCCCCCGAGTTCTCAGCCATAGTAAAACCCGGGAAGCATAAAAATGAAAATCAATGTGCCAAAAAAAAATAATCATCAACATGTCATTCTGATGGCTGAGTTTTTTATTGTTCCAATTGAAATGTGGACTTTATTTCTAAGAGAAAATTTACATTGTTATGTATTTTATTTTAACTGGGAGGAGCACAAAGGAGACGATAGAATTGAGGTTGTATAAAAAATTAGAAAATTTCTTTTGAATATGTGTATTCCTAGTATTTTTGACAGTGGATTAAAAAATCGAAGCCAGATCATGAACCCACCTCCTATAATAATCATTGGTGGCCAAAGGGTTCTTAACTAGTTTCAAATTTTTATTTCTCTCTCTCTTTCTCTCTCTCTCTCTCTCTCTCTCTCTCTCTCTCTCTCTCTCTCACTCATATATATGTGTGTGTGTGTGTGTGTGTGTGTGTGTGTGTGTGTGTGTATATATATGTATGTATGTGTGTGTATATATATATATATATATATATATATATATATATATATAAAGTATGTCTACAGGAATGGTTTCCTTTATCTCAAACTAAAGATGAAAAACAAATAGTTGGGTACATTGTTACTTTTGTAACCTATATTCTCTACAGGGTCCCTCAAATTTGAAATGATTAAATGTCTTGAATTTTTAGAGAAATTCTAAACTTGCCCACTGATAGGTCTTATAACCTTAAGTTAGTTTAGGCTTTTTTCATCTTTTAAATAAGGTAATAGACTAAATAAGTACCCTTTTAAGTGGTAGACTAAATAAACACCATCTCACTTTAGAAATTCTATAATCTTGGAAAGAAACTGGCACTTTGTTTTACAAATAACAAAACAAAGGACCTTCTGTATAAAATTAACAATGGTGAATGTCATTAAAATTAATTTGGGTAGAGTAATTATGAATTAAGCCTTATAAAGTATATGGAGGTTTGTTTGATAAAACTGCTGAGAAAAGTGATTAATAGAACCGAGTTGGAAAGTTACAATAGATGTCTGTCTTCTAACAGTTTTCCTCAAGTGAATTAATCTCTGCAGAATTTAGAAAGCTGTAACAAAATTTAAATAGGAAAAACCCAGTGACCTTACTGTCTAGTGTGCCCTTTTCTTTTAGTGCTGGTTATTGGATGAATATGGCATTACAGACATGCTTTTTTACTCTTGTTGCAGTGCGACATTCTTCAAAATTCGTCATGGAATTAGGCGCTACAACAAAGAAAATGTTCTGGAAGGTGGGAAGAGAATAGCATTTTCAAATATTGACAAATATCTCAGGAACATGATGGGGCAGGGGAGAACTAGAGTGAAAGTGTTGAGCATTTGTATGTAAAGGATGAGAAGTGCCCAGGGATTTATTCTTTTCATTCTTGAGGTTTTAATAATGAAAACTATAGGAGTTTACATTAACTGAGGATTAACATAAAAGGTAAACATCTGGCTTTCATAACGCTTTTCATTATGAAGATGAAACCTTATGAAGGTTGAATTTTTTCCGGTAATGGTATATTTATACTTAGCCCTCCTGATACTTTAGTTTTCCTGTAGTTGATCACAATTTCAATATAAATAAGGCAATAGCTTACTTGCTTTTCTGTGGTCAGACTCCAAATTAACACTAGATGTGAGCAAGGAATGAATTTGGTAATGGATTAGTCAACCTCTAAGTTTCATTTCACTCCTGCCTCTCTCCTGTTTGGCTAATAGCCACAACTACAATAAAGATGATTAAAAATGGGTGCAGGCAACATTTTGAATATAATACTTAATGCCGCTGAATTGTATACCTTAAAATGGTTTAAATGGTAATTTTATGTGTATTAGGCACAATCAAAAAAAATGTGTGCAAGGTGAAGTTCTAGTTGATTAAAACCTATAATTTTCACCCAAAGAAGCTTGATTATGGTCAAGATGAACTTTAAACTGGTTGAATGAGGCAATGTATTATTAGTTCCTAGGACTGCCATACATAAGTATCATAAACTGGGTGATTTAAAACAACAGAAATTTATTCTCTCACCTTCTGGAGGCCAGAAGTTTAAAAATGAAGATATCAGCAAAGCCATGCTCCCTCTGAAGGCTCTGGGGAAAAATTCTGGTCTTTCTAACTTCTGGTGATTGCCAGCATCCCTTGGCTTATAGCTGTATCACTCCAATGTTTGCTTCTGTCTTCACATGGCTTTCTCTATGAATATTTTCACTTGTTCTTCTTATAATGATACCAATCATTAGGTTTAAGGCCCATTGTGATCCAGTATTACCCAATTTAACTAATTACATCTACAAAGACCCTATATCCAAATAGGTCACATTCTGAGGTTCTGGGTGGGTGTGAAATTTGGTGGGACACTGTTCAAACTAGTGCAAGCAGTGATAGATTACTGTATATCCATGAAAACATAGAAATTCAGCCTATCAGAAATTAAGGTTCAAAAGTTTCTTTAAAAGCTGGGGTTTAGAAATGAGACACTTTTAGAGAAAATACAGCTCTATAGAACAAAGAGTACTTAAGAAATTTTTAACATTTGACCTAAGTAGCCAAATTTTTTTCCCCAGAAGTAGTTTTCTAAGAATTTTCCAAAGTCTGGTGAGATAAATTTATTCATTCCTACTAATGAACTTGGCATTTTGCTTTCAGTTCTATGACTTTGTTATCTTTTAGTGAAGTGAAACTGAGCCACCCCAATTGCCCATGGTACTTATTTGGGAATAACTATGACAATGTTTTCCAATGTCTTCCATGTTTAAAATAAATTTGAACTTTTCCTTGCATTTTTGATATTTTATTTTTTCTTTGCAGATTGCTACTTGAATAATTATTTTGTGCCCTTGTCCTTTGTATTTTTCCCACCCTTACTCTCTTCCTCTGAGGTCCCCATCTGGAAATCCAGATGTATGAGGATATTTTTGGTTGCAAGTGACTGATCCTAGTTTAAGCCAAAAGAAATTCTTTGGCTCATGTAGCTCAGAAATCCAGACATATGTATAGCTTCAGGGTTCACTAACATCAGGATCTGAAACCATGTCATCAAGATGTCATCTTTTAGCTATGCTTTGTTCTTTGTTGACTAAATTCTTGCATTGGCTCTTTCTACATGGTGGCAAAGATGGTATTGACTTCTCTAGGCTATAATTTAGATCAGTAGTTTTCAAGTATTTCTGGGCATCTGAAGACCCCAAGATCCTCTCAGTGCATCTGCAAGGTCAGAAATATTTTCATACTAATACGAAGGCATTATTTGTCTTTCCACTCTCATTTTCTTATTAGATACAGTGGAATTTTCCAGAGGCTACATGATATGTAATGATATCATCACATTTATAGCTAATGGTATGTTTGTATATTTTTATATTTAAAACATTTTTAATATAGTAAATATCAATAGATATAATCTACATAAATGAAAGGTCTTTGGAGTCTTCAATAATTTTTTAAGGTGTAAAGGGATCGTGAGATAAAATCTTGAAAACCGTAGATTTAGGTCATGTGCCCATTCCCAAAACACTTAACTAAGGCAAGGGGAATAGCATTTTCTGATTAGTGAGGCTTTGATCATGTTCTCACCCAAAGGCTGGAGATCAGCTGCACCCCTACTAAATGGACTAAGATCAAAGGAGACTTGATCCATGTACCAGATGTAAGGCTAGTGTCTTGTTAGGTTAGCAGTTACAGAGCCTTTTTACAGACTCCTTCCTCTCTCCACCATTACTATAGATTTTATTCTTTTCTAAGGGTTCTAATATATACTTTTAAACCACCTGCATCATCTCATGTTAGTATTCACAAGATAAAGAACTTCTTCCAGATGTGCCCTGACAATTTCCAAATGTACAAGGTCACTACTTACTTAAATGGCTGTTTATCTTATAATAAAAGGAAACTAGGAACAACAACAAAAAAGGTTTGATTTCTAGAGAAAGCACTGATATTTTTCTCTCCTTGATTCAAAAAAATGGTGAGCTATAAGGAAGGAGGACAGAATTTGCTAGAAGAGGAAAGTATTATTAGAAAAGAGAAAGGGGATGAGATTTGATAAATGGAAAAGAACCATCAAGTGACCAGAAGCTATTTGATTTCTTAAAAGGGCTCTGTCTACAAGGATTTCAGTTTCAATGTTCGGTATACACAAGTCAAGAAAAGATAGTCCCAAGCTTAACAACAGACATGGATTGAGGTTGTGAACATTTTTAAAATTCAAAAGTATTATTGTTTTTAAAATTATTATTATTAATTGGTTTCCATATAATCAAACTTAGCTGAAAGCACAGGTACCATAGGAAAATATTTTTGACTCTATAAAAGCAATGTACAAAAAAACTTACTTTGTTAACTTAAATAATGCATTTTCTCTTATGTTGACTAATAATTGGAGGAAATATGGTTTAGAGATGTTTATACAGTATCTTAGCTTAAAATGAACCTTAAGTAAAAGTTTGAAATGTTAGGAAGCATAAATGAATTTGTGAAGGAAGCAAAGATGATGATTTTTCGGTTGCCCTGAAAAATCTCATTTTATCATGTAATAGTTTCATATTTATCTGTTTGTGTATCTCCTGTGGGACTGATTGGTTGCAGAGCAAGTATCCCTTTCCAACACAGAACCTTGTTCTCTTCCCATTTCCTAATACTTGTTGACTAAATACAGAACATATGAAGCAAATGGGGACTTTGAATTGCTAGCAGTGCAGGCTCCTCCTAAGATCTCAGAAGGGCATGTTACATGCCTTGGCATGTAACAGATTGCAGAAGACTGCCTACAGAAGGACATACCACCTGAGGTGACCATAGTTCACTCATACGACTAAAACTGGGTTTTCTGCCTGGCTCTAAAAGTGTAAGGCATAATGTTGCATACTTGCCCTCTTTGATGACAGCAATTCCAGACTAAAGATGAAAGTATCAGGCTATTGTTGGCCTTATTTCATTTAGGAAAGAAATGTGACAAACATTACTAATTACTTTGAGCTCACTGCAAAAGCTAACTTCTGGTGGAGAAATGTTAGCAGATGTTTCATGAAGAGCTAGAAAGTCAAGGTAAAATAAATGAGATAAGCTGCAAAAATAATATTACCCAACATTATGTTTTGTAAATGTATTGCTGATGGGACAGAAGTTTTCCTCAGTTGAACTTAAAATTGAAAAGTATCTCCCAATACAGTCAAGGATATCAGGAATTTTATACTCAGAGAAACATAATTGGAGTGTTATAAAATTATAATCATGATGTTTCAATTCCACCAATATTTTCCGACTACTAATTCAGTTTACCTAATTGTTTGATTCTGAGGTGGGGATGCCCTAAATATAGACATATTCTAACCACATTGAAAAGTATAGCCCTCTCTGTACTTTAAATTAATATTTGGTATCATTGACTTTCTTGGGAGTTAGAGTAGTTTGAATGAGTCTCCGATGTTGGGTAAGTTGATCAAATAAGTTTGTATAGACAAAATTGAGATCTACATTCTGGGTTTATCAAAATATAGACACCCATGAACAAACAGCCAGCCAATCTGATAACTTTGCACTGACATATAAATGAAAGAATCCAATGTAAAGTCTTAAAAACAAAGTAGAATAAAAAGTTATAATATTTCAGTTTTGTGTTTTGAAGAAATTGAAGGATTTAGAGCATTTGAGAGAAAGGTAATAAACCTGATAAGGAACATACAATTTCCATATTTTGGAGATGACAAATGGTTCATTCTTTAAGAAGCTGTAAGTCTCTGCTAGCAAATAAACTAGTTCATTTCATGACTTAGTTAATGAATAATTAACAAGAACAAATAATTACAATATAGTTCAAAAATAAGGAAAAAAGGTCAGGTACTCATCTAGACCCATTGAAGAGGTAGAAGAGCAACAACAACACATGATTTTAAAACATTCAAATGGTGCTCTTTTAATCTAGCTTTTAAATTAGCAATCTAAGGGCCTGAGATTAAATGACTTGTACAAGGTAATGGTACAGTCAGATTTTATATTCCAGATTTTTGTTCTTGTTTCTCTAAACCAATTGATTTGGAAACTCTCTAAGATTTTCTCGAAACAGAATGTGGATTAGGCACTCAGCTAACTCAGTAGAACATGAAACTCATCATATCAGGGTGGCAGAGCCTGTTATTTTTGTGATCAACAGAGGCAAAATATGAATTAGATTCTAATATAAACTTGTAATAATACTAAGCTTTGATAATCAGCTTAATTGTTAGCAGCCCAATTAATTGTGGAAGTTTGGATACACTTTCAATATATCTAAACTCTAGTTTCCTCTTCTATGAAGTGAAGAAAGTTTAGATTTATTTAAAGTCCCTTCTAATATTCAAATTCTGTGACTTCGTGTGAACTTTTCCTAGTCCAAAAGTACTTTTAAAAAAAAAATCCACCTTTAAACATACCTTTAAGATTTAAATTGACTTTGGGAAAAATGAAGATTTTTAATTGGTTGGTTTACTTTGCTCACTACCAGAAAGTAAAAGGGATTCCTAAAGTTATGAAGTGTTTTGTAACAGATCAGACTTCCCCATATTGACATGAGGTAGAAAATTAATAATGCCTAATCAGAATAAACAAAATATCTGAAGATCTCAGGGACTGCAGTATGATCCAGCAGGATCATATTGACACACGACAGGGTATCAAGAGACCAGAGACTTTGCAATGAACTCTCTGTGGCCTTATGTAATATCTGAACCTCTATCAAATCCCAGACACTGTGTTAGGTGGTCAAAATGAAAAGATGAACAAGACAGTCCTGAATTTCAAAGAGCTCACCATTAGTGAGGGAGATAGCTGGGCTAACAAATAATTGCAATATAGTCCATTAAGTGCTATGCTAGAGGTAAGAGAGCCTAGAGCAGGGATTCTCAAACCTGGCTGCAATTACAAATTTCCCAGAGAGCTTTTAAAAAATACAGATGCTTTTTTGCCCTGTCCCTCAGAGATCATGACTTAAATGATTTGGAGAGGAGGCCAGTGAATTGGTATTTTTTAAAGCTCCCTAGAAGATTCTAATACATGACTAGGACTGAGAGTTACTGGCATAAAAGATGGGCACCAAACTCAGCCTTATGACAAATAGGCAAAGGCCAAGCAGGCAAGAAAAGAATCTTTCAAGCAGAGGAACAGCTTTCTGAGAAGGCATGGAGATAGTAGAACTCTTGGTGCATCAGGGGAACTGCAAATAGTTCTGTAAAGCTCAATGTTGGATATATGAGAGAAGGGGGAGATAGTGAAAGATGAACCTGGGGATGTAGGCAGGAGCAGATCATTATATGGTCTGTGAATGAGTTTGGGCTTTACACGAAAGTCAGTGGTAAGCCAGTAGTGAAGTGACATAATCTTATTTCTTTTTTAGAAAAGGTAGTTTCGGAAGTGCTGTGGAAAATAGCTGAGGGGGACTGGAAGCAGGAAAACCAATTAAGAGGCTGAGGTAATCCAGGAAGGAAAGAAGGCCTGAACTAAAACAGTGGTACTAGGAAGATTGAAAATATTCAAGGCCTAGATAACTAGGAAGCAGAATCAACTGGACAGCTGGAAGTGGATGGTGAGAGAATAAGGGTCTATGGAGTGTAATTTTCCTTATTTTTACCTACTTTTACTAATTTGCCAGTGGTGGATCTGTCTAAAATTAAACATTTCAGAGCGGAGAGGAGCAGCTTTTTATGGACTCGTTAACAACATGTGATGTGGTTTGAATCTAGCCATTTCAAAATCAAAAGCTATCCAAACAATAGAGGCTGTTTTACAATCTCTAAATGACTAAATTTCTGACATGCTTAAGGTTAAACATCTAACTAACATTTCCACCCAGTTCAGTGGGGAATGAGAGGGGAAACAGCACTAAAACAAAGGTTTGAGAGATTTTAATGAATGCAGATGGTTATGCCTAGTCTTTAAATCTGTCCAAGCAAATGGAGTGAAAGCCTTCTAAATCCTTCAGAGATTCATCTGGCAGTGACCTAAGAAAAAAGAGCCTCCCTCCTACGTCATCAAATTGACTTCCTTTAGTTCCTTGTTCTGTGTAGATCTTTGATCCTAGGATTCTCTACAATAGAAAAAAAAAAAAAGCTAAAACATCAAATAACCTGGCACTCACTTTACACATCCCCTAAAAATATTAAATTAGAATGTACATTAACAAGTGCATCCCCAAAACCCACAACCCCTATCTTTTCAAGCCTTTAAAGTGATTTTGAAAATGGAGGTTGCTCTTACTGCATTAGATTCATTTTTGCCCGTAGTTGCTCTGCCTGTTGTCATAAAGCCCACAGTACCTGATGGGAAACAGGAAAATGAGAGCTTTCTTTGAGAAAAAAAAAGTTTTATTTTTAGTTGCCAGGCTATTAACATTCATCACAATATCTTATCATTGTATCACTGTAGGACTGACCCTGGTTATTAGCATCAGTATGGATTTTCTAATTGTTGTTTAGAAACTAAATTTACCAAACAGTATTTTTAAAGTTGGAGTGACAAACCTTTCTTTTCTTTGTTGAGAGCTTATGTCCTGCAGGAAAAAATAATCATTGAGTATTACAAGCAAATAAAAACAATTTTGAGAGGCTAAAAAATGTGCTTATAATATAACTTTTAAATGAAGAAAAGTGCTGGTAATCATATACATATATACACACCCTCAGATAACCTAAATGTATATTCCACAAAGATAGTTAACTGTGGGTAGTGAAGAACAAACAAAAGATAAAAGTGGGGGTAGGGAATAAGACAGAGAGTGACAGGCACAGGCTGATGTAGAGAAAGTGAAGGGAGGCAATAAAAAGGGGGGAGAGAGGATTTTAGGGTGCTAAGTAGGCTCTCTGGTGACTCTGTCCTAGGTTAGGGTTGCTAGTTGAATTTGGATTTCAGTGAACACCAAATAATTTTTAGCATACGTGTAAATACAATACTTACACACTAAAACGGTATTTTTTTATCTGCAATTTAGTTTTAACTGGGCATCATCTTTTTATTTGCTAAACATAACAACCCTATCCTAGACATCCTGTTGCTCTCCCGAGTGTACGATCATTTGTAATCTATTGTCACGCATTAAAATAATCATATTAATAAAAGTACAGTTTACTTTTTTCAACTTTTAAAATTTATATTTTGGAAAGAAGACTTTTATTCTCTCCCCTGGACTTCTGTGGGGTTTTATATGAAATGAAAGAAGACCTAGTTTAGAATTAACTCCATAATGTACTAATATAATAAAACTAATTTTGACATCCAGTTGCCTCAAAACTTAAAAGCTTGTATTTGAGAGCAATACTACTTATCAAGGATCCAGATTTGACTTTGCTGTAGATTTCCACCCACCCCTGCCTTTCAGCATTTTAGATTAACACTACTATTTTCCTTTCAGCAGCACCTGCTGGTGTGTGTTTCAGCCATCAGGAAGAGTAATACTGAAGTGAAGGTTAAATCCACGAAGAATGATTTGCTTTTAGAACAGAGAGAGTCATGGAATAAATAAGGTCTAAAGAGTTTTCATTTCCCACCTCACTGGACTTTCATCTGAATTTATAAATGTAGCAAAATATTCACATCCAACCTTCAGCTTCTTTTCAAAAGAGTTCAAGGAAATGCTGAGTTTGGGGGAAGGAAGTAGGGGAGGAGAGAAAAGCAAGGCTGTCAGAATCAAATGTCTTATCACCACTTATATTATTACTGAAGATAAACCTTTTCTTTAAACACCAGCCAGTATGATGGAAAATTCAGCTGAATTTAGAGATTCCTTCCTACCTGTACTCTCTGAGATAGGTGACTGCAAAGGCCATGAACTGCTATCTTTACTGAAGCCAGGGAAAGACTAGCATACACCCTGGGTCAGATAGTAATTTTACACTGGTAGGGAACTAAATCTCTTCAAATGTGACCCATCTATGGAACGACTAAAAGGAAAAGACCTTACCCAGGTATAAAATGTTTTTCTCTTGTGTAAGCGTAGGTGATGCAGTATGCTAAACAAGTTAGAACAACAAGGTTAATACTGCAAACTAGGGCCTCAGGGGGATTAACAAACAGGGATTGCCTGAAGGGCAACAAAGTCAGTAATATTAACACAAGATTGTATTTTGCCAACTAGATAGGTCACACCACTGCAAGGCAGCCAATGGGCACACAGGACAGTTGATGTGAGAGAAGGGATTCTTGGATAAGAGCAGTAAGAGAAACCCTCCCTCTACTTGGAAATGCCTAGAACAAAAGGGTCTGTACCCTTGCCCGCTGGGAGGTGTTAATTTAACCTTCAAAAATCCATCACCTCGTGCAATTGCCCAACCAACTTTCTAATACAGTGTCTCAGTTGCCTAATTAATAAATTAGTAAATGGTAGAAAGAAATAGCATTAGACAGGGATTGTGGACGAAGTGAGCAGTGATTCTTTTCTGGAAGAGTCAAATAATAGGTAAAGATGTACAGCAGAATACTGAGTTTAATATGATCTAATCGAGGCTGCCAGTAATACACTCAGTGCCACAGAACATGGCAGAAAACATTCATAGTTTTTTTTCCTTTTTTTCATTTATACATAAATGTAGCGCATTAATAGAAGGGCATTGCTTAAACATTTCCTGGATTTCTACAATTCGTGCACTAGAAGCCTGGATGTGATTGGTGCCACCTACTGGGAGAAATGCAGAATTACAAATCTGTCAACCTGTTGGAACCGTTCTATTACTGAACAAATTTAAACTTAGGGAGTGTGTTTTTTCATCCAGACGATTATACATTAAACAAGTGATAAGTTTGGATTCAGGTTGTAGCCTGAAGAAATGGAAGGTTCATGAGAAATCACATACTTTAACACTGCCATTTTATAGCGTATTCTAGGAGACGAGCTTCGGATGTGGAGTAAGAAAGCATGACTTCTGCGAACTTGTTTCTTATTCTACAATTCCTACCCCATGGAGTCATATGTTTTCAACATGCTCTGTAAAATGTTATAGTTGTTTTAGATAAAGAAAAAACTGAAACTAAGTGACTTGTCCAGGTTATTAAACTGGTTGTTAGCCTCAGAGAAGGCCTACAACTCATATATATGACTTTAAATTCAATGCTTTATACATTTAATTACTATTTCAAAAAATTTGATGGCAAGATGGTTTTAGCTGGCAACTGAGATAAATCTAGGAGGTGCTAGAACACATTATATATTATAAATCACAGTGGGACAATTATTCCCTTTTTAGTTCTTTCAAAGTTGGTGATATCAAAGAGAAAGTCTCATTTGTTGCTAGGTTTCCTCAAAGCTCTCTATATCTTGCTAATATCACTTCCTAATAAAGATAAAATGGGCCTCAGGCTTCAACATTTTATTATAATATTAACATTTTATTTTCTATATACTTACTATTAAGTTTACGTTCTATTATGGATAACTTCATTGGTGTTTCATTTAAAAATATAAATTTTATTTTCAAGTAACGCATTTAAGAAATTAAAAAGTCAATCTAAACAGAAAATACTGAATAAACAATAATCTAGTGTCACAGAAGTTGGGAAACACTGAGCACCACCAAACTACCTCCCTATTATATCACTGTCGGTAATAATATCTTAATGTAACTACTTTAAAAATCCCTCTATAAAGAAAACTAATATTTCTTTTGTTTACTTTTCAATACTCAAACACTAGGTTGTATATAGGTCAATGTAACCAAACTCCAAGACTTAGATTTCAGAGCACTTGAGCTCAAACGAACCTAAAGATTTTGTATAGCGTGTGTTAGAAAATGAAACTGGCCTATAATCCACACTTTCCGAATGTACAATCGATAAAACACAGTAGCAATGGGTCACTCATGCCTTTGGCTACAGTCATTTGTGATAACTGAACAGGTTGATGCCCTGTCACTTAATTCTCCAGAAGCATAAGAGGAGAGAAAAGAGGGTATTGTTTGTGGGCTGTCCTAGTTCAAAGTTCAAAGATTCAATATTCTGCAAGCAAGCAAAAAAGAAGGAAGGAAGGAAGGAAGGAAGGAAGGAAGGAAGGAAGGAAGGAAGGAAGGAAGGAAGGAAGGAAGGAAGGAAGGAAGGAAGGAAATCTCCTAAAGTGGTCAAGTGAAATGGAATCTTTCACTATTTACTAATCTTCTCTTGATTTGAATCTGAAACAAGAAGAATATTGACTTCTTATTCTTTAGATCTCTTGAGATGACCTTCAGCTAATTTTAAATGCTATAAAACAAAGATCTTTTCTTCTCATAACCCTCCTCTCCTCTATCTTTTTCGTTTGGATCTTAATGACTTTATATTGCTCTGGTTATAGTCCAGCTTCTTATTGGAGCAGAAAACCTCAAGCTTTCTGTGGTCTAATTTTTAGCAAAACAAAAGTTAAAAACATGAATGGGGCACTGGCTGAAGGATAGATAGTACATCCAGTCTTCTAGATTTCCTAAATTTTACATATGGATCAAGTTAAATCAACAGTGTGCTATGTACCTGGACCAAATTATCTGAAGTGACTGATCACTTTTTGAAAATTTCAGATTAATAATTTCTTATCAGATTGTGCCAAGGAACAGATAAGAAACAGCCTAGGAAATTTAAATTCTGGATTTATTTTAAAAATGTTGTTGAAGACATTAGCTACTATAACATACATAGAGTGTCTTGTCCCCATGATAAGGACCTGTAAAAGAAATTTCTTTCTGATCTCAGTACCAATGAAAGCTATGTTTCTCTTGAGCAATTGATTACTGTTACTGATATCATAAATCCATGTTTATTTTTCAGGTAAATTCAGAACCAAGTATGCAGCCTACCTCTACCAACTATATAGTACTTCCATTATACATTTTTATGTATTTACCTGGCTTCAAATGATTTTCCCTTTGCATTGATTTATTCATCTATTTATTTAATCCCACATGCTGTGTGTGATTTTATAAGCTGTCAATCTCTTCATAGAATAAGAGTGAGAAGAAATTAGAGATACACATACTGATAAAATACTGTCATCCCTTAGCCATGATTTCTCATTGCATGTCTTTTTTTAAAAACACAGTTCAGATTCATAGATCCCTGAAAATTTAAGAACCTTTGCTTCTACCCTTCAGAAGCCATTCCTTTGTTCTATTTTTTTTAAGGTAAACTATATGATTCCCTCTCATGATGCCATAAATTCTTACAAGCCTATAGTAATCAAAACAGCATGATACTGGCATAAAAATAGACACATAGGTCAATGGAACAGGATAGATAGCCCAAAAATAAACCCATGCCTATGTGGTCATTTAATCTATGACAAAGGAAACAAGAATATACAATGGGGTATATTCCCAACAAATGGTGTTGGGAAAACTTGACAGGTACATGCAAAAAAAAAAAAAATGAAACTGGACCACATTCTTACACAATATACAAGAATAAACTCAAAATGGACTAAAGACTTAAATGTAAGACCTGAAACCATAAAACTTCTAGAAGAAATCATAGGCATTAAATTCTCTGATATTGCTATTAGTAATTTTTTTCTGATATATCTCCTCAGTCAAGAAAAACAAAAAAATAAACAAATAAAACTACATCAAACTAAAAAGGTTTTGCCCAGCAAAAGAACCCATCAACAAAACAAAAAACAACCTATGAATGGGAGAAGATATTTGCCTATGATACATCTGACAAGGGGTTAATATCCAAAATTTGTAACACTCTTGCAATTTATACAACTCAACAACAACAAAAAATTTAATTAAAAAATGGACAGAAGATTTGAATAGATATTTCTCCAATGAGGAGCTACAGATGGCCAATAGACATATGAAAGGATGCTCAAAGTCACTAATCATCAGAGAAATGCAAATTAAAACAACAATGAGATAACACCTCACATCTGTCAGATTGGCTATCATCAATAAATCAAAAAACAACAAATGTTGGAGAGGATGTAGAGAAAAGGGAACCCTGGTACGCTGTTGGTGGGATTGCAAATTGGTACAGCCACACTGGAAAACAGTCTGGAAGTTTCTCAAAAATTAAAAAAATAGAACTACCTTTTGACTCAGCAAGTGCAATTCTGGGTATTTATCCAAAGAAAACAAACACTAGTTTCTAGAGATCTGTGCACCTCTATGTTCATGGCAGCACTGTTCACGATAGCCAAGATATAGAAGCAACCTAAGTGCCCATCAATAGATGATTGGATAAAGTTATAGCACACATATACAATGGAATATTACTCAGCTATTAAAAAAGTGAAATCTTACCATTTGCAATGACATGGATGGGCCTACAGGGTATTATGCTGAGTGAAATAAGTCAGACAGAGAAAGATAAATATCATATGATTTCTCTTATATGCAGAATCTAAGGAACAAAAGAAATGAACAAACTAAATGAAAACAGACTCACTGATGCAGAGAACAAACTGGTGATTGCCAGAAGGAAGCGGGGTTGGAGGGCTGGGTGAAAAAGGTGAATGAATAAAAGAAGTACAATTTGATAGTTACAAAGCAGCCATGGGGATTTGGAGTACAGCATAGAGCATATAGTCAATATTATTGTAATGGTTGTATGTAGTACTATATAGGTGCTAGGGTAATTGGGGGGATCACTTTATGGATTGTATAAGTAACTTTTTAAAATCTAAAATTAAATTTAAAAAAATAATAAAATTACTGTATATGTTTAAAAATTGTCTTTGGGGGGAAAATGCTCAAAGTCCCAGAGGAACTATCTTGATTAGTGAAACTCACAACCATTGTCAGATGTCTATCTCCTTGGTCTTCTGTTTTGAAGTAGCAGAGCCTAATTCCAACAAGATCAAACTATCTAATTCCTAAGAAAAGGGAGAGGGTAGGGAGGAAACTAATATTTTATCAAGTGCCAACTATGTATCAACTACATATGCTAAGTACATGATATATACTTTGTTTTTACAAATGAAAATTTCATTTTCTCCAGAGGAATCCTTTCCTTGGTATGAGAGCTTCCGAGTAATAATAACGATAGTAATAAAATTATCATAACACTACTAACACTTAATTTACTGTATACCAAATATTGTGTTAATCACTTTAGATGTAATGGGATTTTTAATGTAAAGCAAAACAAAACAAAACCTCAAACTGTGTACCTATGAAACTCTACCTACCTTGGGACCCAGGAAGATTAAAAACTGCTTGCTCACAATTCTGCTGTAAGTACAGTGATAATTTCAGGTCATTGGCCTTCTGGTAGTTCTTCAAGGCTTCAATTCTCAGCTCAATAACTTTTCCATTAAAGTCACTCTATAAGAGAACATTTTTCAAAACTACTCATATACTATTGGCTTCTCTGAATCCATTGTTACCTGAATCCTTTTTACTCAAAAGTTTTAAAGTGATTGCATCATGCTTAGTCTTTAAAAGTTGAACAGAAAGTATTTGTGATTTTTTTTCACATTCAGATAGAATAAAATCAAGACCACAGGGGGAAAAAATGCTATTTACCCCCAAGTTACTCAAAGTGAAGCCAGAGATAGGTCTCTCCAACCATCTCCCCAGTAAACATTTCTTTTAGCAGGACAATTAGTAATCTAAATGAAGAGACTGGGCTTCACATTATGGGACTTTATATTGTATGAATGAAACTGTACCCCAAGTCTAGCCTGGAAGACCTTAGTACCTGAAGGATGTTGGCTTGTTCCTGATACCTCACCCATTCTATTTTCCTCTGTTGCTTTTCCTGGTGGAAGAAAGAGCCTCTGGGTGACAAAGTAAATTGAGATCAGAAATCAGTTGTCTAAATATGCCACAAAGACTTTATAGCAAAATTGTGGTGTCATAGATTTACTAATAAATTGGTTTCGACTTCATAGTCCTTTTAATTGGCCCCACCTGTACAATCCACTCTCCAAAAGTTAAAACTAAATGAATAGGATAATTTTCTATTCAATAAATTGGCTGCAAGATTAGCTACAAGCATAATTCCCTCTAAATAAACGTTCAAAAACAAATTAACAGGTGTTTTGATATCACATAGCTATTGCAAAGTTGTCATTGTTGGTATAGCTTCTTCCACTTTGCCCTAGATAACAAGATTTCCCAGAAACTTGCAGTGTCATTCTGACTCAAATATAATATCCCAAGGGAACCAGATCTGTAAAATTTTGCACCCATTCAAGAGAACACTATAGTTTAGGCAGATTACTGCCACTTTAAAGATATCTCATCTATCAGCTCTAAAAGCCACTACCATTCAGAAAGGTTGTACTACCTTCCTTAACTCCTTCACTTTCTCTGCACATGATGTCTCCAATTCGTTCTTGATCTTCCTAGGTGGTGAGGGGGTTTTGGGAGCCTGTGATGAAAGAAGAGAACTAAAAGAATAGGAGGCCCCAGGAAAGAAGTGTAATGTCTCAGCAGACAGTAAATCCAAATACTCTGAAGGCCCAGGTCCTACCTATGTCCCTACCCAAAACAGCCCTGATTGTCAACAGGCTGTTTTCAGTTGTGTGGCATCAACAACCTTTAAATTGCAAGTACCCATGCAGTCCACTTGCCTTTCCATCCTGCAAGTTTGCTTTGTTTTTTATCTGTGGTGCTTTTTGTTGATCACTGAGTTCTTCTGTGTTGAATGTCTGTAGAGAGACATTTTGACAAAGCTTTAAATTAGTGGGAAATTAGCAAGGGAAAGTAGAAAGCCAATATGGGTCAAGGCTTTTGGTTTCTGCCAGTCAGCAAGCTCTCAGGCCCCAGAATAAAAAGTGAAGTACCAAAGGGGGAATGGAACAAGCCCTTCCATTTGGTCCCTTGAATGTACCTTATAATAATAAAAACTATAAATGAACCTTATCATATGCTAATCATTACTGTAAGCTACTTATGTTACTCTACGACATCACATTTTCATTTAATCCTCAAAGGACTATTTTTATTTCCATTTTATAGATGAGAAAACTGGGACTCAGAGAGGCTAAGTCATTTGTTTGGGGTCACACAGGTAGAAAGGTACAAAGCTAGAATTTGAACCAGATCTTCCAGACTATGAAGCCTGTGTTCTTAACCACTCAGTATGCTGCTCTTCTCACTCCATTTCTCACTATCTAAAAATATGGGCAAGCTAAGGCATATGGACATTCCTTATAAAATGTTTTTGAGAGCTCTGAAAAAGCTGGATTTTAATAAAGAAATTGTATGGGCACATTTTCTATCATAAGTATACAAGAACTTAGGAACTGAAACTTCTGACAATTCATTGAACTGATTTGTAGCTGCCACTGAGAACTGGGAGGAGATCTCAGTATAAGATGCAGGGCTTGATGTTATCCTGATTATTTGTGGAAAGGTGAGATGAAAATGCAGTCGGAGATCACACCACAGACCTGTTTTTATCACAAGACACAATCTGTTCTTCTAGTCTCATAGTCTGTGAAAAAGCACTCAGATCACAACAACAGTCCACAGAGGAATTTCCTCCCACTCTTGGTTTCCCATCAAAAGGGCTTATTATTTTTTAATTACATTTATTGGGGTGACATAGGTTAATAAAATTATATAGGTTTCAAATATACAGTTCAATAATACATCATCTGTATATTGCATTGTGTGCTCACCACCCAAAGTCAAATCTTCTGTCACCACATATTTAAACCCCTTTATCCTTATCCACCTCCACCCAACCCCACCGCCTTTCCCTCTGGTAACCACTAAAGTGTTGTCTCTGTGTATGAGTTTTTGTTTGTCTTGTTTACTTGTTGCTTTCAGTTTTATACCCCACATATGAGTGAAATCATACAGTTCTCAAATTTTTCTGACTTATTTCACTTAGCATGGTTATCTCAAGATGTATATTGTCACAAATGGTAGTATTTCATCTTATGGCTGAGTAATATTTCACTGTATATATGTACCACATCTTCTTTATCCAGTTATCCATTGAAGGATACTTTGGTTGTTTCCATGTCTTGGCCACTGTGAATAAATGCTTCAGTGAACTTCAAGGTGCATATATCTTTATGGATAAATATTTTCAAATCTTGGGGATAGATACCCCAAAGGAGTATTGCTGGGTCATATGGTAATTCTGTTCTTAATTTTTTGAGGAACCTCCATACTATTTTCTATATTGGTTGTACCAATTTCCACTCCCACCAGAAATGTATGAGAGTTCCTTTCCCCTGAAACCTCTCCAGCACTTGTTGATGAAGTGGTATCTCATTATGTTTTTGATTTATATTTTCCTAATAGCTAGTGAAGTTGAGCATCTTTTCATATGTCTGTTGGCCATTTATATATCTTCTTAGGAGAAGTGTCTGTTCAGGTCCTTTGCCCTTTATTTTTTTTTAACTGGATTGTTTGTTTTTTGATTGTTGAGTTGTATGAGTTTTTTTTGGATATTAGCTTCTTAATGGAGGCATTGTTTGCAAATGTCTTCCATTCAGTTGGTTGCCTGTATTGTTTTGTTGATGGTTTCTTTTGCTGTGGGAAAGCTTTTTAGTTTGCTATACTACCATTCATTTATTTTTGCTTTTACTTTCCTTGATTTTGAGGTCAAATTCATAAAATTCACTTTAAATCCAAAGTCCATGAGTTTAGAACCTATGTTTTCTTCTATATAATTTGTTGTTTCAGGTCTTAGATTCAGGTCCTTTATTTGTTTGAGTTAATTTTGGGGTATAGTGACAGCAGTTCCTTCATTCTTTTGTGTGTGGCTTTTCAGTTTTTCCAGCATCATTTATTGAATAGGCCTTTTTCTCCCTTCATTGTGTGTTTTTGGCTCCTTTGTCAAAAATTATTTGCCCATATGTATGTGGGTTTATTTCTGGGCTCTCAATTCTTTTCCTTGGTCTGTGTGTCTGTTTTCCTGATAATACCATGCTGTATTGATTATTGTCTCTTTGTAGTATAGTTTGAAGTCAGGCAGTGTGATACTTCTGGCCTTGTTCTTTCCTCTCAGGATTGCTTTGGCTATTCATGGTCTTTTGTGATTCCATACAAATCTGATGATTTTTGTTCTATTTCTTTAAAAAATGCTACTGGGATTCTGCATTAATTCTGCATATTGCTTTCGGTATTATGGCCATTTTAACTATGTTGCTCCTTCCAATCCTTGAACATGGAATATCTTTCCATTTCTTTGTGTCTTCCTCAATTTCTTTTAATAATGTCTTGTAGTATTAGTGTATAGGTCCTTCATATGCTTTGTTAAGTTTATTCTAGGTATTTTATTCTTTTTGTTGCATTTGCAAAAGGAATTGTTTTTTCATTTGTTTTTCTGAAATTTCATTGTCAGTGTATGGAAACACAATGTATATTTTTGTACATTGATCTTGTATATTGCAACTTTACTGTATTTTTCTATTGTTTCTAATAGTTTTTTTTTTGGTGGAATCTTTAGAGTTTTCTATATAAAGAATCATGTCATCTATAAAAAGTGACAATTTGACTTCTTCACTCCTATTTTGGATACCTTTTATTTCTTTCACTTGCCTGCTGGCCCTGGCACTACATTGAATAAGAGTGGTAAAAATGGGCATCCTTGTCTTCAGTTATTCACCATTAAGTATGATATTAGCTGAGCGTCTGTCATATATGGCTTTTATTATGTTAAGGTACTTTCCTTCTATACCCATTTTATTGAGTGTTTTAATAATAAATGGTTGCTGTATCTTGTCAAATGCTTTTCTGCCACTATAGATATGATCATATGATCTTTATCCTTTATTTTGTTTATGTGGTGTATCACATTGATTGTTTCGCATATATTGAATCATCCTCACACCCCTGGTATGAACCCCACTTGATCATGTTGTATAATCTTTTAGATGGATTCCTCTATTTGATTTGTTGGCATTTTTTAAAAGCATTTTTGCATCTGTATTTATCAGAGATATTGGTGTGTAGTGTTCTTTTTTTTGTTGTTATCCTTACCAGGTTTTGGTGTCAGGGGAATGTTGGCCTTGTAAAATGAGTTAGGAAGTATTGCCTCTTCTTTGAGTTTTTGGAGGAATTTGAGGAGGACAGATATTAAATCATCTTTGAATGTTTGAGAGAATTTACTAGTGAAGCCATCTATCTGGTCCTTACTTTTTGGGAGGTTTTTGATGATTGTTTTGATTTCCTTACTGTTGATTTCTGTATTTAGATTTTCCAGTTCAAAAATGCCTACTATTGGTATCTTAGTATTGTTGCAAAATCATAGTAGAATTAGATATATATTCATTCATTTATTCAACTTACATTTATTGTTTACTATGTTCCAAGCATTTTGCTATATGCTATATGCTAGGGATTTAAAGATGAACAAAGCAATCAAGATACTAGAGGAGCTCATACTTCAAAGTAGAGCAAGGAGACAAGAAACAAATAAAATAATAATAAAATTAAAATAATAATAAGCTTGTATTATAAAAAAAATGCGATGGAGGACTTGAACAGGGTTGTATAAACAACCCTATTTATACAACAGGGAGAGGGGTTGCCCTGTTTTAGATAGAGTGAACAAGGAGGCCCTCACCGAGGAGGTGACATTTAAGCAGAAACCTGAAGAAAGTGAATAGAAAATACCATTACAGGTCACTGGGCTAAAGTAAGAACAAAAGGCTTGAGATAAAAGTCTTGGCATATTTGAAAAACCACAAGGAGGCCAGTGTGGGAGGAAGGACTTCTATGAAAGGAAAACAGAGAGGTAGGCAAGAGCCAGATAATACCACATTAAGGAGTGGCTATACAGGGTTTTCTTAAGAAGAGTGATATGTTTTGATTGTTTAAAAATATATCACTTTAGCTGCTTTGCAAAGATTGGATTGGAATGAGGTGTGAGTGGAAGCAGGGACTTGAGAAAATGGAGACCAGAGGAAAGGGAAGTTCTTTGCATTGTGGTCTGTAAGACAATACTCTCAAGAGATCCTTAGAGGCACACCTTGTTCCATAGCATCTCCATTTCTTTCCGAAGCATCTTGTTTTTCCTTTCCTGTTGGAGGGGGAGAAAAACCAAACAAACAGAAACATATGTTTGTTCAGTCATTAAAGTGAAATTGGAAGAAATGACTAAGTAATAGGGGAAGGGGGAACAGGGACATTGTTTTCACAGAGGAAAGCAATAAATGGGACTAGCCCAAAATCCAGGAACAGGAGAGATAAGTTTGATGATAATGATGATGATGATGATGATAAAAAAATAATAACAATTTTGAATAACTAATTATGGTAACTGTAGAATATCAATAGAAATGAGTTCCTCATGCTTATAATACTTAAAGCATTCTGATTATGTGGCACTTTCTCTGAGGCTTCGACCACTAATTTTTAGTTTTTAAGATCTTTCACACTATTACTTTAAAAAATCTTACAAAAATCAGAGAAAACGATTTTTTTCTTTGCTAGGTATTTTCCATTCCTTCTGAAGTGAGAAAGGTTAATATGCTTGTACTCATTAACCCCTAGAAAAGTTTTTTAAAAAATCAAAGAAATAGGATTTTTGCTAGCTAGTCCTTGTTCTTCCCAATGTTTCATCTGATTCCCTTTGGATCATCCTGGACTTTCTAGATCAAGGAGATATCAGTGTTGGAGCATCAGATACTAGAGATGAATATTCTGTCTTTTCTTCCACATCTGATGACAGCAATGGAATTGATCCCTGTTCAGGAGGCCTTTCCCTGGAAAGCTCACCAACCTCTTACCAGATTCTGCTTCATCTCCTCTGCTTCCTTAATGAGCTCCATGACTGAGGGTTCTTCACTCCCCTTTCCTGCCATGATCTGCCTCATGATCTGCAGACTAGAAGGGAAAGACATCATAAAATGTAATACTTCCTGAAGAGTAATATTAATATTTTACAACCAGTCAGAAAGTACTCCACCATGGGAGAGAGATGGGAGCTGAAATCATGGAATTTATGAAAGTCCTCATAGACATAAAAGGTCTCTATAGGATGACTACATTCCTCACTGACATTTCCATGGCTTTGTGCTCTGTAATAAATTCTATGGTCTATAATGAGCAAAACTTAGGTCTCCAATAGCCATTGAGACTCCTTTCTGCCCCTTCAGAAGAATGTTTTGGTGTATAAATTTTGGGCTAGAAAGGGGGCACTTTTGTTACTATGAAAAAGGAGGTCAAAGAACCTATTTTCTTTAGGATAAATCCCAGACTTATTCCCTACCCTGTCTCTGTTTATTTCTCCCACCTTGCTTCTCCATATAAAGACATTTGAGTTAGTTTGAGAAACTACTTATATCCTTATGTTATGATTGTCCCCCAGAGAATCAAGCCATCAAGAAGTTTCTAACAAAGTCTGAATAAACAGTAAATTTTTGATTATGAGAAAGGATATCTTTTAAAGTATTAATGTTTATGTTCATTGTACTTTTTCCTCTATACATGTAAGCAAAAGAGCAAAACTTTGTGTTTTCTTGCCCTGAGAATGGTTTGAATTTCTGGGTTTGCTTAACCACAACCATCTGCCTGCCATTTGTTTTCCAAAAATCTGACATCCCTGAGATGCTTATACTAGGGTAGAAATGAAAATAGACCCATTAAGGTGAGATTGCCTGAGACTAGAAAGGAAAATGTTGTTGGGTCCCAAGAACAATGAATATCCTAGTGAAGAGTTAAGACCTCAGTTGTCTAGTATATTTAAAGAAATAAGACCCTAGGCTCAGAAAAGATTGCTATTCCATTGCTTGGCATGGAAAGAGCAAAATTATCTATCCTAAAGTGATTTCACAAACAAATAAGGAGCTATTAGTGTGACCATGATAGCTGACAATATTAAAGGCTCTTAATCTGTTTTTTTGGGTGGATACCCTAGGGAAAAAGAGTAATAACTGTAGCACCATGAGATGAGGGCTGAGTCATTCTTAATTTTACTAGAAGAAAATAAAGGATTTCTTGCCACTCTGATTTTGTAGTTACAAAGTCTTTACCTACTATAGCTGAATGTCTAAACCTTTTTTTAAAAATGTAAGTAATAATTGTTATTCCTATGGATTAAAGTTTTCCAGCCCTTCACCCTGGAGTAGGGAACCCTTACCTTCTTTGTTTTTCCTCCAAGTTAGACATTAACTTCTGGAATAAGAGGTTGTTCTTATCTGCAATAGGTTTTAGCATCTCTAGTAGTTCTTGCTTCCTTAGTTTTAAGTCCTCATTCAATTCCTTCAAGTAGTTGTCATCTGTTTTAGAACTTCTGTGAGAAGAGACACCATAATATATGCCTTTAATATGGGTTAATAATAGAGACCCTCTTTTCCATCCTAGATAGTTACCACTTGGCATCTTCTATCAAAGACTCACCTTGTTTTTGAGGGCACATAAGAACCTGGAGAGTCTGAACTACTCGCCATCTTGAAGGGAAACTTTTGATCTAAGAATAAAGAGGTTTTCTTGAAAATATGTGCCTTCTTGTTCCATTCAGTTAAGTCATCATTTTTGTGCTGCTGTTCTTGAAACTCCTGCTGCATTGGACTGGTTTTAGCTACAGCTTGAGGTCACAATGGCCCTAAGACCACAGAATCAACAGGTCTTTTAAATAACTCCAACATCAATGACAGTTTGTTGACTAAGAATACTATTAAGTACGTCTGATAAGTTCTTGCTTTAGCTTTAGCCAATGCTAAACATTTTATTCTTAAGTCTTTGAATAGGATAAAATTACAACACATATATATTATGGAATTCCTATTGTGTTAGAAAATGATGGTATGTCAAAAATAACTCATCAACACCATCTTCCATGGCACGTAACCTTCGTGGACACAGTATTGGGTTCTGTGAGTGAAGAAAAGATAAAAACAAACCATCTACCCTCTGAATGTCTTAGGAGGAGGAAGGGATACCTCTAGGAGACATTTAAAACAATATAGAGGCCAAACTGGCAAATACAAGGTATAGATATAATGTTGAGTAACAGTATGTATGTGCAAATTGTCATTATTTTTCTATTGTTAAAACTTGACATATCTCAATGGCAAGGCAGAATAACATTGGACATGTAGTAAGAGGATGTAATTTGTGAAAGATCCATATTGTCAGTATGTCCTTCCACAGCCAGGCTCTTTTCTCTGAGTCTGTAATTCTAGACTTGCCTCCAGATTCTGATTCTGCCTTCATTATTCTCTCCTTACTAGAACCACATTTCTTCTAGACTCGAAGATCTTCTGCCTTCATCTATGTCACTTAGTGAGCAGAAGATAACCCAAAGAATTATATATTTGTTTCTTCATGCCCTTTAAACATAATTTTAGGGAAGTATTTTTAGTGATGTTCTCAAATGTCAATTAAGTCATGCCAATTTCAAGTACTAACTGATCATTTCCAGGCATTTTCTAGGGGCATTCTCCAAAGTAACTTAAACTCTTTCTTTTGGGAAACCTTAAAGGCAGATTACTGCAGCAGAAATAATACAAGACTTAGTTTGTCAGATCTTGGTTTGAATCTCAGCTTCACTGTGAGCCATGAGCTGTAAGTTACTAAATTCTCTGAGTTCATACTTTTGTAAGAATGAGACTGTTAAGTAAAAAGGGTTATTGTGAGAATGAAATGTAATATATCAAGTTTCTGGCTCATGTCAGATGTTTACATTTTAGTGCAGTTTTGGTTGGTTTGGGTTTAGAGATTGTTTAATGCCTTAAGCAAGCAAGTCAAATACAAACAAAAAAGCTGATTTATATGAAGCTAATGAAACTTAAGCTTTAGAGTCCCCCATTTTCACAGACCTCTTCCAAAGGCCCTGTACTTTATTTTATATTCATAATTTTTTTGTACTTTTTTTTGAAAAGAGAGAATCCTGCTCCAAATTATATGCACTTCAGGGTTCCACAAAAACTGAATCTTCCCCTGGTTAGATATGATACTCTCTCTCTTAGATATCTTCTACGTCAAAACTTCTCTTTAGGTAGTCTCTAAAAATACTTTTTCTAAAGTATATAAGTGTCACTTGTAAGCTTGTATGATAGTTAGTGTAATATGACATTAAATTAAAATGATTGTATCAAGTAAAGCATAATGTAATTTAGATTGGTTGCCCTAGGAGCTCCCATGAAAAGTTTGGATTGAATGAGGGTGAGCCAACTCCACACTGTTAAAAGAAGGAACTATGTCAATTAATTATTAGTAGTATCTCTTTAGACTGCAGATATGGCAGGTGATAGAAAATAGTAGAGGAAAAAAATGGCATTGATCACTAAAGTATGACCTCTTTAAATTTCATGTTGTGACATTTGGTTGGCAGAATTATGTTAGAATCTTAAAACATTTAATGGGCAGACAATATCCCAACTCACCTTCCTTTCTGTCCTTGCTTGTGAGATTTGAAAGTGGAAGAACACTTGCTATTCTGATGTGCTCTTTGCTATAGCCAATCAGCTCCTTTTATTTCCCAACATTCCAATGCCTATTTCTTTAACCTGGAATATAATTTACAAAAAAAAAAAGAATATTTGCCTTGTAATAATGTATACAGACTTTAAGAGATTCAAACCAAAAATCAGTATTAAAAGGGAATATTGATAATACATTATCTCTGCAGGTAGTGAGGGTGAAGTTATAGATGACCATTAGAGGTAGAAAGAAGGAAAATTGAGCACTGTTTTTCCTCAAATAGAAAGCTAGATCATTTGTTAATTGAGGAAGCATGGTAGGAAACTCTGGAAGAGTAAGGACTTAAGGTTTGGAATAGCACCTGAGCAATGAATGGCAAAGGAAGCCAACCAGACAAGCGTTCAAGGATTGCCAACTGGTTTTAAGGGTCAAGGTGAGTTTGAGAACTTCAGATTTGTCATGGCATGAATCAGCAGTTATTCAATTTATCTAGCAGTGTTTGGCAAACTAGAAGCAATAGTAGAGAGAACAGATGGTTGTTTGACTCTGAGCTGCGACTTGGCAGAATGGATAGGCAGAAGTTTAAGGAGGTAAGGGGGGCTAAGTGCTGGTGAGAGTACCCATCAAAAGGTTGATCATCATGTTCAGGCTATGCAGAGGAAAAAATGAAGAAGCAGGTAGCTAGGAGGGCAAATCAGGAAAGGCTTAAGTTTAAGAGTTTAGGGTGAAAGAACAGGTGGCTATGGTCAGTGAACATAATTAGAAAATAACTTGTGGAACATCATCACTGTTTAAATTAATTGTAATAGCAATTCATTTTTTTTTTCTGCAGTAAACTTTTTGTTGCTCTTTGTCACTGCATAATATTCACTGAAATTCATGTGGTACTTCAAAATAGGCCTTTTAACAAGCTATTAACAATGACCTCATCCAACATCATAACATTTGATTTTAGTATCTATTAAGAAAAAGCGTGATTGTGCTATAATTAGAGAACTTTAATATTAGTTTTACCAGTATAAAATCAAATTAGTCTAATTAAGCCAGGTCTCCAAGAGTAGAAGCAATTATTTTCATATTAAAGTGTGTGCATGTGGGAGAGAAAGAGAGAGCAAAAGCTTTCTTATCTTTGCCTCCCCCCAGCTACTGTTGTGGCAGCAAAATTACAGAAAGAGAACCTTCTGGTCCTTTCTTATCCAGAGCCAGTTCAACCCTTGAGGAGGTTATAAGAATTCTATTAACTGAAATAAGGCAAGAAGTGCTTGCAAAGTCATAATAATAAAACTTGTAGGCTCTTAAGGATCACCCACATCTTGTTCTGTTTATTATAACCATTTTGTCATATGCTTCACCTTAACTCTTGCTATAGCTATCCCATGCTAGGCTGAATCTACATTTGGAATTAATCCAGGTAGTTAAGAAGATTGAGATAAATTTTGAGACTTCAATTTTCTGTGTTATTGTTGAAGTCTTTATGAAAGTAATGCGTGTGTCTCAGTGTGTACAATGGTCTTCAAACTGAGTATGTGACTTTTGACAAAGATTTTTCAAGAAGTGTGGAAACAAGGGTAGTTTTCAGGGAACCTTTTGCTAGATCCTCAATTTCCACAAGTACTCTGCTAAAACGGTTCTGCCTGAAAATGCCCCTTGGCCTTTTTTTCCATCTCCCCTTTCCTAATGATACTTTTTCCACTTGTAAAAGGAATACTATTCAATCATCTGGAATCTTTCTTCAATGACTTACTTAATGCAGTGATTTGCTTTGGGGGTGTGAAAAAACCTTCAGGGCATTAAACTAACCACAATTCAAAATGTTGGTTTTGGGGTTAAAAAGAGTGAATAACTGTTAATAACTGGACTACAAATTCTTTTGCAGGTCAAGTGGTTTCCAAGTACAAAAAAATTGAAAGATGACCTACTCATATTGTCAGCTTAAGGGTATTAAAAAGATAATTTTTGATGATGATAAATTATCATTTGAGTTTTAGCTTATACTTCTGAAAAAGTTTAAAGATTTGAGTGACACTGCTAAAACAAGAAACTCCTATTTCTATTTGTGTAAAATTTTTTTCCAATTAGTATTGTATGTAAAGCAAAAAATATGAATAAAATTTATGCTGAACCCCATTTATTCTAGTGCTTAGTAATGTGCACTTATGAATACATGAACTAAATAGGGAAAAAACAGTTTACCTATCAAATTAATAGAAGAATCTCCAAAGTAATTAGTAATTAGTTATACATAAAAATTATTTGTGGAAATACGTTTTTTATCAGTTGTGTAGTACTAATAATTATAATTCTAATGAAATTCTGAAGGAATTTTACACTAAGAAAATTAAGGTCACTAAAAACTTAAATTTCATTGTACGTACACATTTTGCAAAGAAGAATGATAGAGTGATTAAAAAACTGACTTCCAAGCATAACATACATTGCATTTGAATAAAATTCTGTTGGGGAAGTGGTATGGAAAAACAAGTTCAAGGGGAAAAAAAAGAGAAAATGTAAAAACTTTAACTGCTATAGAATAGCTCCTTCATGTATTTAGATTTTATTGGTTACAGGTTTCTACGATTAACTGTATACATCTTAAAGTGATATAAATGATTTATTTGAAAATGTCAATATTAAAATATACCAAAAATTGTTTTGGGTAACTACTTAAACTTACAATAAGAAATTTTAGATATCAACCTAAAAATATTTGAAATGATACCTAGTTTTTCAAAATTTTTTTAGAATATGCAAGCAAAAAAAAAATGTCTAAGGGCTACTGCCTTGGGGCAGTGGCTCTTGACTCCGATGGATTTAAGAATCCCCTTGAAAACTTGTAAAAGCTACAGATTTTCAGGTTCATCCCCCAGAAATCCCTACTCTGTACATCTGGAGAATGTGCGGTTTTAATGAGTACTCCCTGGTGATTTTGATATGTGATGTGTTGACCGTCCTTTGAGAAATACCACTTCAAGATTTCTTCTCAGATCACATGAAGCATCAGAAAGCTGCTTACTTGAATTGTTTCTTTTCTGGGCCATCTGTGGAACTGCCTTCTCTGAGTCATATTTAGTGTCACACATTCAACTTTCACTTGGGATAGCCTGAGAAATTTTATGAAAGCTTCCTGTGTTTGTAAAGAAAATTACGTAAGATCTCCTTCTATCACCAACTCTCCCCAGCCACCACCATTGTTCACAGGTGACCACATATCATATTTTTTCTTTCAGAATTTGGTACTAAAGAAAATATTGCTCTCCTGGGGAGAAATATTGACCTTTTTTTAGGGCTAAATCAGTAGACTAGTTTCATTTTTCTTTTCTTCTAGTTTGCTAGGAATCACAGAGATAATTCTGTGACTTTGGACATTTGGGTCCTAACTCTTGCTTATGACTTTCTAACCTACTTAATATTTTTCTTGGTTCTGATTTTTTAAATAATTTTTTAACTTTTTTTATTTTAATAAATCACCTCTGATCTTTTCTAGAGAAATATAAAAAAATTAGCAAAAATTATTCTGTGTATATTTTTTAAATATATAGATACAATCAATTGGAACCAAAAGCATTTTCTATTTTCTAGTTTTATTCCTCTCTCTCTCTCTCTCTCTCTCTCTCTTTCTCTATTTGTATGTGTGTGGACATCTGTAAAGGAAGTTTGCTTTGCTTGTGGAAGTAGTGAATGGATCAATGGAATTTGCTGTTATTGTTTGGGTGTACTCAGCTATAAGACATATGAGATTTCAGGTGTACAACTGGGTAAATGGGGCATAGGACAAAGTAGATGGACTTGGGGGCCTAGCTAGTGCCCAAGCTTCAGTTTCATCAGTGAATTGTAGTACATAGCTAGTAAGAAAAGTAGAATCTCTTAGTATGGAGCAATATAACCAGTCAATAAGGAGACACAAAGTCCACCTTAAAGGGGATTCACCTTAAAGGTGATCCAAATGCCACAGGCTGCTGATTATAAAGGTGCCAATATTCCTCCAAATAAACCTTACGTTTTTTTTTTTAGAGTCCTTGAAAATAATGCTTGATAGAGGGTAGAAGCTAGAAATATGTATTCAAGAATCATTTATTTGTTCTATATTTACAAAGCTCTATTATGTGTCCTAGACCTGCTTGGCCTCAGGGTTACAAAGTCAAATGAGACAAATGAGATAAAATTCTTATTCCTAGAATTTTCCAGGCATAGACCAAGAAATGCAAGGGCTGCTAGCCACTGGTCTCCTTTTGTAAATTAGAAAAAGGTGTTCTATCTTGGTTATACAGCCCTTCAAGTGCAAGAACTAGCAAGGGGAATGGATAAGGGCAGCCCCCATTTATCTCCTTATCAGGGCACACCTGCACAACCATAAAGAGGGTAGGTGACTTACATGAGAAGAGCTGGTGGGGTATGGGTGCTAAGTGTAAATGCAGAGCTCATTCTATGGTGGAGACTGTGCAGGGATAGAGGGCAGCGGAGGTCTAGTCTACAGTGGGATATAGGAATGAGAGCTACCACTCAACTCCAGCTGAAAATCCGGACCCATCCCTGCCAATTTTTAATGACTTTCAAGAAAATGGATATCTGGATTTTTATGTGACCTCTTGACTTTTAAATACTGCATGGATCAAACAACATATTTGTGGGCTTCATTTGGCCTGCAGACTGTCATTTTGCGACCTCAATTTAAAATAAATCAATCCATTTTTTTTGTGCTGTTTATTTTTTTGTTTTGTTTTCTTTTTTTCTTGCATAGAAATGATTATTTTTAAAGAAATGATTATTTTTAAATCCAGATAATTCAAGCAGTGTTTTACTTAAATTATATAAAATGTCAATTTGATCTCATTTCCTAATTTGGTAGATTTAGATTCAATAAGTCAGAGAATGAATGACAGGCAACATTTTAAAAAATAAAATAAAAACCAAAAACCTAAAACCACAGGGTTTTTTTTTTTTTTTTTGACATCTATTGTTAGGCTTTATGGAGGACCTAAAAAAGTATTATATAGATAAAAATGTAAAATTCGTAAAGGATATATAATGCATCTCAAATCAGACAATCTAGTCATTTTTTCCAGCCATCATCAGAAGTAGGCTCAGTAGTCTAAACTGAGCAGAGGATTCTCTAATTCTGTTCACATGGGCTCATATGCTACCTCAACTGAAAAAAACTGAACAACCTAAAGCATTCCTCTACTGTAATTTTTTAGAATTTAATAATAACAATGTATGATTTTAGGCACTCCAAAATAAATACTAAATTATGTACGCTTGTCACTATACTGTTTCAGAGATCAAATACTAAAAATAAGAGATAACATTTGTCATATCGCTAAGCCTTTTTTCTGCATAGCAGCATTTATTGTATTTTTTCATTTGCACTTGCTAATAAATAATTAGAGGAGTATAAATGATCAATAGGAAAATATAAAGACACAAAGTATGAGCAAGGATTGTATTTTTAAAGGCTGTGTTGTCCTGGGTGACAAAGTTGAGAATCCTCTGGCTTTATAAGCTGCTCTTTTCCACGCACAAATAATTTTTATTCAGAGATTTGCTTAATATACCAAATCAGACTCCTTTTCCAATTTTGGTTTGGGTGCACTGTAACACATTTCTGCATATTATAAAATGAGGCATTAAGTAAAACATTATTTCCAAACTATAATCATTTTAAATAAATAAAGTGTTATTATATGGGTACATATATTGTAAACTACTCTATAAACCAAGCAGCATGTACTAATAAATAAAATGAAGCATATTAATAGTAACATCATAACAATAAATGTCCTGAATTAGGCTCTAACTAAATTTTTTAATTCATTATTATTTACTTTTGTGTCTAAACGGTCACAAAGCTTAATTTGAGAGGTTCACATTAATTAAGCAAAACTTCTTTGGAAATTAGGTTATAAAATAGATTGACATTTAAAAACAATACTGCCCTAAGAACATAAAGAATTTTAAAAAGGTTAAGGATTTTAATGGCTTTTCCGGGAAGTCTTTATAAGGCCACTCTTGGGCATGCCATCATGATGAAAGAGAGACAGATACATTCTTTTGTCTTGCCCATTGAATAGATTCAACGATCATCAAATTGAATTGAAATTGATAGATGAAAGCATTGGCATTTTTCAGCTTGAAACCTTTTTGGTGTAGTAGACACCATCATTTGCCTATATCAATGCTACTTCCTCTTTTCTTCTTTGAGTCCAGGCCTAGGGTTGGAATCACAATTGGTCTGAGCCGATTGTGACAATTCAGATCCTCTGCTAGCGATAAGCCTAAGTATAGATATGTGATTCACTCCTGGCTAATGAAACATCAGGAGAAGGCTTCTGGGGTTTCTAGAGAAATATTTTTTTCTAATAAAAGGAGAAAGAAAAAAGAAACAAGGAAAAAGTATGTTTACTTTCTACCTTTCTTTCCCCTACTTTGGACACTGTCCTATAAGGACAGAAAGCTTGGAATTACTATAGCCATTTTGCAATAATGAGGTGAAAGGTCAAGAGAATTATAAAGACACTAACCCAGTACCCCGACATAGTGAAACTGCTGAAACAAACTTTGAACAACCTGCTTCCAGATTTTTTGATACATGAAAAAATCAAGTGTCTTTATTATTTAAACCACTGATAGCTGTATTTTCTATTACTTGCAGCTTAATGTATTCTACTTGGAATAATATATAAATGCAGAGCCAGTGGTGTGCCAGAGCCAGCTCACACTGGCTTATGGGACAACTGTGCCTATCTATCTTTTCTCAATTCCACTTCAAGTTGGTAGCTTTAAATCACCTATGGTGGGAGTATTTACACTATGGAACTAGGACAATGATACATATCAGGGCTCTTTTTCCCCAGAGAGCCTGTTGTTAAACATTTATCAGCAGCATGTCATTGGGTGACTTACTTCAGTCCTACAGATACTGTAATAACAACTTCTATGCTACCTGTAATGTTTTAAAGTGTATTTTTAATAGCAAATGGATAATAAATTATGTCAAGATGTTTTTAAGTTGAGAAATTTTAGAACAGGAAGGGATTTTAGTAAATTTAAGAACAAAATTAAATCTTGAGTAACTTTAAAACCAAGCTACCATTACTAACTAGTTAACAGCAGAGTCAAGTCTACACTTTGACTCTTTATTTCTATTGTAGTGATATTTCCAGTATGCCACAGAGTCATTAAAGTATGTCTATAATAATAATAATAATTCTTTGCTTGTGAACACCTAGCCTCAAGTAAAAATATTAAGCGAGTGAGATATTCAATTTCTTTATAAAAAAGACCAACTTAGTTTTGATAATGCATACAATAAGCCATGTTTAATTACATATTCTGAATTTTAGCTATTCAGCAAAGATGCAGAACTTGAAGAAGGCTGACATATGGAAACTGTTAGGATGAAATTAAAAGCTGCCAACAACCTTCAATCATCATTACTCACAGTAAAAGTCAGTGAGTAATGGGGTGATCAGTTGGGCTTGGGGTGCCCAAGTACACCACAGTTACTCTCATAGGGAGAGAGCTGAGGGAGCTGCTGCCCACATTCATCCTCTAGAGGCTGAAGAACTGTCAGTTGAAGTCTGCTCTCCTTGCTCAATTATAGATAGGTAAACAATTGTGAAAAATAGAAACTGTATTAAGGAATGAAATGACTTCTCAAAGGATCTGGACTGTACTTATAAGACAATATAATGCCAGATTCTGACAGCTGAGGTAAATAGCTGACCAAAACTAGCCAGCAAAAATTAGATATTGAAAATACTTAGTACTGGCTAGAGTATTGTGGGAGCTTCACAGTGCTGGTAAAAGTAACAATTGGTACATTTCTGGAAAGCAATTAGACATATACTGCATATCAATAACATTAAAAATAGAGATGTTGAAAATTTTGATAAATATTTACTCTGGTGATATTAAAAGGGAGTTCATTATACTGGTTTCTTTATCTTTGGGTATAGTTGAAATTTTTCATAAAATTTTCAGAAATGTTTAAAGTATTTGGCTCAAGAATTCCAATTTTTTAGTAATTCATTTTCTAAGGAAATATTATAGCTGCAAAGACTAATGAACATTCATTACAGAGGTGTGAAAAATTGGAAATAATCTAACTTGCTAACAACTGGAAAATGGATGAATAAATTATGATAAATCCATACAATGGAATACAATAAAGCCATTAAAATCATATTTTAAAAGATATTTAATAGAGAAAATGCACACATCACAATGTTAGATGAAGAATACAGAACAGTATAATCTGTGTGTGTACGTATAGACTAGAAGAAAATGCACTAAAATCAAGATGTTCTCAGTGATTATATTTTTCCTCTAGTTTTCAAAATTTCTCTAATGAGCATGTAGAAACTTAAAATTAAAAACATTTTTTTATAAATCAATAAATGCTAATTTAAAAAATAGTACAGAGAAGATAAAGAAAATATTGAAACATATATAGAAAAAAATCATATAAAATCCAAAACAGAACAAACAAAAATTTTTCAAATCACTGACAATAAAGGTTCTTTCTCATCAGCATTGAAGTCTAGAGGGGAAAACAATGTTCCCAAAGCATTCGCCCACTGAGTAAGAGACAAAGCAGACTGACAATGCCTTCGGGTGGGAGTGGGAAAGAAAATAGATAGACCCATGAGCTAGATGTTGGATAGAGTTTTGGAGGAGTTGGGAATTGAGAGTGAATGTTTTAGGGAGCAGCTGTCATTTGTGTGAGGCTACTGAGGGACAGTAATCAGAAAAGACTTAAAAGATTATTGCTCTGCATTCAGAATGCACTCTCTACTTTGGGGTACATATTTCTCCACTCAAGAAATAAAGAGTGAGGAGCATATTGTAGTAATCATTACTTTTGTGACTTCCCAACTGTGTGTCTTTGAATATGAGAATAAGTTGAGAACGAGGTAAGTGAGGCCCAGCACAATTCACTTGAGTTATGCCATCATCCCCAAACTTAAGACATTGGTTGTCCCAGATATACAATTACATGCTCTAGAAATTTTACCAACTTTCTCACATGACCTGAAAAGCCCTAATCTTAGACCAGTGGTTATCAACTTTTTTTCTTCTGGTAACACACAAGATAGATGACATTCCCATACGAAATATATTCCATGGTACACTCAGGGTTAAGAGATATTTCTCTAACTCCAGTTCTTTCTCTCCAAAGTAAAAAAGCAATACTAGTGAGTGTAATGTTATTATAAGAAATCCTTGACTGTACTTTGATCTGTATTCAAAAATAGTGATGCACAAACTTTGGCTGTCTTTAACAGGCTCATCCCTTAGTTAGAGCAACTCGGATAACCACCCTGGGCCTCCTACTTGGAGGCAGAGCTATGTAGGTGTTGCATCTTATTCTTCTTTTCTGGATGTAATTAAAATTACTTTCAAAATTTCTGCCTATAATGATATCCTAAGAGGCTTATGAAAGTTGCTGACAGTGCAGCCTCCTTTCAAGTGAGGGTATTTTAGGCAGGCAGGACTGATTGAGTTGCCAGAGTCCAACACCCATCAGGGAGTGGCTTTGCTCTTTAACTTTTCTCAGAATCAAATCACAAATAATTTCACTTGAAAGAAGGTAGCACTGTCTTTCATCTTAAATATGCCCCTTTACCCCCTTGAAATTAAAACTATAGTTCAGAAGATTGATGACTGATGATATTTATTCATTCATTAACCAATTATTTACTTAAACATTTACTATACTCAGGTACTGTTTTAGGTTCTAGGAATTCAGCCATGCACCAAGACAGACAAGATTGATCCCTACTTTTATGAGGTTCTCATTCTAGCAGGTGAATATTGACATCAGACAGGAAACAAAATCAGAGGCATTGTTGGTTCATATGCTCCCTCATTCAATTCATTCATTTAGTTAACTCGTACTAAAAGTACCTAACATGTGCTAGGCATTTTAGATGCTTTCACATAAATTGCCTCATTTAATTTTTTCATTAACTGTACAAAAGTATATTATTACCTCCTTTTAATAGATGCATAAATGACACTATTTATTGTAATAGTAAAAGAGAGGAAGCAATCAATTTTTGCAATTTAGGAGATTTGTTAAGTAAATTATAATAATTTGTATAGTAAAATACTATATTATGCAGCTATTTTTTTATGCAGCCATTATAAAGATCTTCATGTGCTGATATGAAAAGCTGCCCAAGATATTGTATTAAACTTTTAAAAAAGGCAAAATGCAGAACAGGGTTTTAAATCAGCTCTTGCTGATTTTTTTTTTTAATAAAAGATATCCACACATTTATGTTTGTATATGAAAAGTATAAGAAAGACTATGTAAATAATTTAGTAGTGATAATTTCTGGGGAGAGGGGATTGTGATTTAGGATAAGAGGAATACTTACTTTTAATGGTGTATCCATCCTTTCGAAAGTCTGAAATGTTAACCATATACATCAATTACTTTTCAGTTAAAACTGTTAATGTGTTTTAGAATGTCAATTGGCTTCCTGGGAACTTCAAGCATATAATTGGCTTGCTCAAGGTCTTGGGAATTTAGTTTCTAGATACTCAATTTAAAAATAAAAATAGATAAATGCCATACAAACTATTTTAATTTGTATGTGTGGGTGTGTGCCTGAGCACGTTAAGTGTGTGTGTTGAAAGACAAGTGGTGTCCTGGAAATCAAAACTGAGGGGGCCAAGGTATTTTGGATGATTTAGAAAAGTTGTTAATGTTTCTTAGTATTTATAGTACCTAGTATAGTACTTGGCACTAGTAGATAATTACTGTTTGTTAAAAGCATGTGAGATGATCTGAGGATATTAGGAGTGAGAATGCAATGCAGGTGATTTATATGAAGTTAAAGCAATTCCAGGAGTTTATAATTTGGTTTGATCATTCTGGCTGGATGAGATGCAAGAGAAAATGTGGTTCAGAATATAAATTACTCAGTTCCTTTTTATCCCCAGTAGAAAGCATATCCCTCAAGTTTGCTGATTTGGAAAGTCCTTTTTTTTTTTTTTCGCAAAGACTGAATTCCCTCGCTTGGTACTTATCAGCATTCTGCTGACCAGTCTTGTTTCTTCTCTGTCCTTAGCCCTTTTTTTTGTTTTTCTTGTTAAAAGATCTATTTTTTTTAGAAAAGCAGTTCAGTAGCCCAACTATTTCAAAATCTCATTTCATCTCATTCATCATTTATTAATAGGCCTATTTTCTTTCTTTCTTTGTTTAATGGGCCTATTTCCATTGTTTCTTATCCCCTGGATATATTTGAGGAAACTTTTTAAATCCATGGGCTATTACTACATCACCAATTCTTTTTACTGCCTTAAAAAAAAATTAGACTCAGAATTTAATCACTCTATATATTAATCACCACCCTCCACCCCACTATTTCAAGTACTTTTTTTTCTCTTCTAAATCTAATACTCTGAAAAAGCCCTTGTGATTCTAAGCCTGATGTATTTTTGTTTGGAGACATTTTTCAGATGAATTATAATTTATTATTGCTTACCTCTAGGTTAGTTAAGGATAGTCTGGTCTTTTCTTAGCTAACAATTGCCTATGTTATCTACCATTAGAATACACAAAGATGCTGCTCATTTTGTGTGTGTGTAATATGTTCTCCTAATTTTAACTTGCTATTAGTTTCTTAATTTTTAAAAATAAACTTATTTGGAATCCATTTTTAATAAACTATTCTAAATATATCTCTCTTCAGTGTCCAGTTCTAAGGAACATTTTAACGTTCTTTTGCATTCCAATATTCACTTGGTGCTACTGAATGGCAGACTCAAGAGAAGAAAATACGTCCTGCTTTTAGAAGGATAGTGAAGAAAACTTTGCATTTGGAGTTAGAAATCCACTGTTAAGCTTTCTGCTTCACACTTTATTCCTTTTTCTTTTCTTTTTCTTTTCTGATTCAAGCTTTGCTTATCACTCTTTTGCCATCTAGACTTAGTCATCTCCCCCTCTCTTCTTATCTAATATTGAGAAAATGCCTAGAAATTTTACAAAGCACTATGAATACTGGTTAAAAAAGACATTATGTAAATATCCAGTATTATGCTGGATTTTGTCATTATGCTGTTTTCAAAAGAATAAGATTTAGAATAATATTATCTCCTTTCAATCTCCATCTAAGGAGGTTCAGTTACCAAACTATTGGAAGAATGGTTCTTATATGATAGGCCCATAGCGAAGCTCCAGGGCCTTTTTTTTTTTTTTTTTTAATGAAGGTTACTATCATTATTATTATTTACTCTTTTGGAAGAGTCTTAGTAATAGAATTGAGAGAAGGATGTGCTGGCTTTCTTATTTTGCTTAGATGAGGGAGAGGGCAACAAAGGAGTAGGTCCTAGCTATAGTCCAAATGGTCCAAATAGCTCAGTTTCCATATGAAGGGGGCAGAATGATGTTGCCCACTGGAAATGAAATTTGGTTAAAAACTGTATGTATAGGACATAGGGGTATGTACTGCCTCCGGAGCCACTAGAAGGGACAAGACTGTACTAGACATTCCTAGACATAAAGGAATTAGCATTCTACATTGGACAATTTAAGAACACAGAAAAGACCAGTCAGCCTCAAAATACCTCTTGCTTCCTGGATGCCACAGTCTGAAATCTCCACTATGAGACCTTCTTCATTAGGTTGCATTTGCAGTCTTTTATTTTATTTGTAATCCATATATAAGGACTAGGGGCTTATGTTTAGTGTAGTTAGCAACTGGCTTGTTATAAGTATGCAAAGGATTGGGTCTCACATCTTCATAGAAAAGATGACTTTTGGATGGGGGTGGGTTTGAAATAAGATTCACAAACTCAAGTGCCTTGTACAGTTAACATAAACATGTGAAGTAGACTAGATACAGCACAATAGGCACTAAGCTGCTTGTTTGTATTGCTGGGTAAGAATAAAATGTGCTTAATTACCTATCATAGACCCAATGAAATAAACAAACAAAACAAATCTAGGGCCCTATAGATATCCTAGGCCACCAGTTTGAGACCCCTGATTTGTATATATGGAGGAAGGATAGTGAGGCATTACAGAATGAAGGAGTAATATGAAAAAAAGTCACTAAGGCTTGCGTATAATGTAAGAACTCTTCTAGTGTTGATTAATTAATTTATCATAAGGATTGGAAATATTTTGGAAGCAAGAATATAAGAAATTATCTCTATCCTGTTGAAGAAATAAAATTGGTAAAGCATGATCTGGTTGCCTAGAGTAAGCAAAGGGCTTCTTAATGGTCAAGGGTTCAGAAATATTTCCCATAAATATTGCACTATTTATGCTAACAAATTCTTTTTTAAAATGCAGATGTCAATCAAAAAATTTAAAATCAGATTACCTTATATAACCTAGATGAGATTACCCTCAAAGAAAAAATACAAAATTATTTATGGGGAGACAGGGGAAAGTTTCTAGTTTGAGGCTTGGATGGAAGACAAAATCATAGGTGGGTGTGAGAGCTCTGGCAGACTGAAGACAGTTGAGGAACCCTGCAGGCATGGGGGTGGGTACTGCAGGAGAAGGAGGAGACAAGCTTTGCCTTCTGTGCAATTTTGCCTAGGGCAGCTAATTGCAGCGCCCAGAAAATTGCCTTTGGAAGCCTTGGGCAATATGCAGTAGGTTTTCCCTAATGCCTAGTTTATTAGGTTAAATTGAAATTTGGTAGGGAGGAGAGGAGGGGAATGATGAGCTGATAGAATTCCTGAGATGAAGAAACCTTCAGAGGTCACTAACTTTTTCAACAAAGTATCTTTAATAACAAAAGAGAGAACTGCTCAAGCCTACAGGAATTGTCCCAGTCCAAAGTTATACACCACAAGTGGAAATATCTTTGGATACTAAAGGACAGTGGAACGGGGTGGGGGGGCTCACTTTATAATAATTTTTCTAAGATTGATTCTAGTGTGAGGAATATACAAAGTAAGGGAAGGGACCTAACATTCATTGAGTCTCTGTTATGTGCCTATATTTTATAATAGACACATTATATTTCTCACTAATTTTCATAGCAATTGTGGAACAAATTATCACCATCATATCATACAGGACTAACAAATCCTGGGATTAACAAATTTGCCCATGGCTGCTCAGCTGTAAAACAGAGAGTTAGAATTTGAATTCAGGGATGTCGAACTAAGCCACACTATCTCTTTTCCACAGATATTTATTAAATGTCTACCATATGCAAGGTACTGTGCTAGATCCTTTAGGAATATAAATGAGGAGTTGATTCTCAATTTGTTCTCAGTTTACAGTCTAAAGAAGGAAACCCTTAATTAATTAATTGGTCATTTTAGCTTTCTATTTAATGTCCCAAACTGATCTTTTAAATAAAAGCTTTATAAAAAATTAAGTGAGTTGCCACATATGGCCAAAACTTTTTTTAACCTTTTATAGATTTGCATGGCATACAGAACAATGTTCCCAAACTGTCTTAAGATATTAATAAGTTTAGCAAAAACAAAACAAAACCCCAAAACCTGGTGTTAGGAATGCTTTCTTCAAAAGTACATTTTAAAAACATATGTAAGAAAAATACTAAGTACATTTCCGTTGCTCTTATTATGCACAAATCTGTCTTTAAGTAAAGGTGTGCAGTTCTAAGAAAAAAGGAAGTTGCATATGTCATGTAAGGGATGCTTGACTAGTGCTCACTTTGTTAGTTAATGGAGAGTTAGAGTTGACCATCTTGCCAACATAATCTAAACATTAACGTATGTAAACTATTCCACCTCCCTGAACGTGCCCAATCTTGTCTGATCTTGGAAGCTAAGCAGTGTCAGGCCTGATTAGTACTTGGATGGGAGACCACCTAGGAAGACTTCGTGCTGTAGGCATAAAAAAATCAAAACAAAACAACAAAAAAACTATTTCATGTTCTTCAGCCTATATTATGCATGTATGAGATATGGAAAAAATTTTAGGCGTCTACCAGCAATTACATATTTTTTGAGATTTTTTTTTTTACTGTCTACTTTAACCCAGATGCCTGTATTTTATGAGCTCAAGTTGATTTTTCATCACCACATTAAATGAGATCAAACATATTTTGAAAATACTGGTCTAGAACTTCTTTCCAAGTTGGTACCATGATTTGATTGCTGGTTTCCCAAAGGGTGTGCCTGTCTTTGATTTGTATTACTACCTTTTGGTACAAATCTACAATGTCCAATGCACATAGATCTACAGTATTAAATGCACATATACTTAATATTTTCCTTACATACTTGATGACAAAAAACATATAACTAGAAAGGTTAAAATAGTAAATGTTATGTTAGATGCATTTTACCACACTTTAGAAAAATGCAACAAGAATGACAATGGTACGTAAGTAAGAATATAAATTTACACATTGCAAAAAATAATATTTTGGTATCATAATTATATATGAAATTATAAATGGTTATATTTTATTAGTGTGAGGTAAAACATAAATGGGAACTAAATGTCCCCTAGGAGTTAAACAAGAAATATGAGACTTTATATAGAATTAAGTGAAAAGTTAGATCACAATTCCCCTGAGGAAATTGTTCATCGGTGTGTTCTCGGCACTTGGCATAGTGCCTTGCAGGTAGTATGTGTTCAGCAAATATTTGTTGACAGGATAGCAAGATTATTTCAGCTCTGGGACTCTTTCTTTAGTTGCCCATTTAACTTGTTTTCTTTGTTAAGCAATTTATGTAACTTTTACTTAATGTCTACATGTTCTTGGTTCCCTGAGAACATAGTGAGCCTAAACCAGTATGATTATAAAACTATCAGTAAACTTTGGATTAAAAAAAAAAAAAAACTAGCAAAAACACGCTATTGTATGTAACAAATATATCTTGATAAAATTATTATTTAAAATACTTTTAGGAGTTTATTTAGAAAACATTTACATACCTTTATGACCATATTAGGATAAGTCATATGAAATTGCCATTTATTTTTTGTCAGACAAAATTTGGCAATTTTATATGCTTTGATCTTAGTTTATAAATTACTGGCTAGTTTATGCCTATAGTTTCAAATGATAGAAAATTGAAACTTGGAAAAAATATACTTTAATGTTAATTAAAAGGGCTCTTCTTTTCTTTTAAATGTCAGAGACTGAAAAGCTACCTAAAAATCAGAACAAATATTCTAGCACCTTCATTAAAATATGTGAAGGTGACACCTTTACTACCAACTCTTATGGTTAATCACAAATCTCTTAGCAGAAACTGTGGCATGACCATCTGAATGTACTGTAAAAAGATTTAACAACCTTAAATATTGATTACCTTAACACAAAGCAGTCTCTTTCATTTCTGAAGTTAAAGCAAGCACTCTTGATTATTAACAGTGACTAAAGATGAAAAAGTCATGTATTTAATTAAGTTATGTAAATAATTAATATATAATAATTAAGTTGGTAATTAAAAATACTCCCAATAATAATAAAAGAAAGGAAAAATAATTTTGATTATTCTCTATTTGAATAATTTTAGATCCCTAACTAATCATAATCATTTGAGTGGCCTAGGTCAGGTCTAGAATAATGGCCCCATAGCCATGGCATTAACCATGGGCAAAGTCTACACAGAAAATAAAATAACTCTTTGCATCTGTGTTGATAACAGGACTTCTTTAGCTACTGTAGGCACTGCCACAAGAGAAACCCCAGGGGAGGAATAAACCATCAAAACTGAGAGGTGTAAGGAGGAGAATTAGAAAAGTGCAGACTGCTACTACTGCCTTATAATTGTAATAAATGTGTGTCCCCTTCTTTCTTTCAGTTTTTGCTTAGCAAGAGAAGAGTTAAGACTGCAGAAGAATGGCCCATTATCTAGATTCATTCAATGTTAATGAGAGGTCTGGGTGGGTAATGCACTACACTTGGTGACTGTAATATCTGTCAGATGTTTCTGTGCTTATATTACATTTAAAAAATTGTATCATATAGTACATGCTGCATTGTAGTCTTTTTAAAATTAAAAAATATATATTATGAACTTCTTTCCCTGACATTCATTATTTTTATATAACATTCTTTTTAGAATTGCTTAAAATTCTATTATGTGTGTGGCGTTCAACAATTTATCCAACCAATCCCCTATTGATGTTCACTAAGTTTTTCTGAATTTACTTCTTCACTGTTTTTAACAACATTGCAGCTGAATCTGAGCATAAATTCTTAATTCTTTTTTAGGATAAATTTAGCAAATTCTAGAAGAGAAATTTCTTGGTTGACAATGGGGATTTTGAATGATTTCCTAGAGAAAACACTTAGCTCTCAAGAAGAGAGATAAGAGGCAATAGAGCCGACCTTTTCATACTGGGGATGAGGATGGGGGTGAGGAGAGAAGGCTCCTGAACAGTATAGTCTAGCCAGTTTATAAACATAAAATATATATTTGCCTCTTCATACTTAGACAATTATTTGAGACAAAGGCATGAAAGACAGGCAGGGTGAAGAAATTTGAAAATGGTTAAAAGTTTTTGAGTGTTTATTATGTGCCAGGTAGTACTCTAAGATAATAAAGTGTATTATCTCAATTTTTTCCTACCATAACTCATGAGGTAGGTAAGGAATGGAGGCAAGAGATGTTAAATAACTTTCTTAGCATCTTACATCTAGTATATGGCAGAGCACAGAGTCATCTATGCTATTCACAACTGTGCATTGTTGCTTCCTGTCTAACACACCAGGCTACTTAAGCCAAAAACCTAGGAAAGCCTCAAAATAAGAGTCTACAGTACATACTGTATCTTTCTAAAATCTCCTTTTTTCTTTTTCAAAAGTTCAAATTTTCTATCAGTGCCACATTCTCTCTTGGTAGTAAATATAGCGACTATAACCTCGAGTATTTTTTCTATGTGTCACTAATTATGGATAAGTCATTTAAAAAATGGATTTATGTTAATAATAAGGTACTGCATCAACTGTTGCTACAGTTAATTGCTAAGTTCTCATAGTTGGTGTAAATAAACACCAACTTGATTGTACTTGATCAGGACATTGCTGAATTCTCCTTGGATATATTCTTTATGTTCCAGATAGCTTGAAAGTAAATCAGGGGTTCACAGACACAACAGGGAAGGTTGTAGTAACTATCCTTCCCAGGAAGGAATACTGCACAGCTTTTGATTTGCACTTAGTACATACAAATTTTTATTCTAAATACCTGACAATGTATAAGTCAACATGTTTCACATAAATCATGGACTCCTATAACATTGCTTCTTCCTTTGAAATGGCCGAAGATATGTACACACTGATACTGAAGAGTAATTTAAAGCACACTTGAATAAATAAATGAAAATTATGTTTATATCCAGGTACAGTGATAACTGGATATTTTCCTTGCCTTCATTGCTGCTTCCTCCCTCCTTCAAAATTCTGTTTCTTTTAAATGTTAATGAGTAGTACATCAAAGTGGTTAAATGCATAGATTCTAGAACAATCCCAGCTCTGCCATTTACCAGCTGTGTGACCTTGCGAGAGTTCCTTAGCTTCTCTGTACCATAGTTCCTCCATCTGACTCTCCAAACCTACAGCTCCAGATTGACTACAGTCAGAACTGTAGATTTGTACGTGCAGCTGCCTATCTGATACCTCAGCTTGGCTGTCTAAAGGCATCTCAAACTTAACAACACCAACAGGTCTTGTTTCATTTCTACTCTTGCCCTGGCATATAAATGACAACTTATTCTTTGCTCAAGCCTCAAATCTAGGGATTTCCCTTAATTCTTTTTCTCTTATTCCCATATGAATCCATCAGTTAATCCCATTCCTTTTATCTCCAAAACATATCTCAAATCTGCCCACTTCTTCTATTTCCACTAGCACTGTCTTATCCAAGCAACTGTCATCTCATGTCTGGGCTCTTACAGTGGTTTCTTTACAGGTCTCTATTCTTCCACTCTTCTAAAATCCAATCTCCCCATAGCCAGAATGATTTGTTTTAAAGCATAAATCATATTAGTCAGTCCCTTCCTCTAAATCCCCCAATGGCTTCTCATTACATTTAGAATATACACCAAACTCCTTAATCTGGCTTTCGAAGTTTTACAAAATGGGTGCTGTAATAGGTTAAATAAATAGTGCTCCCCTCCAATTCAAGTCTACTTGGAATCTCAGAATTAGGTCTTATTTGGCAAGAGGGTTTGGCAGATGTAATTAAGTTAGGGTGTACCGTAAATCCAACGACTCGTGCCCTTATAAGGAGAGGAGAGAACACAGAGAGGGATGGATGCAGAGAAGAAAGCCATATGAAGATAAAGGCAGAGATTGGAATGATAGAGCTACAAGGCAAGGAACACCAATGATTGCTGAGAAAAGCAGAAGCTAGGAAGAGGCAAAGAAGGATTCTCCCTTACTGCCTAGAGCCTTTGGAAGAAGTAGGTTCTACTGACACCTTGATTTCAGACTTCTAGACTCCAGAACTGTGACAGAAAATAATTTATGTTGTTTCAAGCCACCAAGTTTGTGGTATTTTGTTGTGGCACCCTTACGGAACTAATGCAGGTGCATTTATAGCTTTCTTTCTTCAACTATATTGCCCTCCTTTTGCTCTCTACCCTCGATCCACACTGATGTCCCTTCTGCCCTTCATGTTGACACTTTGCTGGTTCCTACCTCAAGGCTTTTCACTAGCAGTTCCCTCTCCTTGGGATGTTCATCCCACAATCCTTGCATGGATCCTTCTTATTGTTCAGACTTCAGCTTAAATGTTATTGTCAGGTTCTTTCATCAACCACCCATTCTAATTTAGCCTCCCAACACTTTATCACATTACTCTATGTTAACTGTCTGCTTTACACTTAATAAAAATTGACGTTTCTTATTCATTTATGTATTATAAAGCCTGTCACTAATTCTTCAACACACACACACACACACACACACACACACACACACACACACACCACTCACACATTCACTAAACTACACTGTCCAATATATTACCACTAGCCATGTGTGGCTATTTAAAAATAAATTTAAATTAATTAAAGTTAAATAAAATTCAAAATATACTTTCTAAACTGTGTTAACTACATTTCACGTTCTCAATAGCCACATATAGCTAATGACTACAATATGGGACTGCATAGATTTAGAACATCTCCATCATTGCATAAAATTTTATTATATGACTCTATTATTAATGCAAATCTAGAATATAAGCTCCAGGAAAATAGGAATCTTATATTCCCACTACTTTGAATTTCTGTGATACATAATAGATGCCAAATAAATATTTTTTGAATGAGAGCTGAATCAAGAAAAACATTGCCGAACCTTGATGTGAATGAGCTTTGTAAAAGTAAATGGCAACATTACTGCTAATGGAAAGTGATATGGCTTTCAGGGAAAAATGACATCTGTTTTCCATGTCTTTTCACCTAAGTGGGGTTTCTATACCCACATCAACCACTGATTTTTCTTTTTGTTTGTGTGTGTTGTTTGTTTACTCAATAAATACTCAAAAACAGATCTGGTTGTAAAGAAGATTTCAACAATTTCTCTCATCTAGGTGGTAGCTTCTTTGGCTTATAAACAAAAACTTTTAGTGAGGATTTGTTGAGAAGTGGAAAGAGGGCAGATGGGAGTGTGGGTGGAACATTATCTTCTGTGCACTGTAGTATCTGTTTTAGATGTCTAAAAAGACAGTGTTATCAATCTCACATCTTTAGTAATAATTTCTCTGTGCTTTGATTAATGTGGGTGTAAAATGTGTCTGATGTAGCAGCATGTGTCTGAAACATTCTGAGACAAGAAGAGTCAAAAAGTATTTTAATTTTAAAAATGAATTTCAAATAGGGTAAATTGAAATGAGATTATTTAATATAACAGGTAGATACTATATTACTGCATTAGAAAAAAAGCATGGAAATATATCTTTGCCATATTTGTAGGATGAATAGAACCAATATGTTTTTAAATCTTTAAACTTTGGCTGTCAGTGTCCTATTCTGTTCAAATCATTGCGATGAGGTTAACATTAAAACTCGTGAATGTCTGATACTGTACTGAGCTTATAAAAAGAATAATAACTCCATCCTCTTCCTCTAATTTAATACTCAAATGTATGTCAAAGTTCTTATAAGGAAGCTCATTGATTAGCTAATGGAACATTGTTATTGATTAGCAATGGAGAATTATTACTTTAGGAACACCTGTGATTGAAAAGCTAGGGACTGGTAAGTAATCTGAAGACCATTTAAGAAGGGGTGAACTTTAATAATATTTATTAAAACTTACCCATTTCTTGTTACAAAATCGACCATAGGTGGGATTAGGTTACTGTGTAAATGTAGTAATTGTAACTCAGTCAAAAACAGTGTACAGATGTTCCAAGCACTATTACCTAACTAGACTATAGTATTTTCAAATCATAAACTTTATGGTTTTAAAATCATTGTTGATATTTTTACCTACAATTGAAGTAGAAGACAATACAGGATACTAGATAGGGCTTCTTTGCTATGAAATAGCATAAAGAGGGGTGTGTGTGTGTGTGTGTGTGTGTGTGTGTGTGTGTAAGACAGAGAGTGGGGAGAGGGAGGAAGCAGACCAAAAAATTAGAAATAATGGGAGAAATGTCTGATTTCAGAAGTGAAGAAAACAGAATCTCGAAAGAGTTCAGAAAGTTCATCCAGACTCTAGTCTAGATGCTCTTCCCTAACTCCCCATCACAGAGGGACATCTCAGCACTTTTGTTCAGTGGCCAGAAGTCCATGCTCAAGTGACGAAACTCCTCTGGTGAGGTTACCTCATGCCTACTGGGATTCTAGTGGGAGGTAAGAAAAGAGTGTGATGGCTGCAGTACAGTGATTCTTAGAACCTCGATGAATAGTGCCTTGGTTAAAATGACACAATTTCATATCCACAAAGAGAGGGAAATCTTTTGGCCATGGAGAAAAATGATGAAGAAACATGAGTGTGCTGTTTGGGTGTTCCCCTGCACAGTCTACCTTTTCCAAAAAGTGAGTCTCCTCTATTAGTCAATATTTCTTCAGAAAAGTCCCCATATTTTCCCTTGCTTTGTGTGTTTTTCTGCTGTGAATGATAGAAGAGGAGAAGACTATGAAGATAGCAGAGCCAAGGAGGAAGAAAAGGAAAAGAAGAAGAAAAAAAAATATGGCAGTAAGAAACATTTGTGAAGATTCCAGATAGTCCTGGAAATCAAGATCCTTTAAGGCCCAGATTATAAAAGGGTATCTGGTGTGTGTATGTATGTGTGTGTGTGTGTGTGTGTGTGTGTGTACATACATACATACATATATTTAGATAGATAAGATAGATACACAGACATGGAGAATAACATAAAAATATATTGACTATAAAGATCAAATTTCAGCTCATCCTGTGTGTAACCAAAAGAATTCTCTTTCTTCTCCTCTGAAAAGTTGAAGTGGGTCTGGATTTAAAAAAAAAAAAAAGACTAGTTTCTGGTAGTCGAGGGTATTTGTAGGGTGAAGATATAGAGAGCGGGGAACCACGGGATGATGGACAGAAGACAGATGCTTCTTCCTGGGAAGCTGCTCAGGAGTTTCCTTAGATGCTTCAGATCTGAGCTTGTCTTTAACTGGGCCCATGGTTCTTTTCCTAGGCGTGAAAATAGGTTGAATTCTGAATAGAGACCACAGCTTCATAGCACCCACTTTATCTCCACTTTCCTCTTCTTGTTAACCACTCCTTTATTGTTCTTTCTGAGCTCTCTTCAGCCAACATACAGAGAAGGCAGTTGCTGTGGCAGCAGTTCTCATTTTTATTCTTTCTGTCTTTGACCTACAACTTTTCATCCTTGGGAAAGCTTTGAGGACCGCACAGGACTCATGGCCCTATTTCACCTCTGCCAGACATTCATCATGCCTGGAAATTGAAGGCAAGAAAAGGATTAATGACATTATTTTATTGACCTTGTTTTAATTCAACCCTGAACCAAAAAGTAGAAAGGAAGATAGTGAAGAAGTAAAAGTTGTACAAATAAACAACTGTCCTCTTTTTGAGAAAATCTTTGCATGCAAATCTCAAATTGGACAAAGTAGGATTAGTGCTTTATATTGCATAAGCCATCTGTCACTGCAGGTTCAGTAAACCAAATAACAAATCTAAAACCTCTAAGAGATATGTTATCCTACAAATGATAAAAGCAAAATCTGTGATTTAGTCATTGCAGAAATTGGAAATACAGGGTCAGAAGGAGCCAATCTTCTCATGGTCTAGTTGTTGTATTCTAAAATCTAGTCAATATGCCATTACCAAATCAATCTCCCTTAAACCTCTTTTATCACACCAGTTCCCTACTCTAGAAATTTTATCCTCTTCCTATTTCAAATATTTTCTTTCTTCCTACACACTCTCTTCTAAATTGACCTTCCTGAAAATTTTAAATTAAAGTCCACCATCACCCGTCTACAAGACTTCTGTTTCAGTAAAAGCATATGCCCATAAATACACCCTGATTAGTGTTTTCTTTTCCTTGTCTCCTTTGGATGTTATTCCTTTCTTCTGGAATATGCTGCTTTCTCTCCAACTTCACCTGCTCCCAAACAGTTCAACATCTTGGCTCAGTTTAAATTCTCTAATTTCAATGCAGCCTAACTGATATCTCTCTCCTCCAGCCTTGTATAGCTTTTAACAGACTACACAGTCTATCTTTTGATTATATACACTTGATCACTCTTAAATAACATATCATATAAAAGAACTTTATAGTCTAAAAAGCACAATCATGTCTGGCACATCATTTATTAATTTACTGCTTCATTATTATTGCATATTAATTGTTTTCTCTCCAACAAGGCTGATAGCTAAAAAAGAAAATGATCATTTTATTTCTTCTATGTGTCCCACACAGTGCCTGGCACTTGGGAGAACACTCTGTTGGATAATCAATAGATACCTACTGACTGAATGATTGATTGACTAATGCACTTTCTATTTGGATTCCGAGTACAGAAGCCCTTGAGGATGTCCTGGTTTTCCTCCAAATGACTTTTGACCTCTACCACATGGTAGAAAATTCACTGTTCTTTTGCAGATGAGAAAGTTGAAATACAGAGAGAATTTAAATACTCCCAAAGGGCATTAGTGATAACTACAAGCTAGAAATCAAGGCCAGGCTTCCTGACTGCCAGTCCATTGAATTTGGAGTCATTGAGTTGTGCTGTTTTTTTCTGACATGGGTAGCTTTTGTACACCTGTTAATCTCTGATGTATAAGCTATAGCACATTGCTATATAACTGCTTCTCTTTCTTTATTGTTTTGTTTTATTTGTTTATTTTTGAGTGACTATTACAGCTAAAAATTAACCTAGGTTTTAATTTTCAATCTACAAGTGAGAGTATGACACCTACATATTTATGGAAAGAAAATAGCTTCTTCGAACTGAAAAAAGAGGTAATTTAAGGAGAAACAAATATTGGCCAAAAGTAAGTGAAAAAGCATTTTATTCCTGACTCATCTGAGCTGTATGGATTTCATAACTGATGATTAACTTCTCTTAATCAGTTGAACATTCATTTAAGGGACAAATTGATTAGCTCCTCGCATAATTAAAAGAACATTAAGCATTATCACTCTGAGTTTAAAAAACTGTTTTGATTAACAGCAAATATGCACAGTTTAACATTAAGATATTAAATGATGTTATATCAAATCATTAGTAATTGGCATTTTCTTTTTCCAAAATATTAAAGAGCTAGCTCAGTGACCAATGTTTGCAATTCCCAAAGTGTTTTCATTTTTTTTTTCTGACTGGCATTGAATTTCAGATACCTTTTCCACAGAAAATAAGAGTAATATAATGTATAAATAATAAGCACAGTAGTATGTGATCAAACTCTCAATGTGTACTCTCTACTTAGTGAAATTGCAAACAACACAGTTCTGAGACATAGAACAAGGAAAATAATGAAATAGTCAACGTTTACAAATCATTTCAAAAAGAATTGGTGAAGAATTGGAGAAGGGTTGGCAAGAATGTTAAAATGCAGAAAATGGTTATTAAAAGTGTCAGAATCCATACAGAACATGATTCATGAGCCAGTAGAAATCAGAATTGAACAATGTGGAAACATGAAAGAGTAGAAGCGAATAAGACATTAAAAAATTAAATATGTGAAAGGCTCTTCCTGCTGAAGCCAGGTCCAAGGAGATATTCAAATGGGAAGATACACTGGAAATGGTTCTCACAATCCACAGGGGGTCAGGAAAGTTATTTAAAGATGTGATTTCTCAGTAGTCTATAGAAAATTGCATTAAATTATAGAAACACATAATGAAAGCCAAACATTCAGAATGTTAAGGCTGCACCATCCTAAGCCAGATGGTGGTTGATTCTGACAACACCTTGGGCACTGAGGAGCTAATTAGTCTTCTCAAGAAGGTGTGCAGGTGTCAGTCATTCCTGGAGTCAGTGCTGAGCAGGACAGGTTAATGAAGACACTGGAATATTTTAAACTGATGAGGCCTGAGGCAGGTTTCATACACTATTTGCAGAAGTTTAGAAACTTTGTGAAAATGCAAGAAATTCAGTTTAGGCCTGTTTCTGAAAGTCTACATCTGCTAAATGTTTGTCTTTAATTCATCTGAAATAACCAGTCCCAGCAAGGATTAGTTAAAAAGATCATTTTCTGGGATCCAATCAATAAGATACCAAACAATTAATCTAAAATTGTCATGTTATTTTAATATTATTACATTCTATTGGTTCACTAAGGGATATTTGTGATAATGTAAGTGTTACCTGAATGATAGCAGAGACAATGTAGTTGCTGAGAAACAGTCAATATGAGTTCCACTGGACCAGCTTTTCAGCGTTTGTGCCTAGCAAGTTGAAATACAGAGTCCCGGGATCATCCTGCCCCCAATTTACTGATTCTGATTCAGTAAATTGGGAATGAGTCTTGGGAATCTGCAATTTTAACAAATACTGATAGGAGATCCATGGACCATCCTTTGAGAATCACACACAAGTCAAGAGTTCCTTGAGTGTAAGGACCATTATTTTTTATAATTATTTCAAGACCTAAGGTGATGATGCTTGACAATAATTTATAATGATTTCTTTAGTAAACAAATAAATGAGTGATTATTTCTTACTCTGGCTTATTTCCATTTAATATCAAAGTATTTTCAGGTTCCACAATGTTTGCCTAGAAGTTCTAAACTTAAGTGTTTCATCCTAAACAACAAATTCATGTCTTGTCATAGGGGTTCCTGTGCATTCATTCATTTAACATTCAAAAAATATTTACTGAGCTCATGCCATATACCATGGACTGTTCTGAGTACTCAGGATATATCAGTGAAATAGACAAAGATCACTCCCTCATGGTGCTTACATTCTGGAAATCTGCAAGTATCCTAACTCTGAGGCTTTAAAATTATTTTCTGAGAATATAATTATATGTTATAAGTTCTTCACACCAAAGAGTTTCTTATAGAGTCTTGAATTAAGTAAAAATTTATTTTGGCAACTTTCAAAGCTCACTGAGGAGAAGAAAGATTGGCTTAAAGCACCAGGGAGTTTTATTTTTGCATATAAATATTTATGTGTGTAAAGGGGTGTGTGGTTAATTATAAGTGAAGGGAAGAGAATGACAGATGCTTAGATCCTCTGTCCCCACGGAGAGACAGACCTTGCTTGTTGGAGTGTAGTGGCACATCGTGTGGTTTGTGTACTGAATCACTGATTTAAATATTGCAGCAGCTGGAGTGCAAAGTATATCAGCAAATACTACAGGAGGAGGAGCGTGTGTGTCTTGAATACAAAGTAAAAATGGAGTAGGTTTGCATGGTTACATTGAGTAAGGCTGTGGATGGCCCTTTTCTTTTTTATATTTTAGTGTCAAAGGAGAGCTAGAAAGGGTAACTGGGAAGACCAGGGAGAAAGGTAGATAAATGGACAGAGGGCCTGCCGTTGCTTTTTAAATCTTAAATTTATCTTCCCTGGAGAGAGGGAGAGAGGGGAAGAGAGAGGGGAAGAGAGAGAGAAAGAAATAGAGAGAAATTCAATTCTCATTTTGCCAGGGAAAATTTATTCAGAGAATTCATCTCCATAATGAAAGCACTAAACCCAACAGGTTTAGTCACTACTTCAGTGCTCATGGGGAAAATGAGAAGGAAAATCTAGTTTTCTTTAGCAACTTTCATTTTATTGCCTCTACTTTTGGTCTAATATGAAGTTCAAAATCCTTTTCTCAATTTTCCTTTAATAAATAATATCTGTAAGGGCTCGCTAGTTTACATAGACCATGCCTTACTTCATTTACTATTTCCTCCCCTAATTTATGGATTAGGAATCTGAGATGCAGAGAGTTCAAGCAGTGTTACACAAAGATCAATCATTTAGTAAGTAGCAGAGTGAGGACTAAATAGATTCCCTAATTACAAAATCTGTCTCCATCGTCATGCTGCTTCTTAATTTCACTCTTTCTTTTTTGTGGCTCTTGTTTTCTCTTTTCCCTGTAAAATTCCCCAAGTTAGAAATGACAAGAATGCTGGAGGAGTGAGGTATTGTGGGTGGGAGGTGAAGAAAATGGTTAATGCTGATGGTAGAACTTTTCAACTTATGGATAAAGTGTTGAAAAGGAGTAGGAAAAAATAAAGAGCAGCTTTAGAAGTATGAATTCAAACAGTAAATGAACAGATATATTTTATACCAGAAATAATTAAATAGCTAAAAATGTTAACTAATTCCTTTCTCAATATTCTAGATCTATATGCTATCACTTATGCTAGACAGATTTCACACTGTCCAGTAAACTTCTTGGGGAGACTACCTGGCTCAAAATATCCCCCCAAAGTTCCATATCACAGGAAGAGCAACCCCAATCTCAACCTTAAATGTCAGTGATGGTCATCAGAAATTATGATACAAGATCACTTAATATGTTAATTTCTTGTGAGTCTGAGTCACAGCTCACCATCCAGGTTGACGCCAATGAGTTCTGTAGTGTTCAAGTGGAAACAGCCGGAAACAGTGAGCTGGATTCCATTTTGCCACATGCCTCATCAACCAGATGGTTGGCTGTATCAAAGCCAGTAATGCTGATGTCAGAGGCGAGAGAACACAGCTGGATTTTCAGGTTCAAGGGGAAAGAGGGAATCTATAATGCTAAAAGTTTGGGAGCAAATTGCCTTTGGACTAGTGGATAGAGCCAACTAGAACTGATGGAGAGTTTTTAATGTTAAGTCCTACAGTAACATTTCTGCGTAATTGCTTTTGGGGCCATGGTAGGATTTGAATCCTCTTTCTCTCACACCTGCTAACAGGCTTACTGGTGCCAGTCAGCTAGTTATTATGTACAAGATCCAGAGGAGATTTTAGCACTGACATATTAGACGCCCACCAACTACTGTATCATATTATCCCTGGGATTCTGGTGACTAGCTTGAAACCAAAAAGCGCAAGAATGGAAAATAACTTAGAAGATCAGCTCCTAGGAACTCGTTGAAAAAGATTTTATTTTTATGAGTATATCAGTATACTTTTGCAGTTTGACTAGGATGTGAGAAAGGTTACACATATTTTTCTTCCTGGCTTGGTCATGCTAGGGCTAGTGGGAAATCTAATTGCAGGCACATGGAGCAGGGGAGCTGGGACAGGGATGTTCCCCTACTAGGATGTAGACAATGTAGGAAACTTAGAGTAAGGGCCTCAGTCTTTATTTATTCATAGTTGCTGCTAAGTTAAGATATTCATTGTCCAAGCTCATCTTGTCTATTTGAATGTAAACACTCCCTTGCACCAAACTTTGTTGTCATGGTTCCAAAGGTCATGGTACTTAGTATCCATGTGTTGCCACATCAGAGGTCTGACTACTCTTGGGCCACAGAAGAGGAGTGAGGTCCATATTGTCTATCTATCCCTGATACATGCCATACTTCCCTCCCCCTCCAAAAACTTCCCATACTACAGGAGTCCTCTTTCTCCAGAGTTCAGGTATTAATCCTTGTTTTCTAAGTATCAGCTTCTTCCCAAACAAAGAGCTGGGTGTGAGGTTTGGCTGTGGGAGGGATGTCGCTTTCAGGGTCTCTTCTGAAACACAAAGACGCTACTAAAATAATTCCTACCAAGCCAGAGAGGCTTATCACAGTGGCATGATTATTCTTTTTGGAAGGGAGGTAAGGTGAGCAAAATTTCCCTTTCATTCTTTATATTCTTCTACTGCAGCAAGAACAAGGTAAAATTAATATTTCAATGAATCATCCTGCCACAGAAAAGTAGGTGACTTGTAGGTAACTGAAGTTTAGTGAAGGCTTGTGGGATATGCACACACTATCTATGATTGAATCAAGTTTGGGAATGTAGGACCAGAGAATGATTGAGCAATGATTTGCAAATGAGTGCTTAATCCAGGAAGGTTCAGGCAATACTTCACTGGAACAATAATTATAGCATTTGGTGTCAGGAGAGTAACAAATCCAGTAAGGGAACTATTCAAATATAAATGTGCAGGAATAATAAATAGTATCTTGTTGTTGGAGTGCCCACATATGTGTGTATAAAATGCTTAAGCAGTAACCCCTCTGTAATGCTGCAAAAGGACAGTTTCTCCCACAGTGGCTACAGCAAAAGGGGTGCTGTGAATTTTAAACCACAGGAATTAACCTATGTAAATGACTTCTGGGTAGCAAGGAAGATTTTTTCAAAAAGCACTCAGCCCAGAAGTTGCTCTTTTCCTGCCAACATTTTGGATGATTTATACAACTGTTCCCACTGAAGAGTGCAAAGGGAAAGAATTTTGCAGCAGAATGTGACTGTAGAACTGGAGGCAAGACATGTCCCCTGAAGTTGTAACGATTGCACAGAAGCAGAGTAGAAAGATCAGTTGAGCCACGACAAACACATTTACTTTAGTTCTAACAGTATACTGGTGAGATACAGTTAACAAATAACACCTCAGCTACCTGGTTCTTATTACCGTGTATTGTTTGTAAATAATAACTACTACATGCTTGTTGTATTTGTCATATATTACAATGAAATAAAAAATAACTAACGTGCCTTAAACAGTTACAGTTTTGCTAAGTGTATGATAGATTTCAAAAAATGGCCACAAATTTGCCTCTTTTCTATATTTACATTCTGATGGTTTTCTTCACTGACTCTGGGATGTGCCATATGGCTTGTATTGGTAAATGGGAAAATAGAAAATGTAACTGAGGCAGAAATTTGAAAAGTGCTTGAGCAATGGAGCTTGCACTGTTGCTGAGTTAGAAAACTGAACAATTATGTGAACAAGCTTGGACTACTACATGGGAGGGTGAGGGACATGTGGTTCACTTACCCCAACATCAGAGCCAATAATAAGCTGAACCCCAGAAATAAGGTCAACTAATTGACTATAGATACATGGGTAAGCTACATCGAGACCAGCAGAACAGCCCAGAAAAACCCAATCAAAATTATGACCTTCAAAACTCTAAACTAAATAAATGGTTGTTTTAAGACACTAAGTTTTAGAGTATTTTGTTATACAAGTTTGTTAGACAGCTATAGTTAGTGTATATAGTGCCTTACACATATATGGCTCACTTAATGTTCAACAACAACTCTTTAAAATAGGTAATATAATCACTTTCATTTTACAGATGGGGAAAAAGAGGCAAAAAGAGAATGAAATGATGGACAGTCTCATACAGTTTGTAAAGGGCTGCACCAAAATTAAGGTGACCTGATTCCAGAGTCCATGCACTCAACTGCTATGCATGATCAAACATTAACTTATGTCTTAACTAACTGTTTGTTAACCAAGAAAACAAAACAAAATGCTTGTCTTCAAAAAGCAGTTAGATTATTTTCAATTAATCCTTTCATCTATCTCTAAAATATCTTGCATTTAAAAGAAACCCATCAGGGAACTTCTGGCCATGATGGAGTAATAAGGACCATATTCACTCACCTTTTTTAAAACAACTATAAAACTGGATGAAATAGGTGCATTAATGGGTTTCAGACATCGGATAACAAGATGCACAGGATAGTGATCCCTGAGACAAAGAAAATATATGATGAGCCCTGCAATTATAAGAGATCATTATAGTTTCTAGATTGCAGCACAGAGGAGGAGAACCCAGAGAACAGCAGTCCTGCTAAACTGAGGAGTAAAAATTTAAAGTATAGGCAAATCAAGTGGCTAGAATTTTCTGGGAAAAATATAAGATGAGAACTTCACATAAAGAGAGAACTCTTTGTATATCTGTGGAAGGAATTCCTTGAGTCCTTGTCAGATTAATTATCTGCTTATGCATGTGAGAAAATTACCTAAGGTCATGGAAGGAACTCAAGAAAGGAGTAAGTAGATTTCATAGGTTTGGGAATAGTTTATATTCTCACTAGCCAAAGTGGTAAGACTTCTTAATACAAATAGCTTACATCTAATAAAAATTACCAAACATCCAAAGAAGCAGGAAAAATATCCATAATTAGGAAAAAAATCAATAGAAGCATGTACAGAAATGAGAGATGATGAATTTTTCTGACAAAGACATTAAAACACCTATATCCATGTTTGAGAAAGGAGAGGAAAACATAAAATGATAAAGAAGAAAAAAATCCCAGTTGCACTTCTAAAAATGAAAATACAATATCAGAAAATAAAAATACATTGAATGGAATTAAAAGCTAATTAAAACTCCAGAAAAAAAAATGACCAGTGAATTTGAACTATCCAAAATGAAGCATATAGAGAAAATAAATCAGTTAACAAGAAAATCAGTGATTTCTGCGACACTGTCAAGTCGTCTATTGTACATGTAACTGGAGCCTAGCTGGAGAAAACAAGGAGAGACAGAGAAATATTTGAAGAAATAATATCAAACAAATATTCAAATTTAATAAACACTTTTAACCCTACAGATTTTAGAAATTCAATGTACCCTAAAAAAAAAAAAAAAAACAGAAGAAAACTGCACAGTTTTCAGCAATGAAATGGCTGAAATCCAGTGATGAAGATAAAATCTCAAAGCAGCTAGAAATAAAAGACATACTATGTAAAAGGGACAAAAGTAAAAATGATAATAGACTTATTAAAAATCATGCAAGTCAGGAAACAATAATAAATATCTATTGTATGAAAGAGTAAATATGTAACAAGAAAATCTAGGATTTTATACCCAGCAAAAATATTTTTCAAAAAATAAAGGCGAAAAAATCCATTTTCATAAAAATAAAAGCAGAATAAATTCATCACCAGCTGACTACACTGCAAGAAATGTAAAATGAAGTTTTTCAGTCAGAAGGAAAATAATACTAGATGGAAATTTGGATCTACACAAAGAAATTAAAAGCATTGGAAATGGCAAATATATGAGTAAGTATAGAAGAGTTTTTTCTCATTAAAAAGTCTAAAATATGACTAAACATAATAACAATGTATTTAGAGATTAATAATATGTACAGAAATAAAATACAAAACCACAATAGCATGATGGATGAAAGGAGAGCAATGAAAGTATATCGTGGTAAGAGTCTTATAATTTACATTAAGTGGTATAATATTATTTGTAAATAGACTGCGACAAGTTACAGGTGTGTGTTTTAAATTTGAGACCTGTACACTGAAAACTTACATATTTAATTATGAGAAATTAAACACCTAAAAATATGGAGAGCTATACCATGTTCGTGAGTTGAATGGCTCAATATTGTTAAGATTTCTAATACTAGTAGGGTTTTTTTTTGGTAGAAATTGGCAATCTGATTCTAAAATGTATATAGAAACACGACCTGGTATAGACAAATAAACTTTGGAAATAAAGAACAAAGTTGGAGGACTTATAGTATCTAATTTTAAGACTTACGATAAAGCTAAACTGATCAAGATAATGTGATTTTGGCATGAAGATAAGAACAGATCAATGGAACAGAATAAAGATCTCAAAATATAGCCTAATATATATGGTCAACTGAATCTTGACAAAAGTGGTGTGCAACTCAATTAGAAAATATAATCTTTACAACAAATCTCCTGGGATAAGCGAATATCTATATGCAAAAAGAATCCTTCAGGTATGATTTGGAAGAGAGTGATTTTAGATGATTAGAAACAAGATTTGGTGTCTTTGGAGTCTTACAAGATGATGCCTAGAAGAAGCTTATTGGTATATTTTACCTCTGAGGTGCTTTTTGGTACCTCAAGTTCCGGGTATGACTTATATTTCTGAAAATTGATGTTATTAAGTACATACTGTGTTACTTCTTAGTTTGAGTTGAAAAGCTGCCTCTCCTCTGGTATTTAAACAATTAACCTCATCCACATACATCTAAGGTACTTATTTTAATAGAGTTTATTGGATAGATCTCTAATTATATTTTGAAGTGGCTTAATCTTTGACGAGACACCTTGGTATAGGGAGGGGAAATATGTTGTAGACACAAGATATAGGTGTATTTCATATATCATTAGATATAGTTCTGGGTTTAACACACCCAATTTGTTTAATAGTCAATTAAGGCATTAACTATAAACTTCAAATACTTTGTCTAAATTTGCCCTGTTCACTTTTTTCAATCTTTAGACATGATGTTTTGGTATTTTTTTTTTATCATAGTAAAGTATATATATGGTAGTATAAAGTCTACCATTTTGACCATTTTTAAATGTATGATTCAGTGTACATGGTGATGTACAACCATCACTATTATTTACAAAACTTTTTTATCATCCCAATCAAGAAATTCTCTAAACAAGAAGCAATAAGTCCTCATTCCTCCTCCCCACATCCCTTAGTAACTTCCAATCTACTTTCTGTCTAAATTAACTTCCCTATTCTAGATATTTCATACAAGTGGAGTCATACATACAATATTTATCTTTTTGTTTCTGGCTTTTTTTTCACTTATCATAATGTCAAGGTTTATGTTGTAGCATGTACCAGAACTTGAATCTTTTTTATGGCTAAATAATATTCCATTTATATGATATGTGTGTGTGTGTGTGTGTGTGTGTGTGTGTGTGTGTACACACACACACACATGCCATGTTTTGTTTATCCATTCATGTATTGATGGACGCTTGGATTGTTTCTACATTTTGACTATTGTGAATAATGCTATAATGAACATCAGTGTACAAGCATCTGAATCCCTACTTTCAATTCTTTGGGTATATACATAGGAGTGGAATTGCTGGCTCATATGGCGATAGTGTAATTTTTAAAAGTCTAAATAACGTGTGACCATTACAGAAGAATGAAAATATAGAGATAAGCTTAAAGAAAGAAACAAAATCTGCCTATTAGTAGTAAATCATTTTTCTAGTCTTGTTCTGTGCTTCTTATGAGGCATAGCACAGTGTTTAATATGAGGTTGAGTACAAGTGGTACCTGAAAGTAGTTTTTATAATCACCTTCTCTATAGTTTACACTCTAGCTACTTGCTCAAAAGAGAGATTATTACCTTTCTAAGTAGAAAAAGAGTAGACGGAAATCATGACTAAGATAGCATCTGAGTAGGGTGAATGATTCCTTCCAATTTGCCAAGAACTTTTCTGTTTTAGCACTGAAAGTTTCTCATCCTGGGTAACCCTCATTCTCAGGCAAAGTGAGATAGTAAGTCACCCTACTTCAGAGTCTGCCAATAAACTACATTGTAGTTCTTCCTTAGCTGCAGTTTTGCTATCCATGGTCTTAGTTACCTGTGGTCAACCTAGTCTGAAAATATTAAGTGGAAAATTCCATTTAATAAACAATTAATAAATTTTAAATTGAATGCCATCTGAATAGCCTGATGAAATCTCGCGAGTCCCACTCTGTCCTGCCCCAGATGTGAATCATCCTTTCATCAGCGTCTCCAAGCTGCCTACGCTCCCTGCCATTATCTTAGTAGCCTCTTCAGTTATTAGGTCAATGGTGGAGGTATCCCAGTGCTTGTTTTCAAATAACCCTTATTTTAATAATGGCCCCATAGTGCAAGAGTAGTGATGCCAGCAATTTGGATGTGCCAAAGAAAAGCCGTAAAGTGCTTCCTGTAAGTGAAAAGGTGCGAATGGTACAATAGATATTTTAAGAGAGAGCGAGACCACATTTTATAACTTTTATTACATTTTGTTATATTTGTTCTATTTTATTATTAGTTATTGTTATTAATCTTTTACTGTTAATTTATAAATTAGACTTCATCATAGGTATGTATATGTAAGGAGAACAATATATATAGTGTTTGGTACTATCTGCAATTTCAAGCATCCACTGGGGGTCTTGGAATGTATCCCCTGCAGATAAGGGAGGACTACTGTACTCTTTTACACAAAGACACTTTTGTTGTTATTAATGTTGTCCACGGTAATTAGAAAACAGTGCTGGGTCTCAGTTTTCTCATTTGTGAAAATGGGTATAATGTTTTTTATAAATACTGCATAGGTACATTGGGGAAAGTAATATGTGGAAGTTCTTTGGAAAGAACTTAGCAAAATACATGGTGACAGTGGTATTACTGTCTTAGAAGTGTGTGTGTGTGTGTGTGTGTGTGTGTGTGTGTGTGTGTGTGTGTGTGACATCTCCACATGATGCCTAAATCTTGTGGGTTTTTTAATTAATAATATCAATAATTTTTTCCATCATGTTTTTTCCCAAGCAGCTGAGAATTAGGCAGATTTACTGATTTAATTTTGGTTTCTTTCTTTTTCTCATCTTTATCTTTATCAAGTCAAACCTGGGTTACAGGAAGAGTGCAAGGCAGGAACATACTTCCCCAGCATCTAATCAGCTGAATGAGGGAGGTTGCCCTAGGCAAAGTACTGTGCTGAGCTTTCTGTAGGAAAAGAGCTGGTGATGGGTGAATCTCAGGATTTCCAGAAATGATCCTGGATTATAGTATTTGCAGGCCATTGTAAAGGAATTATATAACATGTGTATGTTACATAACAACCGGTAGGGTCGGTGGCAAGTACCATACAATCAAATGCATGAAATTTCTGCAGTGAAATTTGTAAGGACTATAAATAGCTTCCCGGCCATTCAGGTCAAGTTTGAAGGCAAATGGGTTTAAAAAAAAAATCAATTTTAGAAGTGCTTTGTGTTTTGTAATATTAGATTAAGGACTTTGCATAGTTTTCAGTGAATTGTGCTAGTATCTTTTGGGTTGAAATCATGAAATATTAAAAATAGAAGAGAAATCAGGGGTCATCATGTCTAACCATTTTGCCAGCTAGGAAATAATATTAAATGAGCACTTATGATGCCAGTTCTGCATTATCTGATTTAATCTTGCTTGACCATCACATTAACAAATATCAGAACTAATCTCCAATAAAGGACTATATCCAGATAATATCTGGGTAAATCAAATAATGTTTATTACTAAATTACAGGAGGAAATCAGCATGGTAACCAAGTTCTCTAATGAGACAGAAGTCTGAACTTTCAGGGTTTCCTGCAAAGGGCCGCAGCTAGTGGCTAGACAATGGTTGGCTGCTTAGATTTAACACTACAGAGATTTGATTGATTGACAAAAGTAGTTCTTCCCAAATACACCATTTAAAATAATTTTCCAGCTGGACTTATTCTTCGGCTTCATCAGTCTCTTATTTTCCATGAGAAACTCTGTTTCTAATAATAACTAGCTTTTATTAAGTACCTGCTATTTGCCAGAACATTATCGCTTTTAATCCTCACAACACTCAAGGTGGAGAGTATCACTGTCATTAACAGATAAGGAAACTGAGGTTCTGTCCAGTTTCCTTACCTTGTCCAGACTGCACAGAAGAGATATACTGGGATTTTGATATGAGCTTGTTTGTCCTTTATGGTGCAGCCTTGAGGTTTCACTTTAAGAAATGTGCTCTACAAAAATCTAAATATAAACCCAGATAAACTAAAAACATATTTATGTCATAAAGTAATACTTTGCAAACAAATTTTCTTAAATAGCAGAATTTTTTAAAGTTATCGTTTCCTTGGCACATATTGTTTATTGGTCATTAGTTACTTGATAGATGCCAAATGCTGATCAATCATAAATGAGAATAAAGAATTTGTAGAATAATAAAATGAATCATAGAACAGTACAACTAAATATGTTCCATTTCTTATAAATACATGGATCCTTGAAGTAGATTGATTTGGGCTGGAAAAGTATTCTTGCCTAGGAAGTTAGGAGACAGATTTTAGAAATCCTGCATTTAAAAAACTCCAGTCATATGTCATTACTAGAGTCACTAAATTGAACTGAAAAGTGTAGACAAGATTCTTATTTATTAAATGGATAGACCAAGTAAAGGGATACTGCTAAACCCCACCCAAAAATATTGTCACAGTTATTTTTACTCTCTTAGGGTCTTCAAAATGAAGGTCTTCTGTCTCCCTTTTAATTACTTCTTTTTTGGATATGCATGGAATACCCAAGTGCTACTCAAGAGATACATTGATCAAGAGAACAATAATAAAGGACTAATGGAGAAAATGTGATAGAGTCCGTAATAATCATATTTTGAATAAATAAAAATTAGCTTTTTTGTGGAGAAAGATTCTTCAGAATGAGAAAGTGACAAGAAGGGATGAAAATTATGCAGAGGGAAATTCAAAAATAAGCTTTTATTTCTATGATTAGGTAACAAGATATAAGCATGATTAAATAAGGCCCAACCACTGAGACATTAAACTGATTCAGGAAAGCAGTTCTTCTAAATATTCCATTTAAAATACTTTTCCAGCTTTAATTCTTCACCTTCATCAATCTCTTATTTTGCTTTGTGTTATTGCTTTTCAAATCTAAGCATTTGGTTTTATCATCATATTTATCTTAAGCATGTCTCCTTCCTTCTTTTTTCAGACCTCTCTACATTTTGATTGCCCTAAGATACTTGAGAAAATTTTCATCTTTTCACAACATTAACAATGACAATGACAATAACAATAGCATCTGCGATTTGTGGACTTATTTTTAGCTACTGTGTGCTAGGTGCTGTATGTGATTTATTTTCATTTAATTCCTCAGCAAGAAAGCAAGGAGGAAACTGAGGTTTAGAGAGATTTTGTGATTCATTCAAGGTCATGCAGCTCTAAATGGTAGGGCTGGAATTTGAACATAAGAGGCTGCTTGACTTCAGAGTCTTTGCCCTTAACCATTGCAAAGCACCAGCCTCCGCTCCAGGTTTGACTTCCTTGGTGGTGGCAGGTTTGTAGTCCTGAGGTTACACTCTTGAGAGCACTCATCTGTGGATAAACGGAGGTTTCTCCAAGAGACTTCAGATTCTGTCATCTGATAAGCGGGCAGTAACTGGTTCTTCCATCTACTTATGACTCTTACATATGATTCTTTAATTTCTGATCATTCTTACATAGTCTCTGAGGTAGTAAATAGACAGCTATTATTTTAAATCTCAAAGTTAGGTTAAGAGAGAGAATTTGCTAAAGATTAAATAACTTACTAGGGGAATGAAAGTGGAGGGTATTGAGCTCCTTTGGGCTAGGCTCTGTGGGAGAGAGAAAAACAAATTGAATGGGATAATTGCCCTCACCCTGGGATTTCTAGTCTAATGGGGTTCAGAGCTAGAGCTCTCTGTCTATCCCAACTCCCCCAGTGGTTTGTCTATCCACCACTAATCTTTGTCCCAGTGGAATTGTGTTATCCGTTTCTATAATGGATGGAAAGAAAAACAACAAAACAAACAACTCATTATGTTAAATCTGATTTTAATTCTCCTTAAAAAGTAAAGCAACTGGCATGATATTTTGGCAGCTTTTTGACAGTTCCCACATTTGATTTGATGAGATGCATGCTCCTATTTGAATTGTGTCCAAAAGAGGGCAGGCAGATGGAAGGTTTTTACAAAAGGTAAAAAGAAATCCTAGGTAGTGTAGGCCTGGAATTCCTAATTTACTTTTAACTTTTTTTCCTTTTAAAAAGCAATAAATAGGTCTTAACAGATGGGCTAACACTTGAGTTAGAAGCATCCTTTGAAAAATTATAAGCAATGAATGCCTTTTGCAGATGTAGAGAGTTCAAACACATGCACATCACAACAAACAACACAGAGTGAGGTTAGAGAAACTTTATATAAAACAATCTGCTGCGGCCCTCCAACATTGCTTTTTCAAACTATGAGTCTCAACCCCTTAATAGGTCATGAAATCAATTTAAGGAGTTGTGACCACAATTTGAAATGAAAGGTGGTAGTGGGAACAGGAACAAGAAATATTCAGAGTAAGAATAAATGCTGTTTCACAATGGTTTGATCCCATTATACACTGTTTACTTGGCTATGATGTATTTTTTACTATAGGCAATGGTTAAAAACAATTTTCCAAGATGCTGGTCTAGCAGATAACTAATACAACTACATCACAATATTAATCTATTTATGAATAACCAAGCTTTATTATGTATTATGTAGCATTAACTCTGACTATACCAAGCATAGTCGAGGAATGCCTAGTTGGCCTAAGCAGAGTTGGCCAGGGATGCCCTGTGAAAATGTCTTACCTGCCAGACGGCCCTGCCTGGGGCAGACTCAGAAGCCTGTGCCTGTTGCCGTGAGGTGAACACCACAGTGTTTGGTCAATGTGCCTTTGAGTGGACCCAACTTAGAGAGATGCTACTTTCAGATTCAGCTAAGCACAGAGGAGAACAAAAAAGTGAAAGCTGTTTTCCTGTAAATAATTCTCAATGAAAAGAATAATAATGGTAGTCTAATATTATTGAGCACTTACTACATGCCACTACTTTGTTAAGTGTTTTCCATGAATTATCTAGTAACAATTTTTGGAGACAGGCACTATTATTACCATTCTATAGATGAGGAAATGTATGCTCAGAGATGTTGGAAAATTTGTCTAAAGTTACACAATTATTATTGATAGAACTCGAACTTTAATTTAGCTGCCAAAGCTTGAGTCTTTCTTAATTCTCTATACTGTCTTGATTGCCTCAATTTACTACATCCATGATCTAGGCTTAAAAGCGTTCTCTTTCACCAGAATAGATAACAAGGGCATAGCATATTATCTTTGCTCAAGTCTCTTTTTTTGGCCACTCTCCACATCCAGTCCATTAGCCCTCTTTGTTTCCATTGCTTTCACCCTAATCCAAGCCACATCATCTCAAGCCACATCATCTCTCATGTTAGGCTATCGAGTACTCTCCTGACTGATCTCCTGTCTGTCATTCATGCTGCCCTACAGATCATTCTCTACATGACAGCTAGAGGAATCTTTTTGTTTTTAGTGCCTACAGTACCTGTTCTTCCTAGGCGGTCTCCCATCCAAGTACTAACCAGGTCTGACCCTGCTTAGCTTCTGAGATCAGACATCAGGCTTGTTCAGAGTGGCATGGCCACAGACCATGGACCATGGTTCCATTGGGGGGCGAACCCACGACCTTCTGCATGTAAAGCAGACATGCTAATCGCTACACTGTGGAACCAAGTTCAAGAATCTTTTAAAAACATAAATAACATCACTTTTTTGCCTGAAACCCTCCGCTTGTTTCTGTTTAAACTTGGAATAAAATCTAAACTTATGAGAATGCCAAGACCTACATAGACAGGCCCCTGCCTACCTCTCTAGTTTATTTCTTACTGTCCTCCCTTAGCTCTGACTTGCCTCAGCCTTGGCCCTTACATCTCCTCTTCTCTTTACCTGGAAGAGGCTTTGTCCAGAACCCAGCAAGGCTGCCTCCTTTCCTGAACTTGACTTTCCAGTGCTATATGGACTAGGGTGTGTTCTCTGACCCACCGACCACATGAATACTCTTTCAGATCCCTTGTACCAGTTGCCTTACATTCACTTTCTTTGTAACACTGTATGAAGATATTTATTTGCTTACTTGTTTATTATCTCACAATCTAGGTGCCAAAGCACTGGAACTTCATGTTACCCTTGACTGTGTCTCCAGCTTTTAGAATAGGACAAGCCTGCAATAGCAGATGCTCAAAATATATCTCTGAATATATGAATGAATGAATGAAGGAATGAATTTGTTTTAGAGTTTTTCAAAGGCCTATATTCTGAGGGTGCCAAATCTAGATAAACTGCAAATAAAGTGAACCTAGAATGTTTTCCTGCTCCTGCTAATTGAATATGACATTTGAATCCAAAAGGTCTGCCTGAGTGTGGCTTCCTCAGTTTCCTCAGTTCTCCTTCTCCACAAGACTCATTGCCATCACCCTGACAGACTTGAAAGTCTTATAATGTGGTATCAGGACACTAGAGTTCTGTGATGTCTTTGAATTTTGATTCCTTTATCTGTAAAGAATAAATTTACCTAGTAGGGATATTTCGAGGATTAAATAAGAAAACAAGTATGAAAAACAAATATTTGCTATTGTGTTTACTAGTCTTTTTAAGGTACTTTAGAGAAAAGAGAAGTAGACATGAAAGTGCTTTGTTAATTCCCTCCATTTGGGCTCAAAGCCTCATTCATTTTATCCCTACATCCAGTCATCTACCAGATTCTATCAATACTTTCTCTTCTCTATAAAGTGAGAACACCTTCACTTAACGCCCTAATGTTCACTAAATGTTAACATTTAAGGTCTGATGAGGGGCCCAAGAATTTCATTAATAAGATGAATTAACATGCCTGGAGCTCATAGATATTTAAAATACTAGTTTCCTTTCTTTTTCTGAGAAAAATTCCTTTGTTCCTTTTTCCAAGCTACCTGCTTTTCAGTGCCACACAGGCTCTCTTTCTATGCTGTGAAGATCAGGGTGCGCTGGTGGGCTTGTCAACCCTCAATTGTGTAGACACAGATTAAAGGAGTACATCCTCGTAGTTTACCTCATATATTTTGAATAGTTGCTGAAACCTGATACCATTCTACCTGGGCACCTCAGCATTTCTGTTTTACTCCTAACTTATAACTGGCTGAAGTGACAACATGCTTCTACCAATTCGTCTTGCATGTCAAGTCCTCCTTCATGGTCTCATTTAGGAAGACATGTTTTCTCTTGCTTGCCTTGTACTTTTGCTGGTAATAAGCCAGCTTAATTTATTATGATTTTTAAATAAACTTCATTTCCCCATTTTTTCTTCCTTTCCTATCTAATTATTTACCAGCTGGTCTACTGTAATGGTCGCTAAGTGATTAACTTGTCTTTAATCTCACACCCCTTCAATCTAACTTGCTGTTATTGTTATTATCTCATTCCCTTAGGCCCATCTCCTGATTTTCACAGTGACAATCAGGTAATCTGGGAAACAAATTAAAGCCAGAGCTATAGAACTGGTGAGGTGTGGCTCCAACCTTCCTTATTCATCTCAAAGGAACTACTTTAAGTTTCCTAACAGCGGACCAAATAACAGGGTATTGCCCCAGCAGACCAATCAGGTCTGACTGTGCACTAGTTTGCTAGTTTGCTGGTTAATTTGAGCAGTTCACATGTCTCTGAGCTTTAGTGTGCTTATCTGAAACAATGAAAATCATAATGGCTAAAATTTCTTTTGTATTTACGGTGTGCCAGGCACTGCTTTAAGTTCTTTACATACTACTTCTAATAACCCTTTCAGGTAAATGCTACCACTATGTATTGTCTGAATTTTACAGATGAGAAAATGAGGCACAGAGAGGTTAAAGAACTAGTCTAAGGACACACAACCAGGAATCGCCAGGACTCCCATTTGAACCCAGGTGGCGTCTCCGAAGTCTGCACTTGGATGTTACAAAAAGAAAAAATCCAATTAGATGAGCTGGGGTCTCTCTAGGTCTAAAAATACCTTAAGTTCATATGTCAGAGAAGGCTGCTGGGTCTCCCAACAAACACAAATGGCAGGAATAGAGCTCTGTTAAGGTGTGACATTGCAGCCAGTAAAGTTCATCCTCAGGCAGGGAACATGATCTAAATATAGAACCTTCCTTAACATTGGAAGGTCTGTCTAAATTGGGTTAGTTGCTGGGCAAAGTGCTAGAGGAAGAGCAAGCTGAAAGGTGTGCCAGCTGCGCAATAGCGCTACGTAACAATGTAGGGCAAGATTTCTCCCTGAGCTCTGCCCTGCTTGCATCATTGCTTCCATTGCACATCTTTTTGCAGGATTATATAATGCTGATTAAGGTAGATTACTTTATGAATCAATCTGCCTCTCAGAGAAACCAGGGCACTTTGCCAAACTCTTTTCCGCCAGGATGACAATTTCATTTTTTTTTTAAGGTTGATTCTGCTTTTGTCAGTTGCAAGGGAAACTCTGGCATGTATCTGATCCATGCACAGCTGGACTGTCTTTGGCCATGCATACTTCCCAACAATGTTAACTTTCTCCCTGGCATGCTCTTTGAAAGATGTTTCTGGGCCTTTTAAATACTGTTGTGGGTTGAATTGTGTTCTCCCAAAAGATGTTCAAATCTTAACTCCTGGTATTTATGTAAGTGGCTTTATTTGGAAATAGGGTCTTTGCAGATGTAATTAAGTTATGATGAGGTTGTACTGGGTTCAGGTGGACCCTAATCCAATGACTGGTGTTCTTTTAAAAAGAGGAAATTTAGACAAAACACATAGACACATAGGAAGAAAGCCATATAACAGTGGAGGGAGAGATTGGAATGATGCTTCTACAAGCAAAGGAAAGCTAAGGATTGCTGGCAGTCGCAGAAGCTAGTAAGATACAAGGCAAGATTCTTCCCTTGAACCTTCAGGGGAGCATGGCCCTGCTGACACCTTGATTTCCAGAACTGTAAGAGAATACATTTCTGTTGTTTTAAGCCACTGAGTTTGTAATAGTTATGGCAGCCCTAGAAAACCAATACAGCTACTTCTCTAGATCTTCTGCCAAAGACATTTGAAAGCCTTCATAAACATAATTCCATTAACCCATACAATACTAATTGAACTATGTGGAAGGAAGAGTACCATGAAAATAGAGCTAGAACACAGGCCTGGAGACCTGAGATATACCTTTTGCTCTGCTACTAACTAGCTCTGTTTTGGGGGGCAAATCTCTTAACCTTTATGAATTTTTTTTTGTTTAAAAAATGAGACTATTATAAAAATACTGCCCTGACTGCTTCATAAAGTTGTTATGAGGATCAGTAATGATTTTCATTTACATAGCATTAGAATGTTCAAAAGCACATCTGGGTAAAAATGATCTTATTTGTTCTTTCCAGTTACCCTACAAGGTGGATCACTTTCTTGATCTAATGTTGCTGATCAATGGAAAATTTAGGGAAGCTGTTTACTTGTTAAAGGCAACACAGCTGATAAATACTAGGGACAGGACTTTTCTGTTCTCCATGCATTATGCTCCATGCTATAGTGCTTGAGGAAAACACTTGATTCATAGTAAATGGTCAATATGCATTGGTTGAGTGAATAAAGGAATTAATGAACTTTTGCTTTCTGACACTTAAACATATGACTCTTTTAAAACATTTCAGCTGAAAGGTTAATGTATTGAAATATACTGTATACAATCCCTTTCATTTGTTTTTGTACACAAAAATATTTGTTAGATATTTACCAAGTTTTAGGCATGGTTCTATATGTAGACACACAGCAGTGACAAAACAGACTAAGTCCCTGTTCAGGTAGAGATGACATTCTAGTGAGAAACAGAGTAAACAAACTTCTATCTTGAAATGAAATTTCTATGTAGAAAAGTAAGCAGGTGATAGGATTAGGGATTATGGGATAAGGGAGAGTGAAAGAAGGATGTTATTTTATATAAAGTCATCAGGAAAGGCCTGTCTGATAAGCTGACCTTTGGGCACAGCTGAGAAGAAAGTAATGGGTATCTAGGGAAAGATTATTTCAGGCCAATGAAATAGCAAATAAAAAGTAATCCCAAGTAGTTTGCTTGGGATCTTCAAAAAATAATAAGGAAGCCAGTGTGAGAAAGGAATGGATTGGAGGTCAGAAAGTTAGTGGAGGTCTCATCACATAACCTAATAGACCAGTGATAGGAGTTTTTGGCTTTTACTCTGAGATAGGGAGGGTTTTACAACAGGACCTAATTATACTTTCTCATAATGCCTGATATAACTATATTTTAAAAGAATATGTTTTAAAGGATGTTTTAAAAGGATTGTTACAGTTGCTGCATGGAGACTAGATGGTTGGCAAGCAAGGTAGAAGTACGTAAACCAAGGTTGTTGCAATAATGCAGGCAAGAGATGGAGTTAGTGAGGATGGTCAGATTCTGAATACATTTTGAATGTAGAAATAATAGGATTTTATGATTGATTGGATGTGGGATATTGGAGAAAATGATCTGTCAAGGACGACTTTAAGGTTTTTAATAGGAATGACTGGAAGAACTGATTTAAGAGTTATTAAGATGTTGAATTCTGTGGGAGAAGGTTTGGGATGAGACTGGGGAAATCACTTTCATTTTGGACATTTTAAGATGTGGTTCATTGTAGATTTCCAAATAGAGATGTGCTATGCACAAATGGAGTCTGGAGTTCAGGGAAAAGGTACATGCTAGAGACAAAAATCTTGGGAATTGTTAGCATATAGAAAGTATTTAAGCCTATGAGATTGGATGAGATCGCAAGGGAGTGTGTATAGGTAAAGAATAGGTTCAGAGTTTGAGCCCTGGGACATTCTTCCTTTTAGGGTTCAGGAAAATGAGAACTAATGGCAGAAGAGATTGAGAAGGAAGAGCCAGTGAAGAAAAAAACAAAAAGGAATGGTGATACTGAAGCTGAAGGAAGATGCCATTTTAAGAATATTTCAAAACTTATTACACAGGAGAGAAAAGTACAACTCCTAAAGCAAAAAACTCAATTCACACATGGTAGACTGGTTGAATTGGGTGAGTCTAAGTTGTTTTCACTTAATATGACAATTTCGAAGTAATTAATAGATGACCTTGATGAAAGCAGTTTTGGTGCAGGTGGTACCTGATTGCAGTGGATTCAGAAGAAAGTGACAGGAGAGGAAGTGGAGACAGAATATAAGACCCCTTGGAAGGCTTTTACTATGAAAGGGTCAGAAGAACAGTGTGGTAACTGGAGAGTCATCTCAAGGGAGAAGGAGATTCATTTGTTTGTTTTCTGCTTATAAAAAGCGGGAAATACTAGTACATGTTAATGGTAACAATTGTATAGAAAAACTTTGTATAGCAGAAAGAAGAGGAAATTATTGAGGTGATGACCTGAATCAGTGGAGAAAATGAGATCTATTGAGCAAGTGAGGAGGGGGAGGAGCTGGAATTATGAAGAGATGTAACATCCAGTAGAGTTGGAGAGTGAATAGACTAGGGACACATAGTGGTAGGATTTCCAGGTAGCACTCTATAAAAATGCAAGGAAATATTTTGATGAGTAGAAACCAAGGGCTAGGAGTTTTATATATCTGTGGACTGCCCATCTATGGAAGACATTTTGCAGGCATTGGGATGCAAAGAAGAATTCTGACCTCTAGGAATTTAAAATCAAATATAAGTGATAAATAATAAACACCACGAAAGAGTCAAATAATAATTTAGGACAATAGAAGAAATATATGTAACAGAAAGACGTATTAAATTGCTGAATATGTTTAAGGAGTTCAGAGAAAGGAGAGAGGTGATCTAGAAGGGATGTGTTGGTTGAGACTAGCACAATAAATTCAGAGACAGACAAGTGAAAATAAAGGAAATAATGGAAACAAAGAATAAAGCCTGAATAGAAAGTGGCAGAAAAATATCATCACCAAGTTGAGTTGCCGGATAAAAGGTAGGATGCACAGTTAAATTTGAATTTCAGATAAACAACAAATAACGTTTTAATATAAATATGTCTCATACGTATTTATCTGAAATCAAAGTTAACTGTGTGTACCATAGTTTTACTTGCCAAATCTGGCAACCCTATCACCAAGGTTAAAGGAAATCAAAAGAATGTTAGTTGAACCAAAGGAAGGAAGAATTAGATAGAATGTAATGATAGAATGTAAAAAATGTTCAGTGGTAGCAGATACTTTAATAAAGTTATGGGAATGAGATTTTGTCATTAGGTAACCATCGGTGGCATTGGACATTCAGTAAAGTCAGAGGCCAATGCAACTGATATGTACCATTCAGTAGAGAGATTTAATTATAATAAAGAAGATAAATACATAGTCTAAGATCAAATGTGGAGACGAACCACAGGCCCTGGACTCACAGCCACTAAGATGCTATATGCATTTAGATAATGTGTGAACAACCAAGATATTGTTTTTAAGTCCCTCTGTAAATGCCAGAGGTTGTTACAATGGTGAGGTCACAGCTTAGCTTGCCTGGTACTCTAGGGCTTGAGCACCCTCTGTTGGAAATCAAGACGAGGGAAGGCAACATATTACAGCAAGTGAAAGATGAGAGAAAAAAGAAATCCTACTGCTGGCAAAATGTTCATTTTAATTTAATAGTAGACCCAATTCAGATATTCCTAGGTGGAAATCAGATTATGTACTTCAGATTATAAATCACTTAATAGAACACACTTGTTGCCCAGAAGGCATGTCCTATACTGGATTTTATTTCATCATAACTAGGTAAAAGATAGTGTCAAAGAAATTCCACAAGAGCCAAGCACTGATGAAAAAGGTGATGTCAGAATTGTCCATGCCTGGCCACCAGAGGTAAGGGCTTGGGCACTGAGCACAGCAAGCTCAAGGGCTGTGTGGACTATGAATTGGTAGATGTGTTAGAGTAACAGTGACACATGCTTCTCCAGCCATGTTTATCCTTAGGCGCTTCAAGTTTCTACTGTATCATTATAGAATATTTATTACTGAAATGCCTGCCCCCAGGAAGAAAAGGTAACATCTTTTGGAAGATGTTTTTAAAAATGAAGGTTAACAGAGTGACCTTTGACAATAACTGCCAAAGGATTAGGGTCAGGGACAGCTCAGTGCTCAAAGACCTTAAAAAAATATTGTCATCTATCTTTCTCCCTGAATGAAGTATTCATCTTGCCAGTTCCTATAGTTAATTAGATTGTTAACTCTGTCTATTTATAGCAGCTAACACTTCTCTGGCATGTAGCAAATGCTGATTATTAATCAGGGGCCTCTACTGACTCAGGATGGAACGAAATGTAATTATTCAAATTAGAGTTAGGCCAAGGTTCAGTGACCTCACAGGCAACATCCTGATTTTGCAAGCACTAGTTTCTCTAAACTGCATCTCTGGAAGATGTAGAGTTTCCAGTCTTTAGGAGTCTTGGGGTGAATAGTGATGCTGAGTGTGAGCATCTTCCAGCATCTTTAAAAGGACTGATCTCTGCTATAAATGTACCTATGCACCTGCCAGCTCATGACTCAAAATGAGCCTTACCCAGTAAATCATTATACAAAGTAGTTATGGATGTAGAATTTTAATAGCAAATCAATGAAAGTTAATTTTCATGGAAGCTATTAGAGAGGGTGTTCACCAAGCCTGTCTCCTACCATATATCATATTACTTTATACTTTGGGAGAAAAGCTAAGATTTTATGTAGGTGATTGAAAAAAAAGACAGACTTTGGAGTGGCCAACCCTCCTTACTATGTTTGACTGAGTGTCTCCCCAACATTAAGCATCTAGACTGTAAGAAGGAAATAAGGATACCCTCAGGGTAGGTAGAGTAGAGGAAGAAGACTTGAGAGAGTTCTCTGGGGAGTTTGCAGCTGCTCTGATTCAAGAGTCAAGGAGACCAGTATTTGCTGTGCCCTCCATGCCCACCACACCTTAGGTTAGATATATGTTACTCTAAATTTCTGCTATATTTGGGCCTCACAGCTTTTGCAGTGAAAAGTAAGTTTTCTCTTTCTTTAGCAGAATCAGGTATTTGGTACTCTAGGGTGTATCCATATTTGTATGGCTATCTCGAAAAACCTGGAAAGTGCTTTTAACTACTTGGTGGGGTAAGGAGGGGAATAAGTGCTTTAACTGTAATGCTATTTGCTTGGTGTTGGTCTTAGACAGGAACTGCTTGGTTCCAAGTAACAGAAATCCTCTCAAAGAATATTCAGCAAAAGTGGGGGGCCTATTAAATAGGTACAAGTATTTTTCCCAAGGGCAGGATGTTCTACTGGGTCTCACAAGGACTTGGAGAGCTTCTCAATCTTGGGGGTGCCAGTAACCTTGTCTCTGTTGCTCCTGGAGTGTTGCTCTCTTGCTTCTGCAGATTCTGTTTTCCCTGAAGACTGACTTTCTCTGCATGGCTCATCACGGGTGCCCTTAAATAGTGTTCTCAGTCTTTTGAGTTTAAGATGTTCTTAGTTCAGAGCCCATAGATATCTGACTTAATCTCACTGCTTTTTAAAAATACAGTATTTATTTAATTGAGATATTCTCCACATAATGTGAGATTCACAATTTTATAGTGTACACTTCAGTGGTTTTTAGTATATTCATTACGTTATCCAATCATCACCACCATCTAATTCTAAAACACTTCCATCACTTAAAAAAGAAACCTTATACATATTAGCAGCTAGTCTTAATTATCCCCCCATTCCCTGGCAGCCACTATTCTACTTTCTGTCTCTATAGATTTGGCTATTATGGACATTTCATAGAAATGTATAATATATTGTCTTTTGTGTCTGACTTCTTTCACTTAGCATAATGCTTTCAAGGTTCATCCATGTTGTAGCATGTAACAGTACTTCATTACCTTTTATGGCTAAATAATATAGTTTATGGATATATCATATTTTGTTTATTCATCCATCAGCTAGTGGACATTTGGGTTGTTTCTACTTTTTGGCTGTTCTCAATACTGCTGCTATGAACATTTGTATATAAGTTTTGGTGGGAACATATGTTTTCAGTTCTCTTGGATACATACCTAGGAGTAGAATTGCTGAGTCATACAATAATTCTATGTTTAACTTTTTGAGGAAATGCCATATTGTTTTCCACAGTGGCTGCCAGCAATATATGGTGAGGCCCATTGCCTTTTAATTCCAAATATCTGGGAGACAGTGTCTGGTTACCCATCCCAATCTCAGGATGGGTTCCCTTTGGGTCAGATATCTGCTCTGCTCACTATGGTTCAGGATTGGGGTGGTCAGTGGAATGTGGGAGTAAAATGGTAATGTGTTACACTAACACAGAGGCTCACCGTGGGACAGTTTTCAGAAATGAGGTGCTCTAACCCCTACTTCACCCCATTCATACCACCTTGAGAGTAGTTCTAAGTCATGGAATGGGTCAATTGATGACAATTTATTTTTTAATTGAACTGAGGCTTGACTATTTCTTTAAGACACAAAACATTAGTGACTTGTTCACTTTGAATAGATATTTCTTATATCAAACCTCTGAGACAAATGAAAACTCCAACCTGATGTGGAGCTGTTAACCGACATGTGCAAAATTATAAAGTGAGTTAATGATCATCCTGGAATTAGCATTTGGAATCTCAGTGCTACAGATTGGATTCTCAGGCCACTTATGGGTTAGAACTGTAATTATTGTCCTTTGTTATTTTGGGAACAAAATTCCCATTCTTTATTCATGCCTTTGGGGAATTTGTGGATAAATCCTCACTTACAGTTTTCAAAATAAGTTGCTTTATAAAATCTCAGAATGCAGTAAATTCCATCTGTTTCCTCTCCTACATTAACTTATTAGTTGCACTAAAGCCCCATACAATCCTCAGAGAGATGCAGTTATAGGAAAGAAAACTGATTATGAGGGAAAGATTTTAGGGTCATTGAGATTTATTCACCCTATATGCAAAGTCTGCATAATGTGTGCAATAGCTTGAGATCACCTTGGCATAGAGCATGGCTCACGTTTGAGCTGCTAATTGTACAGACTGCACATGAGGGGAATAGTAAGCAAAAGATTCCCACCACAGAAGGTTTAACAATCAGGAGCTTAAGATACTGAGATGGAAATGAGGCCAGTTGTGCAGCATTTTAACAGAGCATTACTCTGGAGCTTGTCTCTGAGTGTTAAGGCTCTCAAAAAATTATTGATTTCAATCCAAATGAGGAGAAGGATTTAACCTTTGCCTTTTTTTTTTTTTGTGAGAGTCAATATAAATGTACACCAACAAATCTGAACCTGAGTTAGATTGTGTGTGTGTGTGTGTGTGTGTGTGTGTGTGACAAAGAGATATTAAGTAGTAGATGCAGAATTCTGAAATTAGAATATAATGATATAAGCCTTACAGATAATTTTGACTCTACATTATTTATAATTTACAATTATTCTTTGCTTTATTTGTGGGGTTAAGGGGACAGGTTCTTTATTTTCTGTTTCCTAGATAAGACTTATTCTGAGAGGTAGAGTTAGTCCTCGTGAAGTAGCAATTCAAATGTTATGTGAGCCTGCTTCCCAGCTCATGAATTGTGGGCAGTGTTGCTTCTCCCTGACTCTTGTCTGGAAGAGGGCCTCCAGACACAGCAAGTGACACTGATGGATGGTCCCCATCTAACTCTTTATTGAAACTCCACATTGTACACAGAACAGTGAGATAGTTGATGGCTCAGTTAGGGTGGACAGCTAACAGGTCAATAGAAATTCAACCCGAAATTGCTGTCACAGCAGCTCGTTATGGCTTTTGGCTTTGATGTACAACTATCGCACTTTGTAATTCAGCAAATGTGTAGCTGTGGGGCTGCTCCATTAGGTGTAGCTGTAACCAGAAATCAGGTGATCTAGAGCCCAGTTCCAACAGGGGCTCTGTGTCCTTGGAAAGGTTTCTCAGTGCTTCTGAAACTGCTTTTTTTTTTTTTTTTAATCTGGCAGAACAGTGGAGTAGGTGTTAGACTTTTCTAACTAGAATTGACAAGGATAATGCATGTGAAAGTATTTTGCAAATGAAAAGGAAAAGTATTAACATGAAAAAGTTAGGCAGGCAGAATTCCCCTGGGGGCATATTCCCTTCAAGGTTGGGAAAAGTGGGAAAAGAAAACTACTTTTGTCTCATTTAATTCCATCAAAGTAGATATTATTTCCATTTTGGAGATGAGTTACTGAGGCTCAAACAAGATAAGTGGCTTGCTCAAAGTTGCTCATTCAGTTGGTACTTCGCAGAAGCAAAATGGGAATAAGTTTGATTTTAAAATTAAAGCTGTGTCTAAGATATGTTATCCCTGTCTCATTGTTCATCCCAGGAGTTCTTCTGCCTTATCAACCCACCCTTCTCCCTTGCTTCTGTCACTTAACTTTTATATGACCTTGGGCAAATAAATCTCTTTGAGCCGGTTCTTCATCTGTAAAAAATGGATTACTACCATGTGCTTTGTAGACTTGCATGAAGATTCAGTGAGTTAATCCATGACCTGCTTGGTCAGGTGTGGGTACAGAGAAGGTACTTCATCTCTCCCCACCTCTGGCCATCTGCCACATCCATGTTGCCCACTCTACAGTGCTCCTAGAGCCCGAAATGTGCCTGAAGACTTCCCATCTCTCTTCAGCTAGAAGAATGAGAAAATGTCACTGTACATTATCTTTCCATTTTTACTGACTTTAGAAGAATTTTGAGAAACACCCTTAGATATTTTCTAAACTAGGTACCTAACCAAGTTCTCTGGGAGAAAACTACTCTTCAGCAGAGAGAAGAAGTGTACCTTGAGCTGTTGCTCAGTGAAATTTCAGGGCAGAGATTTTTCACATCGGTGGTCATTTTATTTGTATTTCCTTAATAGCTGAAAGCCATGGCACTGATATTTTCTCCTATTGCCCATTATTAATCCCATTTTATATTTATCAGTAAGTGAATGTTGATAAAGTCTGTGAATAACATGATTTCACTTTAAGATGGTGATTTGAATCTGCACATTTCTTTGAAATTCCATTTGAAACGGCCAAAGAAATATTGGAAAACACCTGTAGCAGAGTTAGAAAACAGAAAACAATGCCACCATTCAGACTAGAAACTTTAAGAAATTTTTATAAGACATGGTTCACATAAAACTAGATCTAGGGTCTTACTATGTTGTAATGAGACACTTTTATTTTCTGAATTTTTAAAAAAACTTTTGTTGTGGGTTAAGTTGTATCCCCCCAAATAATATTAAGTTCTAACCCCCAGCACCAATGAATGTGACTATTTTTGAAAATAAATTTTTTGTAGATGTAATCAAACTAAGATAAGGTCATAGTGGATTAGAGTGGGCCCTAATACTATGATTGGTGCCCATATAAGAAAGGGATATTTGGATGCAGATACAGGTAAGAAGGCCATGTAACACAAGAGGCAGAAATGGGAGTGGTGTAGCTAGCTACAAGCCAAGGAACACAAGGATTACTAGCAACCACCAGAAGCTAGACAGAGGCAAGGAAGGACTCTTTCTCAGAGCCTTCAGAGGAAGCATGGCCTTGTCAAAACTTTAATTTTGGACTTCTAGCCTCCATAACTATGAGAGATTAAATTTCTATTGTTTTAAACTACCCAGTTTGTGGCAACTTGTTAATAACAGCCCTAGAAAACAAATACAAACATGATTGAAAATTTTTTTAGAAAGTGGATTTAGGGAAGTACTTACCTAGATCCAATTCAGCTCATGCTAAGGAAAGACTCACCTGGAAAATAAGTAAGTAAATTTTCTTAGCAGAGGTCCAGATAATCTCCAAGTTCAGATCAACAGAGACTCAAGTAAATGTGGGTCACATCTGAACCCTACCAAATGACCTTGGGAAGTTAAGTCTTGACTCCACACTCACACTGGCCTGCTATGTTAAGTAAAATGAAGACATTATTGCAATAGCTTTATACTGAGGAGAGCTGTGCCAGTCAGAGAAGGGCTGGCTTGGGGGACCACAGCAAACATGGAAAACATCCACTAAGCACAATAGTCAAAGCAAGCAAACTTTCTTGTATATGCTTTTGCTAACTTCTGGGTATAAACTAGACTGCCAATCTTATAAAAATAAAGCCACAAAAATATGAAAATTTCTTTTCTTTGTCTGAAATTAAACAGTTTGAATAGAGGTCCACAGTTTCTGATAAGCCACCTTTCAAATCTTCAAACAGGAAATATGTAGACATTCATTTATTAAACTAAAATTTTTGTTGAGCACCAACTATATGCCAGGCACTATGCTAGGATGAAGGTTTCATTCAGAGGTTTTTGTCATCATATGCAAAAGTCTGAAGGCAAGACAAAAAAAGAACATGGGACAATCAAGCAGTTGCAAAAATTAGTAAGTAGAAAAAAAAAAACAACTGGGCCTGAGAAATTATTCAATAATTATTTAAATTATCCAAACAAAGAAGGACAGTCAGAGCAATCAGAGGAAGTGACTCCTTTAAAATGGACTTATTCCAGGAAATCAGAAGAAGAAAAGACTTAGGTGAATCACCATTTCCTTTTAATATTTCAATATAAAATCAGAGAAGACATTTTATTTATGAAAACACAACAGTCTGAGGCTAGAAAATATTGCTGTAAGATAAGAAATATAATATTTAAAATAAAATTTTAAATAAAGACAGGATAGAGAAAATTGAATCCTGAAGTAAACTGAATTAGAAAATTGTATGATGAGGTTCAGAAATCCTCCTAAAATACAGAGGACAATACACAGACTTAACCATAATGTATGTAAAGGAAAGACATATGGGGGATAAATCCAATAGATCCAATATAGATAAAATAAAAATACCAAAAGGAGATAGCTGCTAGAGAAATAGCAATCATAAAGGAATAGAAAAAAATTCCTGAATTTAAACATTTGAGTCTCCGGACTGAAAGAACCTACTATGAAGCAGGTAAATTAGTGTACAGGCCCCTACATGGAGATAGAGCCTAATGCAGGTTCCTTCCTGCACTCTGGCAAAAACAACAAATGACAAAAATAGATTATCTACAAAAGGAGAAAAATAAGAACAGCATACTGCTTTTGCACCATACTAATTGCTAGAAGACAGGGAATCATACATATAGAATTTTGAGGGAAAAGATCATTAGCTAAGAACTTATTTAGTTTGTGTGTGAAGGCGATAGAAAAATCTATTCTCAAATGGTTAAAAACTCATAAAGTATTCCCTTCCTGAGACAGATTTCTTGAAGTCCTATAGCAATTTAAGAAAGAAATCAAAATAAATAATTCAAATTGGAGGAAGCCAGAGCATCATAGAACTTTGTGTATGAAATAAGACCAGTAAAATTTAGTGTATAAATAATTGCTATTATGAATTTTATCATTATGGAATTTAACAAAAAATGATAATTACCTGTATTTAAGAAGATAGCTTATTCAGACAAGAACTTTGGAGTGTGGAAGAAGAGGTAGGAAATAGAGGACCTGCAAAGATGAATTTTGTATGATTTGTTTACTATTTTATCCCAGGCTTAGAATAATGCCTGGTAAATAGTAATTACTTAATGAATAAATGAAGTCTGCTAAATCTCTATAATCAGTTAGAATTAAAACCTCCATGAATCACTAATAAAAAGACTATCTAATAGAAATATAAAACAATAACACAATTTTTAGGCAATTGGAAGAAAATAAAAGCCAAATTTGGGTGGGGGGGAGAGAAAACATACTCAGTCTAACTAATAATCAGGAAAATGCAAATTAAAATAACAAAGACCAATTCCCATTCTTCAATCTGATTGTCAAAGATCAGTATGTCTGACAATACCAAATGGTGGTAACTATATGTGGAAATAGAAACTTTCTTAATTTATTGGTAGGACTTTAAAGCAGAGTTGAAGATGTGCATACCCTGTGATCAGCAATTCCATTTCTAGGAAATGAAACTCTTGCAAATGTGCTCCCCATGACCATGAACTCATCCAATGATGATCATAAAGTATGGTGAAAAATTAGAAACAACCTAAATGTCCATCAAAAGGGGCATAAATGAACTGTGATTAATTCATACAATTGAGTATTACATATCAGTTAAAATTAGTGAACTACATTTGTGTTTTAACTAAATATCAAAAACATAAAGTTAATAAAAGAAGGGCAAATTCCAGAATGGTATGTATAGCATGCTAGCATTTATGTACATTTAACGAGCACTCAAAGCCATATCCATGTTACTACAAATTGCATATGCCTAAATAGACAGCAAATAACAGTAAGAAACAAGAACTAAATGGAAACGTACCAAATTTGTGACAGTGATCATCTCTGGGAAAGAAGGGCAAGAGAATTTGGAGGTTGTGGATTGGAATAAAGGACTTCAACTTTATAATTTTTTACTTCTTTTATTCAAAAAACTCTGAAGCAAAGTGACAGAATGTTAACATTTGTTAATTCTGAATAGTGGATACATGGGTGTTTGTTATATTACTCTTGTACTTTTCTTTATTTTTAAAACCTTTCACACTCCCCCAAAAGTGTTATAAATATCTAACCTTATGTCCTTACAACAACGATTTCATTAGAAGATTGATGAGTTTCTAGGGGGAAGGGAGTGGGTCCATGTAATTTCTGAAATAATGTTTAAGAAACTAAACTTCATGTGTGTGCTGCGTATTGTTTATTTGTTTTTAGAGAAGGTACAACTCTATTCCTTCCAAAAGCATTTGGAAATGTGTGGGGAAAGATTTAGATTTGCACAATACTAGAATGGTGCTACTGGCATTTAGCACCTGGGTCCAGGGATGCTAAATACTTTTTAATTTGCAGGTCAGTCCCTGCACAAAAAGAACTGAACAACCCCAAATGCCAATTATATCCTTTCGGGCGATATTGAATTAGGAATTGTATTCTGCTAAGGAAAACAGAAAAATACTATGGTTAGTAGTTTAAACACATTATGCTTTTCTTTTCCTTATGTAACAGGAAGTCTGGAGGTTACTGGTATAGGTTCAGTGGCTCAAGGGTATCAGGGCTTAGTTCACTGTGTTTCTATTTGTCGTTTTCTCATAGTTTTATAATGGCTGCTGAAGCTCTAGCCATCAAATCCAGTGTCCGGATAGGAAGAAAGACTGGCTGCAGAAGGAAAGGTAAATAGTTGTATTTGCAAAGCAAGACTTATTCAGAAATCCTCAAGTAGATTTTTATTTATGTCTCATTGCACTACTTGGCCCTGCTGCCAGAGAGTTTAGTTTTTGGCTTTGCAGTCCTTATACTACAGGAAGGCAAGGAAAAAGGACTTTGGGGTAGGAATTAAGTAAGTTAACCCACAGTATTGCTGCAAAAGTGAATAGGTTAAATTTTCATACTCAAATAAAAAGAGTGGATATATCAAGGTTCACTCAGAAAAACAAAAACTAATCTGAATATTACAACAAAGGGAAATTAATGCAGGAAATCAGTCACATAGGCTATAGAAGAGTAGAGAAGCTAAGCAGGGGACAGCAAGGTGGTGCAGAGATTAGCAATTTTGGGAAGCCATTATCCACTCAATGTTAGAAAGAGAAGGCAGAATTCCTGGGGTCATTTGGCAGAAGCTAGAACAAGGACAGACTCATTTAGGAGGAGCTGGAGCCAGAGAAGAAGTGTAGCTATTGCAGAAAACAACACATGAGAGACAGGGGGAATGGAATAACTTGGTTTATCCCCCTCTCCCATTGTTTTTTTTTCTGTTTGCCAAACCCAGCTGGAAGCCAGCTGAGAGTCTGCAGGGGCCCCACTATGATGCAGAGCTTAAGGACAAGGAATCAGGGGGAAAACAGGTCCAGGACCAAACATGCTAGGTTGAAATACAAGACACACGTCTATGTTAAAATAAAGAAAGGAATGAACAGTAAAAGTAGATCAGAGATGAAAAAAATAAATTTTAAAATGTATATCAGATGATGTGCAATTCAAGGTTCAGGCCATGAAATGAGGTAATGAAAGCTTTTTCTTTTTCTTTTTTAATTGCTAACAGGTGCAATCCATAACAAAGATGGAGGAATCATTGAAACTTTAAGTGCTACATAGTATGGCATCAAATATATATATATTTGAGATATATATATATATATATATATATATATATATATATATATATATCAAAACTTTTTAGAAATACAAGGAGAAGTCCACAGGAGCTATAATCATAAAGGGGACTTTAATCCCTATGATAGATCAAGGAGACAAAAGTAAATAAAGACATTCAATAAGAGTTCATATTAAGACATATGGCAGCTGCCAAACCTGAAATTGGAGATATTCAAAGCTTTTAGTGCTTTTATTAATACACAAGAAAAATGAAAATAAATGGATTCAATTATGACTTCAACTTAAGAGGACATAAAAATAAATATAACTTTAGACAAGCAGGAGAAAGGAATCAATAAAAACAAAAACAGAAATCAATACATTTAAAAGAAAAGTGGAATTGATAAATTGACTAAGAGCCTGTTTCAAAACTATCAATAAAAGAGACAAACTCTTGGAAAACCTTAACGAAAAAGTGAGGAAAATCTAAGATATACAACATTAGAATAAGAAACATACTACAATCACATATATAGAGATTAAAAACATTTTAAGAGCCATACTCTACATGACTTAATTCTAACACATTTGAAAATCTCAACGATAAGGTTGATTTTATAGAGAAATAAAAAAATTACAAAATTGAAAGAGGTCTTAATATGACTCATGAGACCCTGCAGTTATACTGTCATGGAACCAGTGTTTTCCTGTGTGACATCTATCATGATAGAATTCAAATGGGATTTACTGAATTGTCTTCTCTCTTAGACTATAAGCTTTCTTAGGGTAGGAACTTGATTTTGCATCTCCAGTAGGTAGCAAAAGGATATACTGCAGATGCTCCGGGTATGTTTTTTGAAAAAATTTCTTCTTTTTCCCCTTTCTTCCCTCCCTCTTTCCTTTCTTTCTTCAACACCTCATAGAATAATCAAGAAGTAAGATCCATTTAGCTTAGAAGTGAGCCCTATTTATGTCATTCTTTAGGTCCTATCAGTGATCTACTTTTTGTATATCCCGTCACCCCATGAAGGAGGCGTATGCAGGCAGAGTTTGGTATGGGGTCCACGGAGGGTTCCTCTGCAAAGAGCACTGCTTATCAGGCGCTGCCTGGAGCTGGTGACTCAGAGAATGGCCCAGCAGGCTCTGGCTGTTGCTAGGAAACCACATTCCCTTGTGGAACCCAGAACAACTTGCAGGTTGTCCCTGATAACTTAGAGGAAGCAAAGAGCTGTCAGAAAAGGTAGAGGGAAAAAACAAAAAGCTAAAATAAAAAAAGTAATTTTCCTTGCCCAGCACTAAATGACATATATCTATGGGGATTAGAGACAAAAATAGTCAAAAAAGAGGTTGGCATCATTAACAAAAACCACTTTTGCTTTTGCTTTTTTTGATGTAAAAATGTGCTTTGAGAATGTGGCCAAAAAGATTTTTTTTTTTTTTTTTTTTTTTTGTAGACAGCCTTGAAGTTTTCTGAAACTTTGGCCGTGAAAGGGTCTGAGGAAGTGATGCAGGGCTGTCCCTAAGGATCTCTGTTTATACTTAACTTGATTTTGATTTTCCAGTTGTCTGGTCAGCCAACTTTTGCAACTAAGTGCCTCCCTTGGCCTCCAGTACACCTTTGACTAACTACAAATCAGTGTTGCCCAGGCACCCCAGAGAGAAAACAGCAGAAGGAGTGGTTTTTGATTTTGACTGTGTGAGAATTATCTGGAGGGTTTCTTTAGCACAGATTGCTGGACCCTAATCCCAGAATTTCTGATCTAGGAGGCCTAGGTGGGGGCTAAGAATGTGCATTTCTAAGTTCTTAGATGATACTGATACTCTTAGTCCAGGGACCATGCTTTGGGTACCTTTTCTCAGACCATTAAATCTTGCAAGGAATTGACAAATCACTTAACTGATGAATAAACAGGTTCAAGGAAGTACAGTAGGTTGTCCAAGTTCACTTAGCTACTGGTGGTGGGCTCAACCCCAGGTTTCCTGAAATGAACACCAGTGCTTTCTCCACTACAAAATGCTCTATAAGCAGTGCCTCTTTAAAAATTCTCCAAAAGACTCCAGATGGCTGCCAATAGGGGTGGTCCTACCAAGCAAATGCCAAGTTACTAAATCTGATCCTGATAGCAACAGCTTTCATAAGGAAGCCAGAGATGGTTTGCAAAAGCCTTTGTATTCTTCGCAGCGTTGTCTCTCATCTTTCTAAATACTGTAGATAGAAAAGGAAGCATGTTAAGAAGGAGTAGGCACAGCTAAGCAGGGCTCTGATACATTTCCAAACAGGCCTGTCTCCAGTGCTGTGCTGCCAAACTAGGACTGCTGGTGGGAAGCTCTCATTGGCTTTGGAAGTGAACCATAAAGCAGGGCCCCATCTTGCTAGCCCTGCCCCCACTGGCCTCTGTGAGTGCCAAGATGTCTTCAGAGATATATTTAAAACTTAAAGAGCATGCATTCTTCCCACTTTTGCTTGAATATGGGCTTCATCAGCCATCAAAGCTAATTGCAACCTGCAGGATGCAAAAAGAATGAAGGTCAGGCAAACAACACATATTAACAAGGCCTGGCTAAAGCAAAACTGGGTTGAATATGGAGTTTGCCTTTGGTCTTTGACCCTCTCATTATTCTTCAAGGCCCTCCACTTCCCTTTGCCCCTCTCGATTTCTATTCTTGTATGACCTTGCTCTTCTTCCTTCAGCTAAACTCTGCTAAGTTATGAGATAAAAGAATTTTAAGGGGTTATTTGCTCACAGGTCTTTTAATTTTAATAAAAGACATTTGAAGACTGAAAATTCTCCAATGCTTGAAAAAATGAAGATCTCGTGATGAAATCTGGGGGATATTGGGGATTGAGGAGGATCATTAAGGACGAGGACCTTACCCAGAATTTTTTATATTGTACATCATAGGTAGCCACTAATTTGTCTCTTGCCAAGGCTAAGACTTAACTTATGTACTGACACTGACAGAGGCTCATGCCTTAGGAACTATCATTTGTTTTACAGTACTTCTGTTCTCATAGGAGCTTTGTGCCCACTAGATGGCATTCAGATAGAACTTGTGGGCTAATTCTTATTTCTATACCTAATAATGTTAAGAAAAAATGAACTGGAGAATTCTTCCTTCCTTCCAGAGTTTTAGCTTTATTTATATTGTCTCTGCCTCATGGAGTGAACTACGTGTTCGTGACTACTACTGAATGAGTGCTGAAATTCATGACATTTTGCTTGTGTACAGTGCTTTATAGCTTTCAATGTGCTTCATATACATTATCTTCTTTGAGCTCATTTCTTGAATTTATGGCAATTATTATTTCCATTTTACCTCTGGGGAAACAGAGGTTCAAATACATTGGCTACATAGTAGCAGAGCTAGAACTTGAATCTAAATCTTTTGATTTCTGATTCCAAATAATCCATCAAAACAGTAAATCAGGGATATGTCATAGTGGAGACAGATTGGCCAGTTAAAAGGGCAGAGAGGCCCTTGGAGGACTAACTGGATTTGGAAAATGACAAGTCAGCATAAGAAAATATTGAAAAGAGGAATATTACGGTGCCAGTTTTTCTTCTGGTGATATTAGAGGATGTTATGATTTGTATGCTATAGTTCCAGAGTAGCAGGACAAACAACACATTGTGGCCAGTGACTTTCAGGAAGTCAGGAGAGTAAGAGAATGTGAGTTGGGCTGACAGAAGGGAAAGATGGTGCTTATAATGGAGTAGAGGGTTCTCCCAGTTACCTCTGAGATTCCACTCATGCAGTCAAGACAAGTCTTGAGAATGTGGGGCACCTTCAGAATCACTGAGAATGCAAAAATGACCATGGGCAAGTAGAAGGGCTTGTGCTGACCGAGGTCCCCCAGGAATTATCTTTTTGTTGTCTGCTGACTTAATGCTCTGTATGTGTCACAAAGTATTGTATTTCATTAATATTGTTCTGTTGTAGAGTGCTTGTCTTATATTTCAGATGTCCCCAAGGATGCTGGGAGAAGGCATTATGTTAACCAGCAATATCTCATGTGTTTAATTACTCCTGGAAAATTAATATAGCAATAGCATTGACTAAGGAGTTAAGAGAAGGAGGGCAGGAGCAAAGGTACTAAAATGGGAATGAAGTTAATCTGTGATGAAAAGTAAAATCCCCTCCTTTGTCAAAGTGGAAAATCTGGGAATAATAGAAGGTAACTTGAGACTGGATTACACAACCTGCTCTATTACACTGAAGAGGGCGCCTTGACTGTGGGCATCACTGAAGGTTTTAAAGCAAGTGTCAATTTAGGAAGACTATTTTAGCAATACACAAGATGGTTTGGAGTGGGAAGAGCCTGGGGGCAGGGAGAAAAGACATATGGCTACTGGAGTATTTTTTTTTATAGGAGATAATATAGGGCTGACCTTGTATGGAAATGGAGAGAAAGGACAGAAGTGAAAGACATGAACATGAGTCCCTTTTACTTGCCAATGAAGAAGTCTATTGTTTCTGAACATATTGTTCCCTCTGGGATCTTGTGGGCAAGAAGCAGGTTTTCCTGCCGTTCTCTTAATCTCACATTCTTGTCGCTTGTTTTCCCAGTGTGGTCTCCTGTTGTCTTAATGGAGCAGTGGAGCTCTGTTCATTAAAACTGTGCAGCACATTACAAGTATTACTTATTTTGAGTAACTGATTTTATAGCATTGCAAACCTGCCAAGTTGGTAAATTAGGCACTGTACTATTTTACACAATCTGGAGTCTCAGATTTAGAGAATTTTGAAAATTAGCAAATCCTGTGGCAAATGGCAGCACCTGCTGACAAATATGATATTACAGGCTAACTCTAGTAGACAATGTAATGTAATGGCCCTGAAAAAGATGAACAAAGAAAGAGAACAAAGCTGCAGGAGCTGGAAGAGTAGAGGAAGGGAATTCATAGGCTTAGGAGAAATTAATATATTCCAGGGAAGGATAATACAAGCAATCAGATGGCAAAAACAAACAAACAAACAACAACAACAAAAAACCCCAAAGTTGGAGAACTCAATCCAGAGAATATTTAAAGACATAATATATATCTATCACCATGCTGCATGCTTGAACAATATAAGTGTGATATCAGACAAGGTTTCTGACCACAAAGGCAATTGTATATTTAGAAAGAAAAATTCTAAAGATCTAAATGCAGCAAAAACTTCTTTTAGGGTAACAGTGCAAACAGAATTTCAAGTCTGACTACTTGAAAGTCCCCAAATCTTCTTCAACAATAATTTTGTATTTAATGCATTTGAGAATTATTCTCTTCAGAATTATTTTCCCTTGAAAACACTTAAAAATGTATTGGAAATCGATGTGTCTGTGTGGAAAGATGGGGCATGGTTTCACTTATGGCCCTTGTAATTAGAATTCATACATTCTGTAACGTCAGATTTTTCAGAATATGATTTTCATACCTGATTCAAAAAGGATGATAAAAGTCTTTATAAGGTCTAGTCATAGATTTTCAGGAGGAAAATGGTGTGTAAGAAGACTTCATAGCTGCTTCTTTGTTTATATCCCACCTTTTTTTCCAGAAAGAATTTAAGACTACTTTAAGGCAGATAAGATCAGTAAACCATAAAGAACTATGTGTAAAAATCTATACTATTTACAAGAAGGGATAAGATGAGGCATGAGACATAGTAATTCCCCTTAAAGAATCTGGTTGGGAAGATAGGTATAGGTGTAAAAAGTTAATAATAAAAGATTATCTACTAAGATACTAAAAAGCGTATTTTCTGGAGCTCAGTTTTTTGGCTCGGCAGTTGTCTAGCTGGGTAATCTTGGGCACATTGTGAGAGCTCTCAGTGTCAGTTCTATAAAAGGAGTTAGTAATAGTACCTGTTGATGTGAGTTTTAAATAGGTTAAACACTGTCCAGAGTCGGATATTAGTAAGCACCCTGTGCGTTAGTTACTGTTATGAAAAGTGGTAAATGAATAGCATATTCAGGAATCTCTGCAGGAGTTAGCTGTAAATCCTTTTGGGAAGTAGTGATATAGATAAAGAAATAATGTTGAGAAGAAACAAACATAGGAGGAAGAACTGGAGAAGCTTAGTGGGAGGGTGGTGATGTTTAATATAAGCTGAGTCTTTGAAAAGAAGTAGGATTTATATGAAAGAAGAGGCAGGCAGAATGGCCCAAATAACAACACTGAGACGGAAATGCATGTATCCTGTTAAAGGGACAGAAAGAGAGGCTGGTCTGACTGTAGCAGTGTGAGTACAGAGGGAAGCAGCTGGCACTCTATGATCATGGAAGGCATTGAATACCAGGCAGAGGAGTCAGAACTTTACTCTGAAGACTTAGGAGTCACAACAGGGTTTGAATGAAGGAGTGTGACACCTCAGGAAAGTTAATTTGTTGGAAAAATGAAGGATGCTACAAGGCCTGGAGACTGGTTAGGGATTGTAGGTGAGGAAAAAAATTTTTCTTCTACCCTTCTGAGTTCTTAGCTGAGATCTCTGTAGTAAAGACAGATTAACAAGAGAAAAAAAAATAAACAGAAGTTTATTAACAGGTGTGCCTCATGTATACATGTGAGAGGTCTAGAGAAAAAAGAGTAACCCCCTGAGGTGACTTAGAATTCAGGTTTAAATACCATCTTAATAAAGAAAGGAGAGAGGGATGTGGGCTTCTTAAGGGAGAATAAATGGTTTTTAGGAAAGATGAATGGGCTCTTAGAAGAACAGATAGGAAGAGGTATGATGGTTTACGACAAGGTGTCTGGGTATAGTTGACTTCTAGTCTCTCCTAAGACAAAATTTTCCCTGGTTAATGAAACTCCCCAGGGAGGAGATTTATAACAAGTAAGTTTCTTTGAGAAGATTTTACTTTTGGTAGATATAGGGAGTTCAGAGAAAGCCTTCGCTGCATTTGCTGTTTTTTAAGCACCAGTAGCTCAAAATAATATACCAAAGTTGCATATTTTGAGGTGACATATTCCGCTACACTTTAGAACCAACTTAATAGAGAACCAGAAGTGCAACAATGAGAATCTGGATAAGAGGAAAGGCAGATGGAAAGAAGCTGAAATGAACCTCATAAGGAAGACCTGATGACATTGAAAGTCAGAGCCAAGGGAGGGGTGAGTGAAATCCTATTGTTTGAAGCTAGAGACACTGGGATAGTTGAGGTATCAAATGAGCTTAGGAGAAGGGTAGGGATGCCAAAGATTATATTCTAGACATGTTGAGGTACAAGTGATAGGAAAATTTGAACACTCATAATCTGGAATATTTTTCCATCAAGGAGCTCAGACAAATGTCCTAGTAACTAGATTAAAAGGTCTCCTTGAGTATAGAGTACACCCTTGGACAGAAATTCAAATGATTTTCTCAACTTTTTCATTTTTAGTACATGTAATGTCATTATAAAGCAGTAATTTCACTGCTTTTTGGCTGAATCCAGATAGCATTTGTTTGAGCTCCTCAAAATGCATTTGAGTAATGTTAAGTTTTCATCATTATTAGCACTAAGTGTGGCCGATCCATCTTGGCTAATTCACATTCAGCATTTTGTGCTGACTTTCTGCCTGAGGACCCCAATGTCTCTCCTCCCAATTTAGCGTCAATATTAATGATGACTACTAGAGTAGAAAATCATATTGTCAGGCAGAGACAGGTCTGTTCCTTAAAGGGTTCCCAGTTTACTGGGATAATTTTTATTGTTTGGATGAAGTCTGGTAAATGATGAGAACTCCTTTTCTGGAGTGAAAGGCAGATGCCATTAGAGATGGTTTGCTCTTTGCAACTTCATTTAGCAGCATGCTAAACAGTGGTTCATTAAGCTGTAAGCAGCTGTGTAGTGATGCCAGAGGTGTCTGAGGGCACTGGGCTGAGATGGTGGCTTCATTGTTCAACTTCTGAGTCTGGGACCATTTAGAGCTCTGTAGGAAGAACAGAGTAGTGAGTGCAGTGAAATTGAACATGGCCAAATTTGCCCTAACATTGAATTAAGTCTATAGGCTCTGAGACCAGCAATATTATACATAAAACAAGATGGAGTAAATTTTCAAGGGGTTATTCATTTGCCCATTTAGAAATTTGGGTGGTGAGATATAATAGGAATAGGAAGTAAAGTAGAAGTAAAAATTGTAATTTATAGTTTGGCCCAGCTGTGAAATCGTGGTTAGACGCATGTCTTCGGTTTTTATCTAATTTTTTTTCTACGTGGCATTATAGATAGACTCAAAATTTTCTTAAAGTTATGGGATTTCTCTGTTCGCTTGTTCTCCTTCCATTTGTAAGTCAGCAATGCCCCCTGTGGCAGTGAGCACAAATAGCTCAATATGCTTAGAGTCATACTTTTCGTTTTTATAACTTTTACTTGTTTTATAGTCTAATTTTAGGCCTGACTTATTTTTCCTCTCTTAATCCTCTGTGAATGAACTTCACAATGCCTTGAATGTAGCAGAGAGTCAAATGTTTATTGAATGATTGATTCATAATTGTAGCAGGCAGGAAATTGCTCAGAATGTTCCTGGCTTTGGTGATGCCATGTGCAAGCAGTGTAGGCATAAGAGTAGGGCACACTTGGGTTCTAATCCTGTCACCACAGGCAAGTTAAACTGTCTGTATCTCAGTTTCCTCATCTGCTGAATGGGAGTGTATGATCCTCACAGAATCATTGTGAAGAATGAAGAGATAACATGAAAAGTACCACCCAGATACCTAGTATATTAATAGGCCCTTAGAAAGTATTTGCCAAAAAAATGAATAACTCCAAGGCAGATTTTGAGAAGGCACGAACAGTGTTCCAAACACAGCAAAGTTTCTGAGGTGTCATGCTGATGACATAACATCCCACAACATCCATTATGGCACTAGCTATGTATTTTAATTCTTTCTTTCAGTATACATTTTTTCAATTTCTAGATTTGTGGTAAAAGGGAACTTGGATATCTCCTAATTTATGTGAATTTTTCTAAAGATTACTTGAAGGGATTCATTCTCTCCTTTTAATAATGTAAACCAAGAGCAAAAATGTACTCTATGAGGTACATTCTAATTTACTGGGAGAATTTAAGATTGCTTAAAATGATGGAAAAAAAAGCGACAGTGTAATGCGAGCTATAGGGAAACTTAGTGTCTCAAAAGAACATTTGCAGACAATATTGTGGTATTGTGGCTTGAAGATTGGACCACTGTTTTTTTGAGAACCACCAGGGACACTCATGTTCTTGTGGACTTCCCAGACCATTTGTGGACACCTCTATCAATCATGAAGAAAGAGAGTGTAATGGACCTTTTTTTCATTTTAGGGCTTGATTAATTTTCTTCACAACGTCGTAAAGTAAAATTATTTCTGGAAGGAAGTAGAGCTTTGTGCTGAGAGTACTTTTAGGCAATTTGGCATTTCCTATCAAGTATCCATAACTCAAGCAATCAGAGTAGAGAGACAGGCTCAGAATTAATGAACAAACCACTCAATAAATCAGGTAAAAATGGAAGCCCTCAGGTTACTTTTGACCTAGTGGTCTTTCGTTGAGCATGTGGGCTTTCGGGAAACTGACTCCATGGGCTTCACGCCACTCGGCACATCCCAAATACTGTAACTTACCCCCTCCTCTGTTTTTTAAAGTCTTGGCTTCTCAGTTGTAGCCTTTTAACTCAGTTCTCTCAGAAGGAGAAACTTACCATTTTATAACATTAAACATACACACTAAAAGTTGCCTTACCAGGTAATTGTCTTAAGCTTTTATGAGAAACTGACTTCATTTTAGCAGTTACCTGGGATGCCTATTTTCTAGCTACAATTCAGAACTCCTGGATTTTGACACTGTACCCAACTTATTTGTAACTTTACTCATATATGACAATGGGGAACTCCTGAAGGTGGCAGCAGCACTTTAAATTTCACCAGCCCAGGAAGGACCTATGGTTAACACAAGGAAAAACCAGGTGATGCTACAGTCTCCTTATTGTTGTCGCTATGCCTCCACTTACATTTCTAGCCACTATTTCAGATTTCAACTTTGCGTCTTTGAGCCTTGCACAGTGTAGAGCACAGAGAGAAGGACGTAAAGACCACAATATATTTGTCTAATCCTCTTTATCAAAGAAGAAAGACATTTTTAAACCTTTCAACACTACCAGCCCCTTCATTTCCCTCTTAAATGTGGATTCTCTCTCACTTGACTATGAAACTGAAGGAACAGAAACAGAGATTGTATATCATACATGGATTTTAAAAAATAATATTACACTCCATTGCCTAGTTATACTACTAGAAAAAAAATAAGCAAACTTTTTTTCTGCTTTCTATAGCCAGAAATGCCCATTAAAGAAAATTAATGTTTATTCTGTAATTGCTGAGAAAAATAAATTACAATGCCTGAACCATAAGAGGTGTCCATAAATATAAATCTGAGTCTTTTACATTTGATTTGAAAGGCTATATTATTTAAATAATTTTCTATGTGGAGCTAAAAATCTAAAACTTATTTTCTAGGCTGATTATTACATTTTCATTTATAATTATTTTTCTTAACTAATTAGAGTTTTATATTACAGAGGCAATACAAACTTGTATAAAAAGTCAAACAATTAAAAAGTATATATAGAAAAAGTTAATATTCTGCTCTACTCTATCTAATTGTTAAATATGCTCATAAAAATATTTACCAAAAAAAATGGGATCATACTGTATACATTATTTCAACTTTTTCTGGGTCAGTAGATATAGATTTAAGTCTTATATAATAGTTACATAATATTCCATAGTATGAATGTAGCATAATTTATTAAACCATAACTCCTTTGATGGACATTTGAGCTATTTCCAGTTTTGTCATCACCACATACAATGCTGCAATTTCATGTACAGCTTTATATGCTTTTACTTTTATTTCTGTAGACCAGAGTCCTCAAAGTGGAATGTCATATTGAGGGTTTTATGTACTGCAAATTTTCGTGAATACTATCAGATTGCCTTCTAAAAAGGGTATAACGGTATTTGAGTGTTCATTTGCCTATATCCTTTCCAGTACTTGATGTTACCAATATTTGCAATTGTTTTGCTAATCTGTTGAATTAGAAAATGAATTTGCATTTTCCTGACAAGACTGCACGGCATTGTGTCCAAAAACATGGACCTAGAGCCCAACTGCCTGGCTGTGCTGCTTACTAGCTATGTGACTGTAGCAAGTTACATACCTTTTCTATGACTCAATTACATTGTTCTCACTGAAAATAAGATTATTATTGGTTTTGATTGAGATAATATTTGTAAAGATTTAGAATGGTGTCTGGTGCTTCGAGTAGTGCCTGACACTTAACAAGCACTCTATGAGTTAAATAAATGCATTCAATGATACTGAACTTCTTTTTATATACTTATTAATCATTTACCTTTTTTCCTGCTAAATATGAATGTCAAAATGTTTAATTTTATTTTTAAAAGTGGTAGTTTGGGTTTACTTTTGAAATCAGATCATTCCCAGGGGAAAGCACAGTAATCTCTGCCTCACCTCCCTCCTCCAAGAAATACTCCACTGCTTAGAAATGCCAGAAGCAAAGCATTTTGCTGAAATGTTTGATGATAAGGAAAATAGAAAGGTTTTGAAAAACAGAGAATTTCTAAATAAAAGAATATTTCACTAATATAACTCTCACTAAAATAAAAAGTGACTTGAACTTTTCTAATAAGTGAGAACTCAGTTTACCTGGATAGAGATGTTAATTCATTAGGGTTTTTCAGAGTGAATGAGAGAGGGCGAGGAGAAGAGAGAGAAAAAACAAGCAGCTGAAAGCAATTTAATTGCCAAGGGTACAATTTTACGAGTGAAAAACCATCATTTGATATTTTGGTTTTCAAAATAGCTCAGCCTTTTTTTGTTGAGATTACTAACACATCTCTCTCTTGTAAATTGGTTATTTTTCACTTGGATTTGTCTTCTACACTGAGAATCTTGTATTATTTATCAGTTATATAAATCTAAAACACCCAGTATCAGGCTTGCTTAAATGTCAGAGACAACTATTTCTTGTGTTCTTCCTCTCAGCTTCTATCAGCAACATGCTCTTTTTGTGTTTCCTCTACATTTTCAGTGTGATGAAAAGGCGCTCTTTCATCAGGCATTAGGTTTTTGTCTGTTTCAGTCAAATTCAAATTTGAGCAGTTATATTCCATTTCAGAATCATGAGAGAGGAGAAAGGGAGAAAGGTGGAAATGGGGGAGAGGGAGGAAGAAGGAGAGAAGGAGGGGAAAATTTTCTGAACCACATTCACTGACATTTATGCAGTATTTTTAGGCAATATCAAACTGACTTTTATTGAACGTTAGAAACAATGGCATACAATGAGAATGCTTATGGAAATACATTTCCTTCATAATCTCATCTTTAAGCATTCTGATATCCTACTGCCATCTCTGATTTTCCCAACTCATTTTCTCTATCTAGTACTTGGACTTCAATAGCTCTTCCACTTCACCTCTAATCCCTTGGCCCTACCGCCTTTGCACTGATCATCGTCTCTCCTCATGTCTTTACTTTTCTCCTCAACTCCCTTGCATGTACATTCAGTTCCTTTGCCCCTTTCTTTCTTCATCACCCTACTCTGAATTAATTACCACAAATCTCAAGTGCATCGTGAGGCCAACCAGTCCCAGCATTTCCCTAGTTCATTCATTCCTTCTCTCCTAGACTGTCATCTCATACCTTCTCCTTTCCCCTTCAACACCCCTCCCTACTCCTCACTCGCAGCTCATGACCTAATTTCTTATTTCACTGAGAGTACACAAGCAATCAGAAGAGAAAATCCACATGCTCTCACCACCAAAATGCATAACCTAGCTGCACCTGTTCCATGAACCAGCTCTCGCTTTTGTTGCAGTGGGTGTAATATCCCTGGACCTCTCTAGCACAGTCCTTCCTCTAGATTCTGCACATCCCCCAGCCTCGCTTACTCAAGGCCAGCACTGCAGCGGTTTTACATTCTCTTTCCTGCTCCTGCACGACCAGCTTCTGCCTTCTTACTCGATCATTACCATAAATGTACAAGTGTGCTGTAATACCCCATCTTTTAAAATTTTTCAATATAGGTGTTAATCATAAGCTGTATAAACAAATTGATATAACATTATTTTAATAAGGGAAAATATATGGAAAGCTACAAAGCAAGAAGCTGGCTTCTTTCCCTCAATGAAGCATAAAACATTTTTTTTAAAGCCCCAAATTAGTGACTCAGTACATAGACATTCTATAAAATATGCTATAGCAAACCTTGTTAATTGTTATATTTAAAACTGGATAGACTCCAAAATAAAGCAAAAACAGGAGTTATTACCGAGTTTCTGTGGAAGAATTGATTAAATGAACATTGGTGGGGCACGAATGTCTAGTAAATTTAGGAAATCATATAATTCTGATATAGATAATATTAAACTTAGTTTGGAGTGATATAGTTTAGACTCTCTCACTCTCAAGAAAGTATCAGAAAGACAATATACAAAGTTTAAAATATGAATCTATTTAGAACATTAATAAACTATGTACATATTGTCTCAGGAATATGAACACTTCTGTTTCTCTAAAATTCTTAAACTGTATTTCTCAGCACTGATAGAATTCATCACCTGTGAGGATACAGGGGCAGGTGTATGGTGTCAGACTGGCTCTGTCAGTCCAGGTCACTAGACTCATTGGCTCCTCTCATCTCGAAGTGCCAGTTGCATGATTCACAGTAATTGGCTATCAGCCCCACAGCTGACTGTTTTCTGTTGGACTTCAACTCTTCCCCAGCCGCACCCTTCATCTGGGTTGCATTCTCTGTCACTGCCAATGAATACTGCGAGGACATGCCTGGGATCTTACATTGACTTTTTGAGGCCCTAAGCATCTGAGCAGTAGAAATATATATAATTTCAGTACCATAGTGCCTGTTTATATCCAGAAACAAGATCTCTGATGGCTGGAAAGACAACAAAGCATAGTTTCAGATCTGTCTGATTTTCCAGAAGTCACAAATAGTAGCCGCTATGGTACTCAGTCACAGAGTCCACCCCGGAAGACAGTGGTGCTTTAAGGGGATAACTTAAAGTAAAACTTTGTGTCCCATGGTGCACATTTTTGATACTCCTGGTCCAGGACCCACTGTAGTTCTTCCACACCAACCTGGATGCCAAGCTCCTTGTTTAGATACTAGGAGAGTACCGGCTTCTCAGTGTCAAGTGTATGGCCAATTGGAGAAGAGGATGTCACCATTTCTGGCTGCTGATCACTATTTTATCTTTAAAAACCACTTCTTTTGAACCCAAATCACTCTCCGGCTACTATCCATTTGTATACTCTCCATTGCAGTAAAATTCAAAAAGTATTGTATATATTCGTATTCTTGCTAATTTCTCTTCTCTCATTTTTTTGAACCCACTCCCATTTTTTTTTAACCTTTCCTCATGCCACCTACATTTTGCCAAATCTAGAAATTGACACAATTGATTACTCCTTTCTTCTTATAACCTTTTGTTCTCTGGCTTTCTACAACATTATGCTTCCTGGTTTTCCTTCTAGTTCCTTTGCTGGCCCCTCCTCCTCTTTCTGGTCTCTTAACCTTGCAGTGCCCTAGGCACTGTTCAATCCTTGGGCCATTTCTTTTTCTTCTCTTCACACCAGCTTACTATGTGTTCTCAGCAACCTCACCCATAGGGCCGACAGACAATACAGAAGATTCCAGTTAAATTTGAATTTCAGATAGACAACCAATAATTGTTTAGTCCTATAATTTTATTTTCTAAATCTGGCAACCTTACCCATTCAGTCTTTTCCCTAATGACTCCTAAATTTCTATCTCCAGCCTAAATCCATCTCTTAAACATTTTACAGATGGAAAAACTGAATCTTGCATATTTAATAGCCTCAATATATTTACTGAGGTTTCTAACAGGCAGCTCAAACTTGCCATGTCTAAAACAAATCTTGCTGCTTTTTTTCCCTACCAAATTTATTCTTCTCATGGGCTTCCCCTCTCTGGCAATAGCATCGCCATTCTCCCAGTTGATGTAGTTATCTTTGACCCCTCTTTCTCACTTGCTGCACACTCAGTCCATTAGCAACCTCCAGAGACAGTATCTTCACACCATAATCAGAATTCTCACTTCTGCCACCTACCCTGCTACCACACTAATCCTAGCCATCATCATCTCATCTGGACTGTTTCAGTAGCCTTCTAATTATCCTCCTTATTTCTACCCTTGCTCTTCTCCTGGAATATATACTCCACAGAGGGATCTTTTAAAAATATAAATCAGATCATGTCGCCCCTCTGCATTACAACCTATCATGTCTTCTATTCTCTGAGTAGAATGTAAAATTCTTACCATGGTTTGCAAGACTGCACACCATCTGTCCCTCTGTCACCTCCCTGACCTCATGGACTATCACAGGCCCCCTTTCTCCCACGACTCCAGGCACACTGACCTCTTGGCCCTTTGTACAATATGCCAAGCACCCTTTGACTTCTAGGATTTCATTACTGTCCCCTCTGTTTGGGGTATGATGCCTCCAAATATCTGAGTGACTTGTTGCCTTGCTCTGTTCAACCCTCAGTTGCAGTGCCACTGAATAAAAAATACATAACGACCACTCTAGTACCCCATCCTCCATCATGCTCTGCCTCCTAAGCCTGCTGTATTTTTCTTCATGCTACTTCCAACCTGACATGTTTATTTATTATCTGGTTCCACCTCCTCCCACAACTAGAATGTGAACTCAATGAGAGCAGGGCTTTGGTTTTGTCTGCTGGACATTTGAGGCCAAGAAGAATACCTGTGATTATAATTGCCACCAATATTTGTTGAACAAATGGCTGAGCCAATTAATGAATGGAATAGAAGAGATTTGTTATGGAGGTTGTGATGAAAGAAATTATTATCTTTCCTTTTGTTCTATACCTTAATTCAGTTTATAATTTAGCTGTATCTCTTTTTGTTGGTCTAAATTTTTCTGTTCTGCAAAATGTTTGTGTGGGAATAGCTGTTCTTCTTCAACAAGTCAGTAAAAACCTTTCATCATTTATAAGGATTCAAGCAGAAGGGAGGGGTGCATATTTTGCTAAAATAATTTATAGGATCAAGAACTGGAAAACCTCAAGCCAAATTTAAGTACAAAAAGTTAGTTGAGTATTTGTAGTTGTAGCCTTTTCAGAAAATATACATGCCCTGGGGAATAATACATTGTCTTAGAATACAAGTATTATTTTAGAGTTCATAAAGGGCTTTTATTTAGCATTATCATCTTCATTTCACAAGTGGGAAACTGAATCTCAGAGAGATTACAGCATACATTAGAGGTAGAGCTACTAATGGAGCCTGGATTATCAGCCTCAGTTCATGTCAGTGAAACAGAGATAAGGCCTTGGAAACTGTTCTTATTAGAATCATCTAAGTTGACCATGAGTCTGAAAAAATGCCTTTTCCACAATAATTACGAATAGGGTTTGAGAAAGTGACACTTTCTAAAATAAAATTGAGAATTTTTGTGGAAAAATTGAGAGAACCAATTCAAAGATACTTTTATTTTGGCTTCTACTTTGCTTATTTGTATCTTAGCCTAGAGTTTATTTTAGATAGTTTTCCATATTTTTTGTTCAAAGGGAAACCATTTTTTTGAATTTCTCAATCTTTCATGGATTTTGGGACTTTAGAAGCCTGTAATCCAGGATATGCTTGTTTTAGTACAGTTGGGCTGCTATAACAAAATATCATAGACTAAGTGGCTTATAAGCAACAAACATTTATTTCTTACAGTTCTGGAGGCAAGGAAGTCTAAGACCAATGAGCCAGTATCTTCGGTGTCTGGTGAGGGCTCTCTTGTTGATGTTGTGTCCTCACATGGCAGAAGAGGCATGGAAGCTCTCTGGGGCCTCTTTTATAAGGGTACCAATTCCATTAATGAGGACTCCACCCTCACGACAATCAGCTCCCAAAGGCCCCACATCCAAACACTATCATATTAGGGATTAGATTTGAACATATGAATTTGGGGAAGACACAGACATTCAGTGTATAATAATGCTTACATTATATTTTAAAGTTTTAACTGGCATAAAGTTACAGAATTAAAAAAAGAAAACACATCATAATGAACTATTTTGTAGATCATGGAGGACCCCAAGATCTCATTTTCAAAAGCACTTATTTACTATTTCCTTCTTATGGTAGAATATCATATATCCTGTATTATATGATTTAATAACAAGGTTGTACATGATTTAATAACAAGGTTTACAGCTTGTTATTTAATTTTTCATAAATGGAAAATGGCTAGCACTTTGCCTGCTGGTATCTGCTCTCCAAAATTTTTGATTTTAAAAAATGTCAACCAAAATCAGTTTTCAATTTGGATCTGCCATGTTGAGGATTCCTAGCCACTGTCTTCCTTCTGGCTCCTTCTAAGGAGAGAGCACAGCAGCAAATGTGGTGTGAGTTCCCTCAGAAACAAGCTGGTCCGAAATGTAAGGTAAAATGAGAATTCAGCTTGCCTGAGATAATGTCTCTGCTGGCCTCTGTTTCCTCCACCTCCTACATGGCTTTAAATTTCTACCTGCAGGAAATGTTGGGAGAAGCAGGCTTATTTAAAGATTTCCAGAGAGGGGAAAAAGCTTTAATGGGGATAGTTGAGATACATCCCCTAATAAGCAGCGGGATCTGGCTAGAGAAGAACTGAATAGATTTTTCTGCCGAGGAGGAGGAGAGGGGTAGAATGTCTATTCTGAGTCACATAATGGCTGTTGCTAGAGAGAAGTGCTTCTGGACAAATATCTGTTGGAGTTCTAAGGTGTTTACTCTGGAGTGTCTGTCAGACAGGTGATAGACAGGAGCCCTTACTTTAGTTCTCTTACTAATGTTAACAGTCTTATTTCTTTTTTTGCCCAACAAAAATTTTCTCAAATCTCTTTCTATTCTAGGGACACTTGCGAGTGGTGGTGGCCAGAGGGATTGATTAGGAGATGTGTGATGACAGTTATATGAGTGGAGTCCCAGGAATGCTTGCACTTAGAGGGCTTGGTGGCTACAGTCCCATCTGTTGTACACAAGGAGGACCAGAGAATTGTCAGGGGCCACAAGGTGTCCAGAGAGCTGCCTTCCTGTCCAAGCAGAGGCAGAACATTTTTCAGAAATAGGACATTAGTAAGGTTGTTTAAGATCTGACCCTTAATAATGAAAAATACCTTAGACTTGTGTAATGCTTACTATATTCTGGGTGCTACACACTTTACATATATTCATTCATTCACTCCTATGACAGCCAGTGAAGAAAGTAATTTTATCATTTTTTACAGAGAAAGCTGAGACACAATGAGGTTCAGTAACTTGCCCAAAGTCAAGTAGCTAGAAACTGGCAAAGCTGGGCTTTGAATCCAGAAAGTCTGACCAAAGACCGTGACTCTTTCACCACACTACACGGCCTTACTACCCATGTCTCAGTGATGGCTGCTTGATCAAACAGTTAACCAGTTATTCAGAGTCACTGACTTGAGCTAGATAGCAAGGACTGGGGGTGAGGTGAGGAAATGGGCAGAGGGGAGGCAGCAGCATGAGTTAAAGAAATAAATACTTGGAGATGAGATGGATGTTGTACCAGAAAGCAGGGCATCTGAATGGAGTGAAGGTGTTTTTTGCATGACATTTATGGGCTATCTCTGTACAGATACTCATGGGAATAGCACAAAGAAAGAAACCAGAGTTAGCTATCTGCAGCTTCTTGTCTGATCTTCTTTAGGCCAAAGTACATGAGTTGGTGCTTATTTTCATGGTTGTTACAGAATCTCAGATAAGAAATCTTTAATGGGTTATAATCTGAGTTCAAAATGTTCACATATTATGCCTGGCTAAAATCACTTTAAGTCGTTGGATGTTCTGATTCTGAAAAGGAACCAGATGTTCTCACTGCCCTTTGCTTGAGAAAAGAACAAGTTAGTCCCGGGTTAATGCCAGTTAGATTTTATAACACGCTGAGTCTCTGTCATTTGATAAGTTTCAAGATCGAATACTAGATAAATGACTGAGATCCTCTCCAACAAAATACATATGTTATTTTATCTTCAATCAGAAGCTTAGACTTCAGGAACAGGCCGCCAGCCATGTTGTTCTTACATTTCAAAGCCAGTTTGGAATTAGTCAAGGCTGATTGTCTATGTGATTGAAACTGAGGACCAGAAATGAAGCTTCGTACTTCTGTGTGGAAATAATTAGTGTCTCCTTCCATTCCTCATCAAATACCAACAAATATTTGTATGGTACTTTACAGTTGAAAAATCATAGCATATGATGTTGAGTTTGCTTTGCTTTTTCTTTACTTCATCTACTTTCCTTTAACCCAATTCCTGTTTAGAAAAAAAAAAGTGCAGCTCGCTGCCAGTGTTAATTTAATTTTACATAAACACTCTCTTTGAGGCTGAAGCAAATCTAACTGGTTTTCAATATGAAAATAAAATAAAAACTGTTCTTGGAGTTACTTCTACACAGAACTTGTCTCTAATCCTAATGTAACAGAAATGTATCTTAAATCACATTCATCAAATGAATCTTTGGCTAACAACTATTCCATTAACATCACCTGTAGGAATGTTACATTTTCTAGGATTTGACATTTTCAGCAATCTAGAATTACTACATTTTGTAAATGGAAATACCACTGTACTAAAAACAGAATGCTATAAATACAATGATGTCATTTGTTTCCAAAGACTATTGATCTACTAGAGCAATATGAAAATAATAATACAAGTGAGATATTTCATGACAAACTTTGGGAATAAAGTTAGGACTATAATTGGTGAGTTATCTCAGGGTAAATACTACAGCTGCAAGCACAGCCCCAGCCAGTATTCTCAGGGTAAATGGGAATCGGGTTAAACAATAGTTAAAAATATGACAGCAAAATTAGGCCAATTGACTTGGACAATTAAGATATAGGTATGGCCTTTGAATATTAAAACAAATAGAGAACAAAACCAGGTTTCGTCAGACTGATAGAAGGATAATTCCAAGTATGTAGTCTTTTTATGTTAATGTTACTTCACATCAGAAAATTCATCTTAAAACTGCCTACTGACTCGTAATAGTAAATAAAGAGAAAAATACCAGGAAATGAATGATAAAATTACTACAAGTTTGACTTGAAAATTTTTCTAGTAGAAATGTCTTGATTAGCAACTGGGATTGGGGATACGATGGCTATATACCTTATTTTCAGTTCTTGACTCAAAGACATAAATGTTGTTTCTTGATTTGAGATGCTGGGCAAATAACTTGGTCTCTATGTGTCTCATTTACAAACTTGTATTCTCTGACCTGACCTCTAAAAGAAGGTTACTGCTGAGGGCCAGCTGATAATAATGCTTATAAAGAACAGCCAAAAGTGCAGTGCTGTGTAAATGCTAAACACAAATGATGATGATACAGAGTGGGAGGGGAGGTATGCTGCCTCCTTTGCCTAACTGAGCTATGTATAGTTTGACCTACAGGAAAGTCATTTTATTTGCAGGTATGTGAACAAATGTGTATGCATTTAAAATATCACAGTATATAGACTTAATCTTTTACATTGTGTTTTTATTTTTATCTCAATGTCTTTAATAATAAGAATTTTTAGATATCAGGTCAGTAACATATTCAGATTTGTAAAATGAAGTCATTTTTCTGCACAAACTTTTTCCTCTTGTATCTGAGCTTGGATTTATGGATAGATGGAAACACAGAGTTTTTCTTGTCATTAACCAACTTTAAAGAAAACTTTAGTTTAATAGGCTGTAGCTGAGTGCTCCCAGCCCAGTCAGCCTCTCTCTGCTTGAGCGCAGACAAGAGTAATTCACTCTCAGTGGGAAGCAGAAAGGGCATGTACTATTTTCCTAAGAAACCAAAGTAAAAGCTGTATGTCTGACAGGCAGTGACACTCCCCACCCCACTCCCAATGGTGGCCGTGTAGCAAGTCTGTTGAGAACATTTCCCACTGTTATCACTGAAGTGTGTGGATTTCATTCCCAGAGGACTACTCCCTGCAACAGTCTTCCTGGTTTGACTGCCCTGCCAATAAGATCTCATCCTAATTTTGCACTCATCTGTTACTTCCTGGAAGAGGGTCAAACACCATAAGGGAGAGCAAGGCTATTTGTAGCCAAGTCCCAAATATTGTAGAAAATGAAGATTCGATTTCCTCATGAAAAGACTCATTTCTCACTTAAAAACTTAATTGGACTGTATGATTTTTAGTTCTTTCAAATTCTGCAACATTTGGTTTTGTTCCATGAAAAATACTGGGAAGCCAAACTGTAAAGAAGCATCCCATTTCTCAAATGCTCTTAAAGTTAGGACAAGATTTGTCTGGCATGGGCATCACAGTGTTTGGCAATGTTCAAAACCAACTCCTATTTTTCTGTCCTTATTGGAAAATACATCTGGGCTCAGAACTTTGAATCTGAGGAAGTCATCATCTATTGTTTCACCAATATTTTTTAGGGAGAAACATTTCATCTATTGTTTCTTTCTACTTGGCACTTAGCCTTGGAGACCATGTGAAGAAAGTCATGGACCTCCATTGCAATGTGGAGTCTGCTATGAGTCTGTAACCAACATGATCCTTTATAGAATGCATTTTTCACAAGAAAATGCAGCGCGAAGTTTGTCTGCCAGTCATGGTTTGTCCTTTATTGTGGATAGATGTAGCCTCTGGCATTTCCTTTCTGCCTATCTATCATCTGTGATTAGGGCAAACTGCTCAGTGTTCATCTAGCATTCAAAAGTAGCTAGAACAAATTGCAACTTCTTCCAATCCTCAGAGTTCCTACTAGGCAAGGCACTCTCTCAGGTGAAGAATTCATGGCTCCCCTGCAGCTTTGGTGGAGAAATTGAGAAAACATGTGTAAACACATATGAGCATACTTCTGAGGGCCTTTGTCTTTTCTCTCATTTATACCTCTTCTAAGTTTATCTCTTCTAAGTGTGAACCTGCAAAATAGAGACCATATCTAACTGTACATTATGTAATATCATTGCTGGCATTTGATGTGTTGTCTTTTACAAAGAATAAGAACTATAGACCAATTTTTGGTGCAAGTTAGAGTCTTCCTAGAAAAAGAAGTAATAAATAGGTAGAGATATTCTTAAGAGTTTCAAAAGGCTACAAAGCTCTCAGAGACTTTCATTTTCCTGGCATTTATCTTTTTCTCCCCTCCCCATTTTGGGTATTATTTGATTTACACCAATAAGCAGGAGTGAAGACTGTTTCCACCTGTGCAAATTCTACTGCGTGTGGATAAAGGACATAGTTTCTAACATAGACTGCATGGAGTTCCAGCTTTGATGAGTGGTACTTGAATGAGCCCTTTGATCTTGCTCCATTTCTAGGGATCTGTTTCCAGACACCTGACAATAAGCTCACTCAGCAGAAACAGCCTTCAGCTTCATTTTCCTCTCACCCAGGGAAGCCATCAACCATGCCCTTTCATCTCTTCCACTAAAGTCAGATTGCGTCTCCGACTTGTGCTTGCTGAATTGATATTAGGGCTCTAAAGTTCCTCACTCTTTGCATTTTTACTCAAATGAAGCAGCTGTCGCTGGACTTCTGATGGAATTAAATGAAATGAGACTCAAATTCAGTAACTCCTTAGAGAGGTATGGTGCCTGGGGAGGTGTGAAAGGCGGGGGAGTGGGCAGGGTATCTAACAAAGCCCGGCTCTTATTTCCACCCACTGCTTTCCCCCCAGGTTAACAAATCCCAGTGCTGAGCACAACTGAAACACAGAGGACGTGATGCACAACTAGGACATGGGACTGTCAGGCAGTGGATGGTGCAGATAAAACTAATAGTTGGAAAAGAAAAGTGACTAACTCTGGGTAGTAAGGAAATAAGTGCTAATTCCGAGGTTCAGAAATATAGAACATATCTGCATGAAAAATCTTTCTGGGTTAAATTGAAAAGAAAAAAGAGCAAAGATTTAGCTATTTTAATATATAGTTATAAACTCCTTATTTAAAAGGGCCTTTTTGAACATCTTACTCATGCTGTTAAATCATAGGATTTAATATTGATAAAAGAAATTTCCTAGAAAAGGAACACACCAGATTATATGTTGTCAAATAAACAGTACATTAGGGGAAATTCCTTGATATAGGTGTTAGAATAAAGATGACATTTTAGTAGTCCAGAACACTTGATGACTATTTAAATGATATAGAGAATTCACCCAAAGGGAAGAAGTAAAAGGAGAGATCACTGGAAAGGCCTGGACAGGAAAGAGGCAATGATAATGGCCATCAGGTGCCAACTGTGAGCTTTTATTTCTAAATAAATGATTTCATGGATTTTTTGAAGGAGAGGTACAATTATCTTCATTTTACAGATTATGACACAGCATCAGAGAGGTAAAGTAATTTGTTTAAAGCTTTCCAGTTAATCAGTGGTACAGCTGGCTTTTGAACTGGGGCAATTAGATCCTTTCCTCTATGCCACACTCCCTTCACTTGGGCTGGACCTGAAAGATGGATGCAATTCAGTTATAAGGTAGAGCAGCTTAGGAAGGGCACTGGACTTAGAGGAGGGAAGTGGCCCAGGAGAGGGAAAGGTGAATGGACACTGTCCCTCACCATGCACATCACCCTGCAGTAATGGAGAGCAAAAGGGAAACCAGTCTAATGCTGAGTGTCCAGCCCAGATCCCTGAACACAAGTCCACTGACACTGAATGAAATGCTCTTTTCACTATGTTTTAGCAATAAAATATTTTATTCCACAGTCAGAATAAAAGATAGTAAGTCTTAAAATGCAAAAGCATAGCACATTGTAAATGAATTTGCTGTTGTATAAAAGAAGCATGAGAGAGGAGAGTTTGAAAGCTAAGGACACTAAACTAAATCCTTGAAGCAAGATATGGAGAAACTAAAGACAATAGCATCTATCCCCTGGTTTTACCCCCTAGTTTTTTTAAGTGGTTGTGTGTGTGTGTGTGTGTGTGTGTGTGTGTGTGTGTGTGTGTGTTTGTGTCGGTGTGCAGAGGGTCAAAACCCGGGTCTCCCAGAGATACTACCTGTCCAGTTTGGCTCAGGCCAACCTACTTTTCGAGGGCAGAATTAATTATTTCTGCTTTCTCTATATTGTTGTCACGATTTACTATTATTTTTGATTACACAGCTCCCAAACAGCTTACATCTTTCTGTCTCTGGAAGCACCAGGTTGGCTAACCCAGGTTCTGGATTGGCCCCATCTTAGCAAGAAATATTGAAGATGATTCTGACTGAGATGAAATTTTTGTCACACTGTCCAGGCCTGATGTGTACCAGTTTTCCTCTGAATATCTGAGTTGCAAGTCTCTCTCATTCCTGAGCATTTACTTGCTTGCGTGCATTTTCTTTCAGCTTTTTATTCATAATCTCCAGGTAGTGGAGTGAGTATGGGATCAGGACAGACCTGGACTGACATCTCACCCCTATTCTTTATAAGTGATTTTACTTAATTGCTCTGAGACTATTTTCACCGAAATAAGTGCTATTTATTGCTGCAGAACTTCAGACTGCTGTCTGTGTTTTGGAATCTGTGTGTATTGAAGAGAAGTTTCTAGGAAAAAGAGTGGATAACTTAGTGCAAAACTATCAGTCTCTTGAGAGAAATGACTCTGTATGCTGGGAAAAGCTCACCTTCCTTCTGGATACAGGCCTTTCCTCCCATCATAGATGGAAGAATCTCTCTGGTGACAGAATTCCGCACTAGAGTTAATGTATCAAAAAAACGGCCAGGGTCTAACCAGGGGATGGACACCTGCAAGGGTGATGTGATCACTCTGGCCCTGCAGACTTGATTTAGCAGAGATGCCCACAGCTCCAGTGAGCTGGTTAAGCTGCTGTGCCAGCTCCTTATCACTTACCAGTCCAGGCAGGCTTCGCTGGGCAGAGGAAGGACTGCTGAGTTACATCAGACATAAATGAATCAATACAAACCAATTCCTTCACAAAAGAAAACCTAATTAGTCACACTGCTGCCCAGATCAACTGCTTCTCTCAGCAGCTGACATAAAACTGTACTCTAACTTCCATTGATGAAAAATACATAACTATTTTGTTATTGCCAAGTTTAAGACTTGCCAACTTTGTTTTCCAAAACCCAATTAATAAAGGAAACTAACTATGATCTTAGAAAGATTTTCACAATTTAAAGAAAAGTCAGGCTTTATGTTAGGGAATAGAGAGTAAGTTCACAGAGGTTGATGACCTAATTAGCAGTGGGTTCTTGCTTGGCTACCTTTGCAAAAGGGAGATGCAGAACTAGGGATGAAAGTGAGCGATGTGACACTGTGGTACTCCCTAGAAGATGTTGCAACCCATCTCTAGTTTCTGGGAAGAACAGCACTTCCCATGTGCCTTTCCTGCTAGTAGATGCTTGTATCACTGCAGGAACCCTAAAGAAGTCAAAGGCCACATGATAAGGAAAATTCAGTTCTTCATTCATTCATCATTCATTGTTCTTCCCAATGACCCCCAGCAACCAAAGAGATTGCTGCCTTTTAGGGTCCATAGAGAGCATTTATTACTACACTGACAACTCAGATGCTGTGAGTTCAAATTACCTATGAAAGGTGGTAGGTACCGTAGATAGTTGAGTGTGCAGGCTTAGAGTCAAACTGCCTGGGTTCAAATCCTGGCTCTGCCATTCACTAGCTGTTTAGCCTTGGACAAAATGCTTTATTTCTCTATGCTTAAGTTTCCTCACCTACAAAATGGAGCCGATACTGTAATTTCTTAGATCTAAGATGCTACCATTCCTTTAAAGAAAGTAAGGGGAAAAATGCTGCCATTCAAACTATGACACAACATTAATTGTCAAAATCATCCATTTTAGAGATGTTAAAACAAACAAACAAAAGGATATAATCAGGGAAATGGGATAGCACCTATCTCATGGTACTGATATGAAGACAGAGATAATTCATATAAATATTTAGCATTTTGTCTGTCACACAGTCAGTCCTGATAAACGATTGCTACTATTTTACTACCAGAAGATCATAGTTTGGGTAATTTCAGTGAATAATTTAACCTTTTGGGCTTTATTCTCTTAATCTTTAAATGAATGAATAGCCATATGTTCCTGCCACCCAGAATTGGGAAGAAAAGCTAATTAAAAAATGTTTTTAGGTCTTTAGCAGCTCTAAATGTGAAACACTATTAGCATCTTCTGTTATTCATTTCTGTGTCTGAAAAGGGATCAGGAAATACACTCTATATTTTCTAAGTGTATATTAATTTAGTTGGAATTCTAAGGCCAATTAAAACTTTCAACTTGAAGTATTTATATTTCTATTGTAATTATTGAAAAAGAAATTTAAATTTTTTCTTTATCCTTCTCAATATAACTCTGATTTTTCCTGAATTGTTTTGTTTTATACTAAGAGGGGAAAGTTTACCTTAATATAGTATCTCCATGTTAGACAAACCTAAAGAAATAATACCTACAAAATTTTGCATATCTTTTAACTCCCACAGGAAGACTAGCAGAGTTAATTTCAGTTGTCTTGTTTAGGGAAGAAAGGAAAATATATTCCAGATTATTGCAAATGATCACTAAAAACAAGGGAAATTCAAATACTAGTTGCATAGAACCTTACTGTTGAATCCCATTTTGAGTAGCAAGGAGCTAGACCAATAGGGTCAACTTGTGTGAGAGAAGTTCAATTTAATTCAACTGAGACTTTTAGTATGAAGCAGGTATAGTATGAAACCTTTAATATGAACCTTTGCATAAGTGATAGAGATGCATAGAAATTTAGAGGAAGCTCTTGTACTCTCAGAATTTGTAGTCTGATAAGAAATAACAATACAGTGTGATAAATACTATATAGGAGTGACATGGGATTGGTGACTAACTCTGCCTGGATAAGCAAAGGAAGGCTTTAAAGGTTGTATAGAAGTTTACAAAAACTACAAAGAGAAGTTTGCAAAACTATGGGTGAATAACTTGGACTCCAGGGTGGTTGGAGGGGATGGCATTCACTGCTCTCATAGGAGGGGAGCAAGAATGAGAAAAGCACATGACCGAGACTCAGAAGACCTGGAGTTTGGCCCGAGCTTTCAAAAAACTGCCTTTGAAAAGAATTAGATCAGGTTATTGTATTATATAACATACTATACCCCTCATTTTCCTCATGTTTATGGAAGTAAGATAGAGAAGTATACCAGCATGACATAGGAGTCAGGGTGCATGAGTTCAGTTCCTGACCCTGAAAATTACTAGCTGTGTGATTTGGGGTGTTATTTAACCCACGTTTCCTCATTTGGAAAATGAGAGTGTAGTAATATCTACCTATAAGGTTATTTTTATAAGTTATGCATGTGCCACCTATCAAGCCCACAATAAATATCTGTTCTTATTATTTTATTATTATTTCCATTATATAATTCTGCATTTCAATATTGATTGTGTGACACTTTTGTTAAGAGGATTATCATTAATGGATACATTTGTCCTATAATTTGAGGCAGCTTAGCATGGTGGTAAAGAGCATGAACTTGGAATAGGAACGTATGAAATTTAGTCTGTATCTGCCACACGATAGCTGTGTGATCTTAGGCAAGTTGCTAACCTTTCTGAGCCTCACTTTATTTATCGTTAAAATAAAAATAATGAGAACATCTACCTCAGAGGGTTGTTGTGAGAATTAAATGAGGTGATGCATGTAAAGTGCTTTGATGAGTGCCTGGCACATATTAATGCTTCTACAAGTATTTGTTATCATTATTATTATTATCATCATTTTGATTTTCAAATTATAAACTATTTGGGAATTATAAGGTACACTCCATGGAGAAGTAGCTGCTTCTCCATGTCAATGACTTTGTTCAGACCACAGGGCAGTCCTGGAAGAGACAGTCCTATATTTAGTCAGGTTACACATGGTGTGTCCTGTAGGCCAGAGAAGCTGTGGGACTGTGGCTAGCCTCTGAAATGTATCCCCTGAATTAAATGGGATGTCTTTCTCCTCCAGATTCTGTGTGGGAGGCTTATACATTTGGTTTGGTAATGAGTTTGCTTTTTGAGCCAAAGAAGAGGACAGAATAAAAGAAGAGAGAAGGCATAAGAGGTAATCATAGAAACCTGGAAGCTTAGATCCTCCAAAATGAAAAAGGAGCCTGCATTTCTGCAGAAAAAAAGAAACAACTAACAATCTCAAAGTCATTATAATTTAACTTTGAGATAGAACAAAATGACAGTAATGTGACTACCGAAGCCTGTTTTAACTATAAGCAGGACAAAGGAGTGGAAATAGAGTGTGTTAGCAGGAACGTAAAGATAACCTCCTCACTTAACAGGCAGTGCATACATTAGTGCACGGATGTCCTGTTAAAGCTACTAAATCTTTCTAAAGTGCCATTTTCCTTTCTATGGCAAGTGATTAAGAAATCTTTGTTGTGTTTTTACTTCAACAAAATTCTTAGAACCTTTTAAGACACACGTTCTCTGTAGTTAGAAGTTTGCACTCATGACAGTGTTAACAGATAGGAAGTCATGATGAATTCAGGGGGCATATTATAGTCTTGCATAGCTCAAAAGAGTAAAGTATGAATTCATCTAAGCTTTTTCCTTAAAAAATTCCTTTTGTGTTAGACAGTTGTAGAAGATTAGAAAAATAGAAGCATATGAGTCCTTTATTTTCCCACTGACTGACAGTGTCAGTTTCTTTGCTTTTCCACGTGTCTGTTATTACTATGATTATCACTATTATCATCTTTCCTTGATTTTTCCCAACTGAGAAGTGCAAATTATCCTTAGTATCATATTGTGAGACAAAAGTCTAGATACTAGTGTTTGCCTAGATTCATTGCATAACTTGGGAACTTTGTAATTTGATCTTAGGTATTAGAGGAAGTCAGTGTCCATAGTTATTTAATTTAAATCTTTTAATACACATAATCCTAAGAGTTTTGAAGAATTTCAGTGGATCTGAAGAATTTTTAAAATTTCAAGACAACTGAATTAATTCACTAAAATGTACTTCAAGATGATTTCAAAGGGCAGCTGCACAATTGCAAAGCAGAGGCGCCACTCAGTAAATGTCATTAAGTCAATCACATTTATTGATTTCAAATGAGAGTATATAGCTCTGTGTATAGAAAAATGCAAAAGAAAGAAGACGCTTTTTTTTTCTTTTTGCCTTTCAGGTGCTTACTCTGTCTTTTGGCATCACTACCTTACGTGTACAATAAAGTAAAAGATAGTATAGATAAGGTGACCAGGACCAATGCCCCTTGCTGCATCTTTATGACCTTGAGAAAATCCCTTAAATTCTTGTAGGTTTAAGTTTTCTCATGTGAAAATAAGAGAGTTAGAAAAGATATTTTCTAATATTTCTTTCAACTCTAAAGTATATGGTTCTGAGTGAATGCAAATTAGCGTGGTGTGAACGAAATGCTTTGTTCACTTATTCAGCAACACTGAGAGCATCCTAGGAGCTAAGTACTCTAATGGGGATGCGGATGTAAAAGCCAGGAGCATTTGGTTCTGCTTCCAAGAGGCTCTCAAAGTAAGAGACAAGATTGACCAATAAGCAATTACAATACACTGTGTTTGGTGTGACTCCCCACCCTATTCCAGACTAAATTGGTGGGAGTCCGGAGGAGGGCAGGGCTAGCTCTGGCATTGGGCAGGACAGCCATCCAGGCTGTGGTGGTGGTATATTTGATAAGCTCCAAAATATAAGCAAAAGTTTATCAGGTAGAGAAGAGAGGAGAATGCCCCTGGCAAAAGGAGTAGCACTGACAAGGCATATATCCTGTGCTTGAAGGGTTAACTCAAACATAGATATCAAGAGTGGAAAGTAATATGGAGACAAGGGGAATTATTTGAGACCTGATTGTGAAAAGCCTTAAAAGTCATTATTCCAAGGGTATTGGGGAACCATGAAGAATAGGATATGTGATTAGATTTCTTTCAGAATGTTCACTCAGATGGCACTGTAGAGTCTGAATAGAGGGAGGCTCGAGGGTAGAGGAATATCTTAGACTATTTTGATGGTCTATGGGAGCAATGATGAAGGCCTTACCCAAGGTTGTGACAGTGGGAAAAGGGAGAAAGGGACACATTTGACAGATGGCTCAGAGACTGAAGCAGTAGAATCTATTTATTCATTTACTCAACAAGTTTTTATTTAGTGCTTGCTATGTGTCAGTGTAGGCCATGAAGAGATTAAAAGTACTGCTGAAATGCTGATAGGAAGTGGTCAAAGTGAAATGGAATGAAGTAGTACTGGTTGAGTGGGCTTCCTGGAAGAGGTGAGATCTGACCTAGGTTTCCAAGAGGAAAAAAAAAAAGAGATGTGAATTTGTAGAAAGAGGCAGGGAACATTTTAGCCTAGCCAAGGCCTTGTGAGAAGGCAAGAATGAGGAGATGACCAGCAGGTAGGCTTGACTGACAAAGAGAGTCTTTTGTTAATGTGGAAAAAAATGTAGAGATAGGAGGCATTTGCATGAGAAGACTGAGTAGAAACATCTAAATCTGATGTGCTAAGCTCAGAGAACCACTGTAGGTTTCTAGAAGGAGAGGAATTGTGTGGTAAAATAGAAAAAATGATGAAATTAGTGCTCGTAGATCTGGGTTATGCCATTAAATAACGGAGTCAACATTCAAATCACCGAATATCTTCAAAGCGCATTCTGTATTTGTGTAGTTATGCTGGGAACCAAAAAGGCATTTAGATAGGAACGTAGCCAAGAGACAGCTATGGTAGTCAGTTTGAAAATGCTTGTGAAGAGCAAACCATGGATCAACCATGATATAGACACTGAGAACAAGAAGAATAAGAAATGGAAGAGAAATTGAATTCCCGGGCTGCTGGGCACGTGGAAGCAAGGATACTGTCCAGGATGAGCTGGATCCAGTAAGTTCTCACTTAACATCGCTGACAGGTTCTGTGACTTTAAGTGAAAAGATATATAATAAAACCAATTTTACCATAGGCTAATTGATATAAACAAGAGTTAAGTTTCTATACATCTCATCAACGTTATAACAAAACAACGCTGAACAATGTTATATGAGGACCTGCTATACTTGCCTTTACTTTCTTCCTTCTCATCTCACCCCACTTCTGCCTCTGTATGTGGCCTTGCTGGGTTTGACTCAATAACCAAAAGGATGATGGGTATCCAGAAATATTTCCTATCAAAGGCTTGGATTATGTGCATACTTTCTTGAATAGTGATGGAAGTCTCAGGTATGAAAAGATGAAGTTTGGACAGCATCATGACATCCAGCCCCTCAGGTGCTTTGGGCACCAAGGGAAACTGCTAAGAACAGCTTCCCCTGCTTCTGATCTTGGGTGGCTGCCCTTCTGCTTCTGGCATTCTTGGCCAAATAAGTCAGGAATGTAACTTTATAGATTAAGTGGATGTGGTTTCTCCAATTTAAACCTATCTGAATGCTTCACCAGCCATCAATGAACTTATAGTTTAATAGAAAGACAGACATATAAACAAATAAAGTACAATGTGACAAGTGATCCTTATTTCTGCAGACTGGCAGGGTGGTCATAGAGGACCTGAAATAAAACAGGTGACTCTGCCTAATTTGGCTACACCCTATTTTAGCAACCCAGCAATGGAGCTTCTTTCTGTTTCCTCCTAAAATATTATGCTGAGTCCTGACAAGTGGAGGTGCCCTAAATGCCCAGGACAAAATGTGCTTTCCTGGCCTGGACAGGGACTTGAGACAAGGGAAATGTGTTTTTTTCTTGCCCACTACAAAAGTAACCCTGGATTTTCCTGCCTAGAGTTACACTGACCAATCTGCCTGTATGCTTTCTCATCTTTCTCTGTCCTGGCCCTTCTTAGGCTGCTGTTCTGAGGGAAGCTGATTGATGAAAATAACCTTTCTTTGTCTTCTGTAGATACCTGCCTAGAAGTGAAGCACCAAGCTGGATAAGCTGCAGACCTGGGCTCTGTCATTATTTAGATATGAAAATTAAGACAAGTCATTTATCTTTTTGGGTGTAATGTTCTCACCAGTTAAAAATGAACTATATATTTTTTTTACACAAAATGCTAATATGAGGATAAAATATTATTTGAGAAGATATTTTTGCAAAATAGAGAATCATTAAATACAATGTATCATTTAATTATTAATCTTTCTATAGCTTTTTCTAGCCTCCAGTATCTACTATCCATTTTTAGTTACATCAGCTTTCTTAAAGGATTCTGTTTAAATTTTTCAATTACAGTCAAACTACTGATAGGCAACCATAATTTATATTCTTGCTGAGGGACACCTGAAGTCAGCTTTAACTCTTAACTAGGTTTCCAAAGCCAGATTTATATTTCTTTTTTAAAAAGGGAAATGAAAGCCTCAATAAAAAAGGTGTCTGGCAACTGGATAAAAGAAGAAATTTCTTTCAGGCTTTCCAAGAAGACAGAATGGGAGTCTTGAAATATAAATTACTTTTTAATGGTGTCTTGGAAAGGTGTTATTCTCAACCATCTGCCTCTCTTACCCCTATTCCTGAATATGGTCTGTGCAAGCAATTAAACCATTGTGTGTGTTTAAATTGAATAAAAGTATAGATAATGTAGGAGATGGAAGAAACCTCAGAGATGTCCTGGTTTATCCATCTATTTTATGAAGTAGGGAAGTGGGATTTAGAACAAGTATGAGATTTCCCCTTGATCTCCAGCTTTTCAGTGCTGAGTCAAGGTCAAAACCATGGTTCTTAACTCCCAGCCCAGGATCTCCACCACTAGGCCAGAGGTGTGAGATACAAGCACAAATAATTATACTCTAGGTGGACAGTGGTATTCTAAGTATTGTACCATTGGTGGAAAGGGTGATATAAGCAGTCATAAGTGGGTCATCACTTTTTGCCCATACTGTCAAAGGGTATTTGGGTTTGAGAGCTTAAATGGCACGTCAGATGTTCACTTTGGAGATAAAACTTTTGCTGTATTGAATTTGAATTGTGCCCATTCCACAGAGAAGGGACAGTTGGTTGGTTTCCTTTCTCCTACTCAGAATTGCTCTAGTTATTCTGATCTTTCTGATCTGTTTTGGGCCCTCCCTCATAGTTTGCCCCAGTAGAAAACCTGATAGCTTTCCTGGAGGGTCAGGTTATGGAAAATAAGAGTTCCTAGCAGGAGGGAGAATGTCCTTTCGGTCAGACCCCATTATAGTAAACTCCCAGTGACTGTCTAAACTCCATTGGGTTAATATAAATCAACCCCACTTGAGTTATGTATGTCAGTGCCTGAGGCTTAGTAATTGTTGTTTCACATGTTCTCACTAAGATGGAATGCTTTCTCCTCCTCCATCTTTCTCATAGAAATGAATTCATGATAAATCCAGAAGTGGAGTCTACTTGTGAAACAAGAACCTGCTCCTGCCTCTAGCTCTGCCTCTCCGTCTTACACTTCTCTGACATGGTACATGGCTCTCCGTCCTTTGTAGTACAGGACCTGCCACGTGGAAACTTACTCTGCTGCCTCCTAGGAACCCCTCTCTGGTGGACTTGGTGGCCAGAAGAGTCTTCCCTGGAGCCTTGAGTCATGCCTCTGTGGTGGATTTTCAGGGGATTATTTACAGTGAGTTAATACAATCTCCAGATAGGGTAGGGCAGTGACTCCTAGGCTAGTGGAATTGAAGTGTTAAGAAGTTCTATATATGGGAAATTTTGGCACACAGAATTAGAGTCCTAAAGCAAGAAGGGGTATTAAGATTAGCTAATCAGTGGAGATGATTTGAGTGTCAGACACTTTGGGATCTGGCCGCAACACAGGATCAGTGGGGAGGCAAAGGATTGGCAGAGGTAAACATGTTTGTTCATGAAGACCTAGCAATGCAGAACTGAGGAAGAAGGCAGGAGAAAAGAGGAGGCCGGTTCTCTGTGGCCCTGGGAGATGAAGTGACTTGGCTAAGGACACAGGGGTAGTTCTCTTTTCTTTGTTACAAATCAGGCAGATCTGTTTTTTAGAGAAGTTGGTTTGAGGAGGTGAGGAGAACTAATTTTCATTAAATGAGTCAGAGTGAAGCCAGATGTTTGCAGCTGGAGTTGGGCTGTGTGATTCCTACCACCTGCTGCTGCCAATTTGTTCCTGGGTTGACCATCTGAACTTTTGCCTACAAAATGAAGCAGTGAAACACTCCTGCATATCCAGTGACCGTTAGTGTTTGAAAGTTCCAGTTATTCATATCATTTGCACTCTGAGTCCTGGACCATTTGAGAACTAGGCATAAGAGTCCAAAAGGGTTCAGGGCACCTGCTTTATTCCAGTCCCAGGAGAATGTGACTCAGACACCAGGGAGAATGGACTTCATAGTCTTATCTGTCTGAATTGAACTTCTGACCCCACCAGCGCCAGGGCAGCTGGATTCCACAGGAATAAAGGTAGACCTTTAAGGCATGGAAAAGTCTGGAGTGTAGAGACTCCTTGAGGCCTGTGCAGGCTGGATCCAAAAGAGAGCCGGTGAGAGCTAGTCACATGCTCAGAATACTTCTTTCTATTGGCAGGTGGGACATAATGTGGAATATGTAGATGTTCCAATTTTAAGACCTGATTTAGGAATAGGAGGAGAAAGTAGATTCTCTACATCCATCCTCTCCTTCTCAGCGAAACCTGATTTTCTCTGTACCTCAACCACAGTCCCCACTTGCTGCCATCCCCGAGGCTGTCTTCTACTTGTGTTGTTTCCCCTCAGCCCACACAGTGCTGAACAGAGTGGGATTCTCTGCAAATCCAGGTTCAGATCTTGGCTTACATCTTGGTGAAACTGGGTCAATCTATTTCAGCAAGTATTTGTCCTAGGTTTCTGTCTCACTTTCCTGAGACAAGGATTTGGATGCCAGGACTTTATTTGGGCCTAGATGCCAGGAGGCACCAGTAGCAGAATAGGGAAGTGAGACAGAGAACAGAGGCAGCCAGTAATGGCATGTTATCAGGCACCCATTTGGGCCACTGGAGTTTATGCCCCTGGAGAACTCTCTAGCAAATGTTTCAAAAAGATGGCTCTAGTTCTCCCAGCCAAAGTGAGGAAGCCAGGTGCTTACTCACATTTCATCACTCATCATTTGAGGCTGCTTTTCTAGCACTTCCAGCCTGCGATGCACATGATATTCATCTTGCGCTTTTTTCAGTAAACCCAACCTAGCAGTTAGGTGTGAGCCACTCACCAACTTGTGGTTTGTCGCTGCTTTTTTTGTTGTTGCTTTCATCACAAGAGGTTTTCTGAGTGCCCCTCTCAGGTAGGGTGTACTGCATCAGTCTTCAACAGTTCAACCACTTGTGCTGACAACTTACACTCCCCCTATAAGGAGCCATCAACCTCTGGCATATATAAAAAAAACAACAGCCTCTAACAATGCTCCATAACTGTCTTTCTAACTGGATGGGGTCTTATAGACACTGTCAAGAGGGAATGGCAGGTGCTACAGCACTTTAGACACTCCAGAAAATGCCTGCTACTGTGGAGCTACTGACCTCATTTTAGGCAGTGACTAGTTGAGAGTGAACTGGCTTCTAACAAGTTTCTCCCTGAGTTTGGGATGGATCCTACCTGCTTTCTACTTAACCATTCAGAATGCTGGCAAGGACACCTGGACTTCCTCTTGGACCACCTCACCTCTTGAGGCCACTCTCTGGCTCTTCCCAGGATAAATGGGAAAGTGAATCATGAGAAGGCTCCTGGGAAGGCTGCATGTCAAGAGGAGTCATCACCTGAGTTCCCTGGCTTCTGTCCTGTTTCCTGCCCTTAGTCATTTACACTCTGCTCAGACATCCTGGGAGGCCCCCTTGGCTGGTCTTAAATTTCTCCTCTGGTACCTCTGTAGTGTAGGACTCACCACGTGGTAACTTACCCTGCTGCCTCCTAGGGCTGATTCCTTGGTTGTCTTGGTGGCAAGTGGGGTCCCCCCTGGGGCCTTGAGGGTCTGGCCTCTGCTGAGGTGAGGCAATGGATTTTTAGGGGATTATTTGCAAGTTATGCTAAACTTAGAGACAACCCTGTATGAAAATATTTTCTAGGTATATGTCATGTATCTTCAAGGACAGGCCTCTTCATTAGTTTTCCTCTTTCCTGATGCGAATGAAATAGTTTTGGGAGTTCAAATTTCAGTCTGCATAATTCAGGTGAGCAAAAGTAGAACTCTATTTCTCTTTAACTAAACACTTGATATGAGTTGAATTTTGTCTTTCAAAAAAGATATGTTGGAGTTCTAACTCCTAGCACCTCAGAATAGAACCTTATTTGGACATAATCTTTACAGAGGTAATTAAATTAAAATGAGTTAATGAGGGTGGGCCCTAATCCAACATGACTACTGTTCTTACAGTAGGGAGAAATTTGGACACAGACATGCACACAGGGAGAACACCAGGTGACAATATAGGCAGAGGTTAGGGTTATGCTTCTACAATGCAAGGAACTCCAAAGATTGCTGGCAAACCACCAGAAGGTGGTGGGGAAAGCATGGAACAGTTTTTCTCTAACAGCCCTCAGAAAGAAATAACCATGTTGACACCTTGATCTTGATTTTCTAGCCTCCAGAATTAAAAGGGAGGGAATTGTGGGAGAGTAGATTTCTGTTGTTTAAGCCATCTAATTTGTGGTGCTTTGTTATGGCAGCTGCAGGAAACTAATACAGCACTTAAATGTTTTCTTAAAATGATGGTGATAAACTTAATCTTGCCAATTCAAAGCAAATTTGAGAGTCTTCAGCAAAACGTTTTCTTCTGAAGAAATACTCAGGCAATTCAGATTTTTCTCTCCCCTCCTGCCCTTCTTTCCAGGCTGTGGCCCTAGACACAAGTGTCTGTCTTCTTTGGATTCTGTTAACATGTCTCTGTTTCTCTTTGTTGTGTTGGCTGTAAATGTTTTGTGTCTACTGCTAAAGTATCAACTCCCCACACCATTCCTGGTATCAGATCACTGTATCAGTTCACTTGGCTTCAACACTTTCATCTTAACTGTGAGGCTTAGCCAATTCTGCCAGCTCATTCACAGCCTCATCTACACCTGTCTTGAGAGAGATAGGTGCCAGGTGGGGTCAAGCAGGGTCAGGAGAACCTTTCAGATATTGTCCTGAGCCTCTCTTTGAGGCCATAGGCTACTAGGGCAGAGAGACGATGGTCCCAGGATATACTTCTGTCATCTCAGACCTATCCTATCACCACTTTGCCTCTGGTCTGGCTGCGCATGTGACAAGAGACTTCTTGTGAGGGAGTTCAAATTTCAGTCTGCTCAGTGTCATCACTGCAGCAACTGGAAACTGGAAACATTCTGAAAACTCCTCAGTGAGAGAATGATCAAATAAGTGAGGGAGTATCCATATTATGGAATACTATGCAGCTGTTAGTATGAGAGACCTGCCCACATGGAAAGATCTCTAGGACGTGTTATGTTGTAGAACAATATGTATGATACAATTCCATTTTTGTAAAAACAAAACTGTTTATGTGTATATGGATGCATGGGCGCAGAAAATCCTGGATGGACATGTATCTGAGTGTTAACAGTGTTATCCACAGAAGACATATGGATTGAGAGGGGAGGCAGAATGTAAAAGGGGAGATTTACTTTTTTCTCAAAATCTTTTTGTATTATATCAAATAGTAACAGAACTGTGTTAATAAATTATGAAATTTTGATATGTGACCCCTCCATAGCATGAATCATATCAAAAATGGCCTGGCTATTCTCTTTTCTCAGTGCCTCAAAAAGAACCTCTTCACTCTCTTTATTAGGTTCCAAAAGGATCAGGCATACCTGTTGGCTTTCACTGAATCCACTGAATCCTCCTTTTCACTCAGTTGTTAGCATAAAACTTTAATGAATAAATAAAGGACCAGAAAATATAGCTCCCAATTGCCCTCCAGACCACAACTTATGTTGTCACAGAGGCCTTTGGCAATCCAAAAGGAATAAAGCTGAATCAAGTAACAAGGGGAAATCAATACCTTATTCATGTCAAACCTGGCCTAATGCCCTCTATTATGTGACTCACCACACAGAGAATTGATCTGTTTCTCTTCTGGTGGAACATGGGGGCTCTAAAATTTTCACTTATATTTACTAATTTTGAACAGAGAACTTTATGGAGCTATTTCCTCTTTATATAAAACTGGTGGATTCATAGCAGAGTTTCAGAGCCCCTTATGTTTGACTGAGCTCCAGTCCTGCATACTAAGTAAACATTCTTGGAGGAATCATTCTTGGGTCAGGACAGAGATAACAATGGTCATTAATAATCATCACTCGTTGCACAGTTCTTCCCCTGAGCTCTTCTAACCTACTCTTTATAAATGTTCTTTAATGTGCCAAGTGCACTGGCCACCCCCACTGGAGGCAGGCACACACTCGGAGGGAGGGTAATTGCTGCTGTCATTGTAAGTGCTGGCCTGTGCAGACAGCATTCTCAGATCACTTCTTCCGCCTCTGGAGCAGAGGGTTAATGGTCACTATGCACGACTGCTTGGGACGAGGAGTGGTGGAATGTAATTACTAGCTCTTGTGGGTGGACCTATGTGTATGTCTTTATGAACAGGATGAGCTGAAGTAATCTCCAAGTCTACATGCTAACATCTTATGGAAGCTATTGTTATTTTGAAGCCCCTAAGGAAATTATATCTTTATTGTGAGTCTATAATATCCCCTATTAACTCTCCCTGTTGCCCTTACCTGATTCTTATTGCTCTGAAATCTTCTTGATCCAGCTGCAACTAAATTACCTCCTCATTTTGTCCAAGAGAACCTAGATTATTTCTGTTTGTGTAACCACTTTCCCCAGTGTGGGTCCCTGTCCTCATTTATCCCCTGCCTTCCATCCTTAGCAGCCCCCTCCACAACTAGCAGTTTACGCATAGATGCAAGTGCATAATTCTCTTTTTCCAAAAAAATTGGAACGGATTTTCTGTTTTTTACTTTCCAAAGATGTAACTGACACCTTAAAATGCAGATTCTAACTTTTATTACCTTTATTTTCCCATCTTTGAGTAGGTGACTGAGTCACTAGAAGTCAGAAAGAACAAGCAAGAATGATGAACATAAAATTTGTGGTTGGAACTTGAAAGAGTATTTGCAAGTTATTGTTAATATGATTTTTTTTTTTCTAATCTGTGTATGTGTGTTCCAGTAATATTTACCTATATTTATTTTGCCAGTGGGTAAATTCTTTGTTCCCTAGAACCCCTGAAAAATGACATTTGCTCTGTTAACACGCAGGTGAATATTCTGAACATATATACATCCCTTTGTCTTGAATCTTTTGAAGGTAGTCATTTTTTCTATAAAGGCAGGAGCTAAACCTAAAAGCACATCACCTGACAAATGATTGGGGAATTATTCTTCTTAAACTAAATAAATGCCAAACAAATCAACTTCCAAAAGTGAAGTGAGAGCTTCTAAAGCTGTGCCCTGGAATATTAATAAGTGGAAGAGATGCCTCTGTCCATAGCTTGTCATTTTAGTGGCCCCCAACCCTGTAGGTAGCAAAGACCAGTGCTGGAGATCGTTTTAGGAGATTCAAGCCTGCCATCTCGTGGCTACTCCGAAGTATTACCCAACATTTTGTAAAGTTTTGTTTATTTTCTTTTCAATTATAGTTGACATATATTAGTTTCAGGTGTACAGCATAGTGGTTGGACATTTATATAATGTACTAAGTGATCCCCCAGATAAATCTAGTACCCACCTGGCATTGTACATAGTTATTACAACATTATTAACTATATTCCCTATGCTGTACTGTAAGGTTTAAGAATAGCAACTGTTGGAATGTATAGTTGTATTAATTGGCATACACTCACAAGTGCCATCTGAATTTGGGCTGTAGTTATTCTGTAGTAGGTACCAAGAACTCTAAAGCTGAAAAATGACCACAGCGGTATGTCTCCGAAGAGGACATACCAATGGCCAATAGGTCATATGAAAAGATGCTCAACCTCACTAATTATCAGAGAAATGCAAATTAAAACCACAATGAGATATCACCTGTCAGAAGAGCTATCATCAGTAAATCAGAAAACAAATGTTGACAAGGACATGGAGAAAAGGGAACCCACGTGCACTGTTGGTGAGATTGCAAATTGGTGCAGCCACTATGGGAAACAGTTTAGAGGGTCCTCAAATATTAAAAATAGAACTACATTATGACCCAGGATTTCCATTTCTGGGCATTTATCCAAAGAAAACCCAAACACTAATTTGAAAAGATATATGCACCCCTATGTTCATTGCAATGAGATTTACAATAGCCAAAACACAGAAGCAACCTATATGCCCATCAATAGATGATTGGATAAAGAAGTTGTAGTACCTATATACAATGGAATATTACTCAGCTATAATGAATGAAATCTTACCATTTGCAACAATATGGATGGACCTAGAGTGTGTTATACTAACTGAAGTAAGTCAGAGAAAGACAAATACCATATGATTTCACTTATATGTGGAATCTAAGGTACAAAATAAATGAACAAACAAAATGAAAACATACTCATAGATACAGAGAACAAACTGGTGATTGCCAGATAGGAAGGGGAGTTGTAGGGCTGGTTGAAAAAGGTGAAGGGATTAAGAAGTACACATTGGTAGTTACAATATAGTCATGGGAATGTAAAATATAGCATAGGGAATACAGTCAATAATATTGCAATAACTATGTCTAGTGCCAGGTGGATACTAGACTAATTAAGGGGATGGGGGAATACTGTGTAAATTATATAAATGTCTAACCACTATGCTATACACCTGAAACTAAAATAAAATAATATTGAATGTCAACTCTAATTGAAAAATAAAATGACCACAAAGATATCTTCGATATCTTGCCTTTAGAAAGCAAGTGAGAAGGTGGATACTGGAGAGGGAGCTGTACTGTGCTGTCAGGTTTCTCCTTGAGAATGTGTAATGTTGAAAAGTGGGACCATCTGGGATGCCAGTAATTGCAGCAGCCTCTAGTCCTAGACAAATGGGTAATTTCTTAAAGTGCCCTTCTGATGAACAGAAAAACTTCAGGCTTGTTAGCTAAAGTGTCATTTGTGAATGCACCTGGAAAGATCATAGCAGGTGGTACAGTAGCGCACCCAATTCAAGAGGCCGATCTATCCATTGGGTGTTCAACAAATGAAAAGTAATGATGCCTACAGGCAGTTGGGGGATATTCCTTCAACCTGGACACATTGAGGACGAAAAAAAAGGAAAGCATCTTCAAGCTGCTCCCTGTAGCTTATGCCTTTTTAAGGTTAGAGAACATCTGGAGGGCTTCGCTTTTTAAAAACGAATGGTTGGATTTCAGTGATTTTTCCATATCCTGCTCCTGCTTTCTACAGATCCTAAGAGTTGGAAAATGATGAGGAAGATTGTTGCTATGGTGAATGCAATCTATCTGGAGGTCAGAACATAGAAAAAAGAGGGCAAAATTTGGCTTATTAAGATCCCAAGGTCACATAGAAGTAAGAGCAAGTTTGGGGTCAGGGAGTCTTAGAAACTTACACATGTTCAGACACAGCTGCATAATTCTTTTTTGTTTTCCCATCTGTGAATTGGGAATGAAGAGAATGATCAAATTTGCCAACTGATTTCCATTCAAGGATGTTAACGTGGTGGGACAACCTCTAAGTATGTTAGTGTAACAGGATATATATACCCTATTTAAAGAGATGCACTGTCAGATTAATTAAATTTGAGAGTCTCTCTCTCTCTCTCTCTCTCCCCCCTACAGTGTTGTCTGATTCAATCAAGTTGGGGACAGAAAAATTACCTTGAAGTAAACGTTTCTTGTTTTACAAAGAACACTTGAGTAGGCTCCCTTGGTATGTAAATGCCAGACTAGTTGGCCTCTGGTCCCCAGAGAAGGAAATAACAAGACATACTGTGCTTTGAGTGGCTTAGAAAGAGTTGCCTCATATCTCATGGGAGGAATTGGTGGTGCAGAGCAGCAGCAGAGAGGGTTAGGTATTGCATGCAGTTCTGTGATCAAGTAAGATTAAAATTAAACACCCTTGGTTTTAGTTGCTCACTCCCTGTTTTCAAAACACTTGTCTTAACTTTGACTTTTGTGCCCTGACACTCCTGCTTCTCTTGCTTCTTTCCCTGCTTCACTGGCCACATTTGCCTTCCCTTCTTTGCTAGATCAAGCTCCTCTATCTCTTGGCCTTCCTCAAGGGCTTGGTTCTGCAAACATATCATTTTCAAAAAGGTAAAATCAAAACTCTTATACAAATGTAAAAGGAACACATCAAAGACTTTATGTAACTCATTAATTAATGAAGAAACCAGCAAGGCGTTTTAAAATCAAGTTCAAGGAGAATCTGAAGCACAGACATATATACTCAGGAATGTGAAATGAATTTGCTAATAGATGTAAAACAGTTAATATCCTGCAGAACAATAAAATGTAATTTGGGGAGACATCTCTTCCACAGGGTAAAAATGAAATGTATCTCTATTGGGACAAAACTCATTCACAGTGCTATGGACAACAATCATTTGCATTACTATCAGTTTTCTACAAATTAACTTCTACCTCTAGAGAGCTGTGAAATATCCTGGCCAATAAAAAGAGAATCAAAGGTGCATAGTTCTACAGAATCATATGATCTGGACAATCAGATGCCCAGAACTCAGCAATCTCTATTGCCCATTTTCAAAGTTTTAATAATTTTCCCTGACAACCCTGAGCTCTCTAACCATTCTGTGCTCTCTGAGCAATCTCACCTAAGCCATAGCTTCAATTACTTTCAATAACAGCTGACTTTCAAGTTTATATCTTTGGTCTATATTGTCAGGTTTGGAGTTCTCTGAGCTCCAAACCTGACAATTCCTCTTAGGTGGTTTTGAAAAAATAACTTGCTAAAGGTCACTTAGCTGATTGGAAAGAAGAGCTGAGATTTGAACTTGGGACTATCTGATTTCAGAAATGGGGCTAACAGCCTGCAATATTAACAGGAGGTAGGTTTGGCAATGCCCAAACTTTGGGGGCTGGAAACTATGTGGTAGACTCTCATTCTGTCATAAGTGGAGAGGGTCTTTTCTGGAGAGGAGGAGGAGGCTGAAGACGTGGATCTCACCATTTCTCTGAGTTACAGATAAAAACCTGTGTTGCCAATTATCAATGGTGAGTATTGCTGATCCCTGTTAATGAAGTAGGGATACCTCTGCTGCTGAGGTTTCAGAGACTGGGGCATTCTGGTATTGCGCCCTTGGTCTAGCTACCTCTTACTTTTTCCTGTACAAGAAAAGAAGCCTCCAGCCTGGGTTGTGGGCAGGAGAAGCTTCCTGCCTGGGCCATGGATGGGTAGGAATAGACTCTGGGATGGGTTTGGTGGGGAATGTTAGGCTTTTCCCATGGGATGCTTCCTAGGTTTTCTGAGGGTGTTTTGCATCTTCCACCCATGTTCTGCTGACCAAGGTTTCAGCTGACTTCTTCCATTAACCCCTCCCGCCTTCAGTATTCACATTTCCCTTCAGGAATAATTAAGTCTCAAGCCCTTCAGGACCTGACTGATCTCACAAGGTTAGCAGCAATTTTGTCCTGTGCCGGTGCTTATTTTTTTCTCCATGGTCTCTTTTTTTCTCTTTTCTGCCTTCTCTGCCCCAATCTCAGAGGCTGTTCAGTCAGCTAATAATCAGATGCAGACAAATGACACAAAAGCGAGGATGGCCAGTTTCTGCCCAGTGGAAATTATTTGAGAAATATCCTTAAGCAGCGGGAGCCCTATTTCCAGCCAAATCTAATCACTTGCCTCGTTCTTCATTCTTTTCTCTGCTAGGCCAAGGGGCATCATTTATGTAATCCCTGTGCTGGCAAAGACCATTTTAAGTGGGGCTTTATTTACTTTATTGGTAGGATAGGTGAAGGAGGGGTCAGGTTGCTTGGCCTTAGTGTCGACACAGAAACCAGGGAAAATGCATTTCCTAACTTGTAAACATTGAAACACAAATGTTCTGGAAAATAAGTTCTAGTGAAAAGAGAACCACAAACTGGGGTTTGAGGGATAGAATTGGTAGGAACATTAATTTTCCTGAAATTACTCAAATTACCAGCCATGTCACAGACATGGACTCTGCCACTGTCTCATCAAGGTACTTGTACAGTCTGCAGCATCCTTGAACCTGCTGCAAGTTCAAGCACAGGTCCCTGGAGGGCGGTGGGGAGGGACAGCTTTGCCTAGGTAATTCCACTTTGCAGACCTCACATATGGCCCAGGTTCATGCTCCTGTCTACCGTACTGGGGTATCTGCTAGCGAGGACTGGCTCTTAGGCCCCTGCTCTTTCTGAGAACATTCTTGGTCTTAAGAGATGGAAGTCTTGTTTGCAGCCAGAGAATCCTACCCATACCTCCTTTGAACTCCTGGCACTCTGAAGAGAAAGAAAAAGTCTGCCAGTCTCTTCCCTTTCTTTTTCAATCAGAACTGTCTGAAACCACTTTCTAACTTAGATGAAGTTGCTATTTGGTGCAGTACTTCAAAACCAACTTTTATTCTGTTGAATTAAAAAAAAAAACCTTCTTTTAAGGTCTTTCTCTAGGAATGAGGTGATTTTTTCCCTTTCCAACTGTTTCCCTCCCTTTTCAGGGTCACTTTATATTTGATGAAAAGGAGGCTTTTAAAAATATTATTAAATTGAGGTATAATTCACATATTATATAATTCATCCTTTTAATGTTGGACAATTCAGTGTGTTTTTTAGCATATTCACAAAGTTGCAGAACATTTTCATCATTCCAAAAAGAAACTTCATAATCATTAGCAGTTATTCTTCATTAGCTCCTCTCCTAGCTCCTGGCAACTATCATTCTACTTTCTATGTTTACGGATGTATTTATTCTGGACATTTCAAATAAATGGAATGACACAGTGTGTGGCCTTTTCTGTCATGGCTTCTTTAACTCAGCTTATTTGTCCTTAAGGTTCATTCATACTGTAGCATTTATCAGTACTATTCCTTCTCATTGCTGAATAATATTCACTGTTTGGATATACAATATTTTGTTTATTCATTCTTTAGCTGGTGGATATTTGAGTTGTTTTTACTTTTTTTTGGCTAAAATCAGTAATACAGCTACAAGTATTTATGTATAAGATTTGTGTGGACATGTGTTTTCAGTTCTCTTAGATGTATCTAGGAGTAGAATAGCAAGATCATATTGTACCTTCATGTTTATTTCTTGAAGAATTGTCAAACTGTTTTCCAAAGTGGATGCACCATTTCACATTTTTACCAGCAATATATGAGTTTTCCAATTTCGCCACATCCTCCCCAGCACTTGTTGTTGTCCATCTTGTTATTGTAGCAATCCTAGTAGGAGTGAATTATATCACTGTGTTTTTGATTTCCATTTCCCTAATGATTAATGATGTTGGACATCTTTTCATGTGCTTTGAAGTCATTTGTGTATCTCCTTTGGAGAAATGTCAAAATTCTTTGACCATTTTCAGTTGGTTTGGCTTTTCATTACTGAGTTATAAAAGTTCTTTATATATTCTTTTTACAGTCCCTTGTCAGATACATGATTTGAAATTTTTCTCCCTTTCTGTGAGTTTGTCTTTCTTAACGTTATCCTGTGAAGCACAAATGTTTTTCATTTTCATGAAATACAATTTATTTTTTCCTTTTGTTGCTTTGCTTCTGGTGTGATGTCTAAGAAACCATTGTCTTACTCCAAATTACTAATATTTATGCCTATGTTTCATTTAAAGCATGTTATAGTTTTAAATATTACATTTGGTCTTTGGTCCATTTTGAGTTAATTTTTGTTTATGTTGTGACATAAGATCCAAATTCATTCTTTTGGCATGTGGTAGTACCATTTGTTGATATGATTGTTCTTCCCCCATTGAATTTTCTCCCCTATTGAAAAACAACTGACCATGGGTATATAAGTTTATTTCTAGTCTCTCAGTTCTATTCTATTGCTCAATATGTCTATTCCTATGTTGGTAGCGCATTATCTTGACTACTGTAGTTTTGTAGTAAGTTTTGAAGAAAGTACTATTTCCATCCAACTTGGTTATTTTTCAAAATTGTTTTACTATTATGGGTCCCTGGCATTTTTATGAGTTTTAGGGCCAGCTTATCAATTTCTTTGAAAAAAAGCAACCAGAATTTTTATAGGGATTGTTTTGAATCTGCAGATTAATTTGAGGTTGTCATTTTAATAACATTGCCTTCTGATCCATGCACAGAGGATGTCTTTCCATTTAAGTCTTCTTTCATTTTTTTCAATGATAATCTGTTGTTTTTAGTTTAGACTCATACTTCTTAGTTAAATTGATTCCTAAATATTTTGTTATGATTTTATAGTAAATGGAATTGTTTCCTTAATTTTTTGAATTGCTCATTGCTAGTATATAGAAATATAATTGATTTTCACATAGTGATCTTATATTTTGCAACTTTGTAGAAGTTTTTCTTTTTTATTAGTTCTGATAGTTTTATTATGTATTACTTAGGATTTTCTATGTATAAGATCATGTCTTCTGTGAATGGAGATAGATTTACTTCTTCTTTTCCAATCTGGATCATGCCTTTTATTAGGAGGCTGTTTTTATAACCACAGTCTCTTGCTCCCACAATTTCCCTATCTCCTTTCTTTGGAGCTGTTGCCCTCTTCCAGGATGACACAGCATAGCAAACAACTTTAAACTTGGTATCTAGTATCACAGTCCTGAAGACTATTGAGCATCTACCTACAGGAGATTTCTCCTTGGCTCCAGTTTTCTCTTCTTTGGACCCCAATGCATGGACAACTTCTTGGGCCTCCTTTTCTCTTTAGGTTGCCCTCATACCTCTATTTTCAATCATCTCAAGCCCCTTATTTTCTCTCTTTGAAATGCCCTCAAAATTTTCTTGAGTTTATTATGCAGAGCAGTTCAACCCTGATTGTCATGTCTATTCATTTATGTTCCTATCCATCTATGCTTAGGGGCCTTTCACAATAACAGCAGAAAAATTAAAAATAAACCAAAATAAAGTCCAAAGTAAAAACATGCCATTAAGATGCATCAAAGTATTTTCCTAAACCACTGAATTGCCTCCCCTGGAGAGAATTTTGCCTTCCCCTTAGAAGTCAGAAGTAGCTTCCAACAGTTCTGCTAAAAGATAATAGTACCCCCTCCCACTACAGAGGATTTAGAACCACCTTTTTCTTTTTTGAGAGGCTCTAATCTGATAAGAGAATCATTATCTGGGAAATCAGAATATCTGGAGATCACCAAGCTTTACACTGGGAGTCTGAAGGTTCCAGCACTCACCCATCTTTGTGAAGCAGGCTGTTCTGGGGAGTGTGTGAGTGAGAGCAGCATAACTCAGATCTTCAGCGTGTTCTGTGATGGGAAACTCAGGGGTGTCCCATGTGAAAGCAATGTTTCCCCTCAGGTCATGGGCAGAGAAAATACAAGCTATCATTGACAAAGTAGTTTAAACTCTGGAGCCAGACTGCTTGGGTTCAAATCCCATGGGCAAATTGCAAAACCTCTGCTATAATCCTACCTTACATTTAAATTCTCTTATGTATACCTAAGGTTTTTTTTTTTTTTAATCTGTAAAATGAGGATAATGACAACATCTTCCTCATAGGATTATTATGATGAGTTGATATATGTAAAGCTCTTTACACAGTTCTTGGCCTTGTGAGTAAGAAGGTGTTAAAACAAACAACAGTCACAACAACAATAATACCCTGAATTGCTTGAGGTCTTTCTTAGACTTTCATCAGACTGAGTTTCTAGGTAAGGAGAGACTGTGTCTTATTTATGGAATTTTGCTTCTCAGCAGCACAGCTGGAACAAAGTAAAGACTTTTATCAAAAGCCTATGACTTGAAAGGATGAATAAACTTTTTTGATCCACTCAGAGGGTGATTGTATCAAGCTACCAATCAAAAGGAGATATTATCAAGTGCCTTTGTGAGGACCCTTGGGAACTGTTCTCAAAGTCTCTGGGGAGTCTGTGGATGAAATGTTACAAAGAGTTAATTTCAGAAGATGCTGTAATTTAGAAAGAATTCAGAGAGGAGACAAGAAAAACATTAAACAATGTAAGAATAAAGGTCTTTATTTGTATGCAAGGAGATTCTATAGTAGATGAAAAAAACCCCACTAGAACAGGGATTGTCAAACTTTTTCTATAAAGGGCCCAACAGAAAGTATTTTAGGCTTTGTGGGCCATGCAGTCTCTGTTGTACCTATTCAACTCTGCTGTTGTAGAGAGACACAGACAGATACAATATATAAACAAAAGGGCATGGCTGTGTTCCAATAAAACTTTATTTACACAAACGGGGTGGGCTGGATTGACCTTCTGGCTGTAGTTGTTGACCTCTACACTTGAACAATGTCAGGAATGAATAAAAGAATATCAGTGGGACTATGACAACTGGAGGACCAACTATATGAGAAAAGAGAGTGGCTACCACAGTGTCTTTGAGAATCTTTTGTCCACATATGTAGCTCCAGGAATACTTAATACAAATACTTCAATCTTAATGTGGCAAATATGGAGAAGAATGGACAAAAAACCATGCAATATCATAATTTTTTGATAAGAAAAGACATGTCAATTGAGTTGAAACTCATTTATATTAAAAGTAGAGAGGACAGATAATCCAAAATAGAAACTCTTTAAATTATTTCTATTTATCTTCAGAATGGATTTTTATATCTAAGTTAAAAACGAGACATGGGACTTCATAGAATTTTAAGAATGATAATGAAGCCAAACCCTGAAAACATCTCTAGATTGCCACTTCAGTCTCTCAATTCCTTCTCTATGTGGTAGAGATGCTTTAACCTCTCTTTAGGCAGGGATGAGACTTGCTCAAGATGAAACTGGATAAGCAGCCTAGAAATGCAGCTTGTCCTGGTCCACATGGTTATTCAGGAACATATGACCTATAAACCAACCTGGAAACCATTTTCTTGTTCCCGAATAAGGTTGTCTTTCTATATCACTTCTATATGGGAAAAAATGGAGAAAGAGGGAATAGATTATTTTATAGAAGCCACCAAGCTCTTTCTCACAACTTCATTCCACGGAATGGCTATATGGCACTTCAAATAAAGTAGCTGAGAATATTTGGTTGCAGCTCTAATGGTCAGTTTTAGTATGTCAATTTCATAACCACTGGAGCCTTAAGTGTGGTTGCTAAGTTTGCTGCATTGCAGAAAAAATATACCTTTAGCCTGTTGTGTAATTATCTCAGGAATTATAAAGGCAATAAATGCATGATTGCATTTTTATTAATACTTTAAAGCAGAGAAGCATAATTGGCACTTTAACCAACTAGTGGCAGCAAATTAGACAATAATGTGATTTCAAAATGACAATTACTTTTGGCAATTAATTGACATTGCCTTTCAGTAGCCCTTTTCAATACATTGCTGGGAACTCTCGTTGCCAGTGAAAAACAGGATTATTCTAAAGTTGAATCAGAGATATGTGGAAAAATTAAGTTAATTATTTAACAAAACAAGTGTTTGATCTTTATATTCTTGATCAATGGATCCTTGAGGTTTAATAACAGCGGTAACATATTATACTTTTTTCCCTGAATGATGCCCAAATGATGTATAAAATTTTTGTAATGTAATTACCACCCATAAATCACTTCATTTCTGAAATATGGTGGCTTCTGATAGGATGAGATTGCTTTTCACAATCTCATTAGTTTAAGGAGAAAAAAGAAAATTCTTGGCTCTAATAGAAAGGCAGGTTAGGATGGAAGGTGGCTTTATTACATGTTACGTGCAAACTGGCTGAGAAAGAAACAATAATGTCATCATACATAGAATTGTGTTTAAAATCACTTTTACATACACAATTAGATTTAATCCTCTCAGCTCTGTGTTTTGGCAGCAGTGGGTTTACATGAAATGTTTTAGAAAAAGTCCCAAAGCATAAACCTAAATGGGGCATTTGACCTGTTTTTAATAGATTAAAAATTTTAATATGAAATATACCAAAATGTTCTTACATTGTTTGATTAAATTTATATTTATTGATAAGTAAATTTATGTTGAAATTGGTAATTGCAACATTACCCTGTCTGTTGCTAATTTGAAGCTATATATTTTTTGTCTGTATTGAATTTCACTACATGCCTCCTGTTCTCGAAACTGAATGAGATTAAGCATCTCTCAATAATGAGAGCAGACACTGTATTGACTGATTTTTAACTGCTCAGCTCTATCTTTGATTTTTTTAAATACAAGTCAAGTCTCTAAACAGTTCTTTCTGCATTTTAATGTCTAGCACCAGGAACTACATTGTAAGGCAACTGAAAATACTAGCAGACTGAGAGCTGAAATTGAGGCCACCCCACAGGACCCTCAGATCTTTACTTGAAAAAGCTATTTTGCAGGGCCAGGGAAATGGTTAAGTGACAGGCACTAGGTACAAACCTGAGGACACTCATAACTGGAATTACAGTTCCAAGTACCTAGAATCAATGCATAAAATCAGTCCTCTGTGTTTTCAAGTTCTTGGTTGCAGGATGAATACTTATGACTCTAGAGATACAGGCAGCACTCATTCATTTATTCATCTGTACATTCCACGATTATTTATGAAATGTGGTTGATGTTCTAGGTCCTGTTCTAGCTGCTGGGCATACAGAAGTAAACAAAAAAGCTACAGTGTTTGCTTTCATAAGCAGAAAGGAGTAGACAGTCCCATATCATTCTGCTTATAAGCAAACTAATCCAGATAGAGTTGGTTGGTTTCTTTCTTTTTTCTTTCTGTGTTTCCCCTCTCTTTTTCCTCCCACATCCTCCCCCTTCTCCCTTTCTTTCTATCTGTTATCCATGGGGGTAATAATTATTCTTCATTTAATACAGATTTGATGTCATCTGGTTTATTAGATAATATTAATTTGAAAATGTGAGATAACAAAGTCCTGGTGACTAGTCATGTTTCTTTCTGGCTCACATTCCTTTTTTGGTGGGTTTTAGGTTTCTTGGCAGTATTTAACATCCCCAGGAGGACTATTAGTATTTAAGAATACCTTTACTAGTTCCTACTCTCCTTTATTTATTTTTAACAAAAGAAGAAAGCCCATAGAAAGAAAGGCCAGTATTATTCCTTGGAATAACTACCATCTATTGAACTCCTACTATGTGCTAGATATAATCTGTTGATGATTTCAAATTTCTAGAAGGAAACTTTTGAGGCAGCATTGTTATCTTCTTCCTAAAGATGAAATTGAAGCTGAGTGAGGTTTGGTAGCTTGCCTAGGATCACAAACTTGTATGTGAAAGACCCAGGGTTTAACTCACAACTATGAGAATGCAAAGCTCTTGTTGCCCTAACCAGTTCCTACTGCTTCTAGAACCTTTGTCTTCAAGTACCTTTGGATCTCCAGCTTGAGATTTATTTGAACTCTTCTTGTTTTCTTCAAGTAAGGCCATAGACAGTGGATGTTCCTCCTTTTCCCCTATCTATAAGACTGAATTAACTACCTTTTTGTATCAGTTATCAGCTGGTGAGTTTGATTTTGGTTTAATCCTACAAAGAGCTGTAGCTTTGAACTACTTCTAATTATGGCACAAAATCTGGCCATGTCTTTCAACCTATAAAGAAAAATTTTAAAAATTTATTTCCACTCTTTCTGGGATAATGAGGGAGTTGACACCATCATTAAAGTGTATTAGGAACATGGGGTCTCTATAGATTCTGTTTTCACATAACAAGCAGTCACTTTTTGCAGGCAGGAAAAATGAGATATAAAGACATAACCAAATTAATTTTGCACCACTCTGGAATTAGAGATTATTAAAGATCGCAAGTCTAATAAAGATTACTTTGCTGGGATTATCACGTAAGGATGATATTTTTTTAAAAAGGTCGTGTTGGTCGTACTGATGCCTTTTTAAGTTTTACCATCATTTAGCATTTCTTAGAAGGTAGTTGTAGGGCATTTATAAGTAAATAGCACTGGCTGCACATTTTAATTTATTTTTGTGGCTGCACATTTTAATTTATTTTAGAAACATTATTTGCTTACTATGAAAATGAAGGTTTTTAACTTGGTTTTGAAATGTGCTCAGTAAAAAAATTGTATTTGTAGCTGAATAAATGCTTTTAACTCTTGGTATGTTCTACTGGTTGCTTTCAGGCCTGTTTGCAGTAACTTTTTGTAAGATCCATGCATAGCAAAGCAAGATCCCTGCATAGCAAACTCTAGTGTCAGTAGATAAGGTTTCTTAGCAGTTAGAATTAATTACAAGTGCTCATTTGCTTCAAGGTTTTCTTGGAAGCTTAAGGTTATATGCTTGAAACTGATTAGAGTCAAAATTACTAAAATGATGATTCAAAATGTGCATGCTGGAAGGAATCTACTAAAAAAGCTGCATACACTTTTAATATACTTGGAATATATAAAGTATTCATTCATTATTTTAACAATAATTTATTGAATACTTATTATGTACTGGGCACTAGGAAGAGTGAGATGAAACAGAGAACAAAGCAGTCATAATTTTTGCCTTTGTGATACTTACAGTGTAGTGAAGAAGACAGAAGTTTAAAAAATAAAAGTACAAAATAATATAGACTTGCACATTATAAGAATTCTGAAGGGAAAGTATAGGGTTCTGAGAAAGGGAATCATAGAGGGGCCAGGAAGTGTTCTGTGCAGAAGTATCATTTAAGCTGAATCCTGTTGGTTAAAAGTTGACCATTGAGAAGTGGGTACAACATTGCAAGTAAAAAGAGCAGTGCCAAGGAGGGGACTAGTTTGGAAAATGCAAAGAACTGAAAGTGGTCAATATCACATAGTAGGTGAGGGGGGAAAATGCTGCTCAAATGAGGCATGGGGGCGGGTAGACACTGATAAGAATCTTGGATTTTTTTCCTAAGCAGATTGAGAAGTTGTTAAACAGGAAGTGATATAGTCTGATTGACATTTTAAGATTATCACTCTGTCTGCTAAGTGAATCTGAATAATGGTTTGGAGGGGCAAGAACAGAAACAGGGACCAGTTATAAGTCTATGGTAGCACTCTAGGTGAGAGATGATGGCAGCCCAGAGTGGTAATGAAAGAGATAGAAACAGTGGGTGAAATCTGAAGCATCTGGAAATAGAATCAATAGATTGGCGATGGATTGGATGTGAGGCTGGTAGGAGACAGAGGGACTGAACTCTAAATAATAACTTTCAGATATTGGGCATTAGCAATTTGATGGATGGAGATGTTATTTTACTGAGATGGAGGAGGACTGAAAGAAGAGTAAATCTGTAACAAATAATTAGGAACTTCAGCTTTAAGGATTTTTTTGGTTTGTTTTTGCATATACTCTTTATCAGATGATAAAGAATTTCTATTTCTAGTTTGCTAATTTTTAAAAAAATCATATATGTTAAATTTCATGAGTTGCTTTTTCTGCATCTATTGAGATGATTGTAGGATTCATCTTCTTTACTTTATTAATGGAGCAGATTATACTGAATGATTTTTGAATGTTACAGCAACTTTGCATTTTTTTTTTTTTCATTTCTGGCCTGGTTGTGCTGTATTATCTTTTCCACACATTTCTGGATTAATTTGCTAGGATTTATTTAGATTTTTTTAAATCAATGTTATAAAAGAGATTGGCCTCTAGTGTTCCTTTTCTGTAATATCTTTGTCCAGCTTTGATATCAAGATTATGGTGGCCTTAAAAAATGAAGAGTAATCTTTCCTTTTCTCTCATCTGAAAGAATATGTGAAAAATGTCATTGTTTCTTCTTGAAATATTTAATAGAATTCACAGTGAAGCCATCTAGGCCAATAGTTTTCTTTGTGAGAAGGTTTTTGAACAGTGAATTAATTGTTAAATTCATTTTCATTTTGCTAGGTTGTATGTGTGTTTTATGGAATATGCCTGATTCATATAAACTTTCAAATGTATTCAATGTAGTTGCTCCAAAATACTGTTTTGTTATTATCTTTTCTATTTTTGTAGGATGTATAGTGATGTCCCCTTTTCCATTTCTGACAATTATTTGTGCCTTTTTTTTGGAAAAAGCTTTTCACTATAATAGTCTTTTAAAAAACCCTACTGTTTTCTTTGACGATTCCTTCTATATTGTATGTCTGTTTTCTTTTTCATTTATATATGTTCTTATTTTTACTACTTCCTTTTTTCTCATTTCTTTGTGTTAAATTTTCTGTTATTTTTTAAATTTTTTAAAATGGACACAGTGCACTAATTTTCAGGCTTCCTTCTTAGCTATTGTATGCCCTTAGGGCTATAAATGTCCGTATAAGTGTGATTTAAATATGTATTTTTAAATAATTGGGTTAATATTGGTTACATAATTTCCTTTGTAATTTCTTCTTTGGCTCATTGATACTTAGGAGTTTACTTTTTAATTTGAAAATATAGTGTTTTTCTTCTTATTTAGCTTAAACCAAAGAACTGAAACCAAAGCTTAAACCACTGAAACCAAAGAACATACTCTGAGATAACTTTGACTTTTTTTGAAATATGTTGAGACTTGCTTTATGGCTCTGAATATGGCAATTTTGGCAAATGCAATAGGTGTTCTTGAAAATAATATGTATTCTGCAGTCATTACTATATATATGTCCATCAGGAAAAGTTAGTTAATTGTGTTGTTTAGATCTTCTGTGTCTTTACCTATTTTTTGACTGCTTGTTCTAGCTATGGAATATGTGTATTAGAATCTTCCACTGTAATTGTGGATTTACATATTTCTCTTTATTTTCTGTTTTACATATTTTGAAGCTATGTTACAAGGTACAAGCAAATGTAGAATTTTTATATCTTTCTGGTGTGTTGAACTTTTTATTATTATGCAATTTTCTTCTTTAATAATGTTTCTTGTTCTAAAGTCTTATTTATCTGATGATAATATAGCTATTATAGCTTTCTTTTGGTTAGTGTTTTAATGGTATATTTTTTCTATCCTCCACTTTTGATCTTTCTGTGTTATATTTAATTGTATCTCTTTAAGCAGTATATAGTTTTAAAAAATTCATCCTGACAATCTTTACCTTTTAATGAAAATATTTACTTTATTTACATTGAAAGTAATTAACTGATATATTTGGATCTAAATTTGCCATTAAACTGTTTGTATTTTATTTGTTCTATCTATTCTATTTTCTTTTTTTATCTCTCTTTTGTCTTTGGATTTTTTTTTATTATCCCAAGTTAAACATTATTTTAATCTTCTTCTATTGGTTACCCTAGAGATTATATGATATAGCCTTGACTTATTAAAGTCTAATATAAATTAGTACTTTTTCCTCATACCAAATAATGCAAAAGTCTTAGACAAGTGCTACTGAAAGCGTGGTTCTTGGATCAGCCATGGTCTGTGATCTGTGATGGTTGATTTTGTATGTCAACCTGGCTAGGCTGAGGTACCTAGATATTTGGTCAAACACCAGTCTAGATGTTGCTATAAAGGTATTTTAAAAATGAGATTAACATTTAAATCAGTAGATTTTGAGTAGAGCAGATTATTTTCCACAGTGTTGGTGGGCCTCCTCCAATCAGTTGAAGGCCTGAAGAGAAAAAGACTGGAGTCCCCCGAGGAAGAGGAATTTGGCCTTCACACTGCTGTTGGACTCCAGCTCCAGCATCAACTCTTTCCCCAGTCTCTAGCCAGCCTACTGTCAAGATTTTGAACTTGCCAGCCTCTAAAACTACATGAGTCTATCCCTTAAAATCTCTCTCTCTCTTTCATTCTCATCTCTCATCTCTTTCTCAATCCTCTCTTTTTCTCTTATTCTCTCTCTCTTTCCCTCTCTCTTGTTCCACACATCCTATTGGTTCTGTTTCTCTGCAGAACCCTGGTTAATACAGTGTCCCAGACCAAAGCCTGGGAAATTTATGAGAGTTCCCTTCTTTGGCAGACCCCAAACTCTCATTTTTTCCTCCTTTCCTTATAAGTTTGTTGAAAGCTCTGTTCAATTTTTCTTTCTCTTGGCCATCTCTACGTGAATTGGAAGATCTCTCTAGGGAAAAAGTCCCCCAAATTGGACTCATTCTCTAGGTTTCTTCTTTTGGGGGAGCTTGTCCTATTCATTGCCATGTTAATTCTCTTATGCCCTCAGTCAGATTTAGAACTATTTCTCCAGCTTTTCTAGTTCTCAGTGGAAAGTTGGTCTGATTAATGTAGTCCACCATTACCAGAAGTGATTCTCCCTGAATAGGTGACTGTCTGTCTATCCTTCTTGATTAAAATCTATGCAGGAAGTCTCAGACCATTTTTGGATCAAGACTTTAGGGTTTTTGTTGTTGTTGTTGTTGTTAAATTTGAGGAGCTTTGGAGATAATTAAGGTAAGAGAACACAAAAGTCATTAGAGGAAAAAATCTGAGGAGAAAAATTTTGATATGAGCAGTATACAGACAACATCTCAAATAATGAAATGAATGAGGTCACCTAAGAGAATGTCTAGATAGAGAAAAGAATAGGGGCTGGGAATACATTTTTAGGAATTCTAACATTGGGAAGTTAGAGGAGGAGGTACGAGGTTAGAAAGACGCTGTTGGAGGGGTAGAAGAATACCCATGAGAGTATAGTGTCATAGAAGCAGAGAAAAAAGAGGATTTAAAGAAGTAGAGAAAGATCAAATATGAGTTATCTGATGAAAAGGCTGACAAAATAAGGCCTAAAAAGTATCTGCGTCTTACACATATACTAGAGACACTTGATAGATGACCATACTTGTGAAGTAGTGTGGGCGGACAGCCTCAGGAAGAGTGATTCAGGGCTGTGGGAGGCCTGCCCAGCAGCAATCACCCTGGTAGCTTTCAATCTCTAATCTGATAATGACCTCTGTGCTATCTCAACCCGAAAGAATTATTGGAAACCTGTGCTCCGTCCTTTTAGTAAATAACTTAGGTAATATCTGTCAAGAACAAAGAAGGATGATGGTGTTCCTATTTCTTCCTAATAGTTACTAGATCTTCAGGGAGCAAACCTTTAGTTTTTATCTAAACCTGGATACAGCTACATCTCCTGAGTTGAGCTTTCATCGCTCACTCCCACAGAACTCTCTCTGATGCTAAATGTCTCACCAGAACCAAGAGGCAGAGGAAATGCTGATTTCTTATCCTAGAGAGGTGTGCCTTTTCACAGCAAGCCTTTTCGATTTGAGCATTCAATGTAGCCTTTTTCAGTCTTTGGTCCAGAGGAAAGTTTGGGCTGTAGGAGAATCTGTTACTCCTATTTGTCTATATTTCAGAAAAGTCCATTGACAAAGATTTTTAAAAAGTAGAAGTTATGTACAGCATAAACCTTATTATAGTCTTATTTTCCTTAAAAAAAAAATTAAAGATTGGTTGCTTCCATGTAGAAGTACTTGACAAAATGTTTGTATATTTATGGTGAGTTTGACTATTAGACACTCTGATAATATCTAGAAAAGGGCATCTGTATAGCAAGACAAACCCTCATGTGTGGAGTAAAATACAGGCCCTCACTCTAAATCTGTTGACTTGGAACCATGTGCAAAATGAATATATTTCTTTAATTTATCTCATTCACACCTGATGAAGCAAGCAGAGCCTGTGAGTCAGGCATGAAATTATAGAAAACTGTTTCACTCAAAGAGAGAGTGCTTCGGAGAGAAGCCATTCTACTGTTTTGGGGAAAAACTATTTGGATGCACTTTAAAGCTCCATTAAATGTGGTTTTCAATCAATGTAATTCTGGCCACACTAACTACTTAATTGGTAGTTCTTGATGGTTAATGAAAAGGTCTCTCATATATAATAATATCTGTATGAGTGAGATTAAATAATTTGTCAAGTGATTGGTAAAAAGATACAACCTGAAATATTTTAATTCTGTGTGAATGAGTCACTTAGTCTTTCTGATTTCGATTCCTAAATATAATGTGGGAATAACAGAGTACTTGTCCTACTGACGTCACATGGTTGTGAACATCAAATAGGATAATGTATGAAAAGCTCTAGATAAAGACAGAATTTTGTTTGCTGAAATGTAATCACCTCCTTTTCAGAAATTATGACTATGGCTTTACCTCCTGTCAATCATTGAGTGTTGGAAAGGTTCTTTGTGGTATCACAACATTGCCCAAGTTTATCAGCATCCAGCACTCATAAATGTCCAGGACTACCACAAATGCTTAGGAGATTTTTAAAAAAATTAGTGTAATCACAGAGGAAAATAGCCAAGAACTTAAGCTGGAAAGGTCATAGACAATGTCCTGTGATTGGTCATTTTACCAGCCCTGAAGAAAAAGTACATTTTCATTGGCTGGTAATGACTATAATAGACAACTCTCCCAGCACCAAAGCCATGAAGCATAGGATAGAGCAGGACAAAGCTGGTCTATTAGGGTGCTTCAGAGAAACAAAATGAAATGAATATATATATATATATATATATATATATATATATATATATATATATATATATATATATATATATATATATATATATATATCTTCATATAGATAGGTAGATTTGTTTGTTTGTTTATTTGTTATAGGAACTGGCTTACATGATTATGAAGGTCAAGAAGTCTCCATGATCTGCCATATGCAAACTGGAGAACCAAGAAGGCTGATCATATAATTTGATCTGAGTCTAAAGGCTTGAGAATGTGGCAGGAGTAGGGGACAAGGGTGGGCAATGATGTAAGTCCTGGTTGGAGGCCAAAGGCCCAAGAACCAGGAGCACCAATGTCCAAAGGCAGGAGAAGATGGATGTTGCAGCTCAACCAGAGGGCAAATTTAGTATTCTGTCTTTTGGTTCTATTCAGGTCCTCAGTAGATTGGATGATGGCCACCTGCATGGGTGAGGGCAATCCACTCTACTCAGTCTACCTATACAAATGCTAATCTCTTTTGGAAACACTCCCATAGGCACACCCAGAAATGATGTTTTACAAGCTATCTGGGCATCCCGTAGCCTAGTCAAGCTGACACATAAAATGAACCATCACAGTTAGAGAAGACTTAAGGGGGAAAGAAAAATAAAGAGCAGATGGTTTGGGAGAGAACAGCATAAAGCAGCAGCAGGGATTGAAAGTGATAATGAGGGCAATAATAAGACGCCCTGGATCAGTGGAGAAAGAAATTGTAAAGTTTTTAGATTTGGAAAGGCTCATAAATCATTCAGTCCAAGGATGACAATTACGTAAGTCGTGTGGGGCAAATTTTCCATCTTGTGTCCACAGCACACATTGATGATCAATAATTGCACAATTTGTACTCTTTTTACTCAGTCAGGGCATTTTAGTGGCAGGGCAGAGTGATCCTAAAGCTGATGTACCTGCTCTGTGGGAACGTAAAGTCTCACCTAGAGCTTATTAGAACACTGTGTGAAGGGATGGATATAACTCATTAAATTATCTGATTCTCAGGCTGAGACACAGGGATCTGGTCATGTAGAATGGTCAAGACAGTGCTATAGGTTGATGCCACAAATCAGTTAGAATAAGCTCAAGAGATGAAAACTATTTGCCAATCAAAATTTTATCCAACTTCCTCACATAACAATAAAAAAACTGTGGCATAGGGATATAAAATAAGTTGTTCAAGTTCAGGACCCATCTCAGTTTGGAGTTATTTTACTGAAGACTGATTCCTGAAAAGGCTGGCAAAGTAGAGAAAGGAACATTTTTAGATATTAGGGTTTAAGTCAATAGATCCTGAGCTAGGGCTTTGAAAGTTAATGTGTTAGTTTACTTGGTAACAAAGTACCATGGACTGGGTGGCTGAAACACAAATGTATTGTCTCACAGTTCTGGAAGTTAGAAATCTGAGATTAAGGGATTGGCAGGTCTGGCTTCTTCTGAGGGCTGTGAGAGAGAATCTGTTTCATGCCTCTCTCCTGGCTTCTGGTGGATTGCTGTCAATTTTTATTGTTTCTTGGCTTGTACACACAGCACCCTGACCTCTGCCTTCATGTTCCTATGACATTCTTCCAGTGTGCTTGTGTGTGTCTTTGTGTCCAAATTTACTCTTTTTATAAGGACATAGTTATATTGGATCAGGAACCATCCTAATGACTTTATTTTAACTTGATCATCTGCAAATATTCTACTTTCACATACAGTCACATTTTGAAGTATTAGAGGTTAGGATTTTAACATATAAATTTGAGGGACATAATTTAACCCATAATGGTGAGGTTTAGTTTTTCCTGTGTCAGGTCTCTGGCTATGAGAATCAGCTTGAATCTAGTCTGATAGCTTTCTTAATGAAGTCGGGTTTAACATTAGAATTAATTCTTCAAGAAATTGGCAATAAGAGACCATGCAGATGAATTTATAAACTATTGTGAATTCTCTGTTTATTGTTTAATGGGGATGCTCAAGGTGTATATTACCATGGTTAATAAGGAGAGGAAATGGCCAGGTGGAGGTGATACTCTGTAGTTTTGAATGATTCCTGTGAAACTTCTGGGTAAGATAGTATTATTCTACTGCTATTTAGAGGAATGGATCAAGAACAACCACAGATACCCTTGGACAAGGTTCCTCTGTGTATAAAGATAAAGATCTAAAGATAAAAATATGAATCAGAAGATGGCAATAAACCACATGTTCTCTTACAGAGAACAGAGTTACATGAAGTGGGTAAAGCTTTCTGCTGCCTGAGAGACCAACTCCCAAGAAAATTTGTCTTTGATGCTTACTCTGTGCTTCCCATCTTTTTTTTTCCTAGTTACCCCATTCTGTGGTAGTAACTCCTTCAAACACTCAGGACCATATTCGGTCCCTCTTTCTTCCATTGAATAACTGTTCTTAAAAGGAGATCTAAAATACATTAATTCACATTTAGGTATGAATACTCATAATGGTTTAAAGTGGGGTCCATCCTAAATGATTTGTAAGTGATTGTTAAGGCCTTACATGAGAAGTGTGAAACTCTGAGTCTAGAAATTTGGGATCATCCAGTTCTAAATGGCACATTTTTTATTAGCTAATCAGCTAGCTTCTAAATTAAAATGTGTCAGTGTTCATTTTTTCTCTACGATTGTCAGTGATCTAAGAATTTGCTGATTACATTAGCAATTTTTCTTTAATTCCAGGAAAATGCAAAATAGATTTATGAACCTGAACTTGTATGCCATGCTTAACTCACCTACATTTGTATGGGCGATCTAATCTAACTTTCCTAGAAATCAATAGCACAGGACTTTCTCTTTAGTTCTTATCACAGCCTCCTCTCTTTTTATCAGTCTTTAAAATGTAAAATTCAATCCTATTTGTTCCTTGGCAATCATAAAGGAACTGCTCTTTCTACCATAGTCTCCTTGATGGTGCCAAATCGTGTAAAATCACCATAAAAGAAGTGCTTCCCCCTATCTCTTTCAATAATGAAGTTTACTAGTCTTCCCTTTCCCTTGTCTGTGCTCAATCTGTGTCAGTCCTTTGTTCAGCCAAAGAGAAAGGGTGTAGATATCTTGGTACTGGTTAGGTATAGGTATAGGTATAGGTATAGGTATAGGTATAGGTATAGGTATAGGTATAGGTATAGGTATAGGTATAGGTATAGGTATAGGTATAGGTATAGGTATAGGTATAGGTATAGGTATAGGTATAGGTATATACTTGTAGGCGTAGGTATAGTTGCAGATGTAGTTATAGGTATAGACGTAGGTGTAGATGAGGGGCCTGGCAAACTCTGTGGGAGGTGAGATGGCCTAGACCAAATATTTCTTGGATCCTGACTTAGCCCCCTGCTGCCCCTCAGTGGCTCTGAAACAAGGTTTGGTCAGTCACTGAAAGTGGTCATCAGCTGCCATGGGGTCTCCTAGCACATAGCCAACACCCCCATTCCAAGGAATAGTTCACGATACCCTTCAGTGGGTCAAGCAAGATTTTTCCCAGGGGTTAACAGAAAAACCAAAAATCCTTGCTCTTGCCCTCTGTCTTATTCCAACACTTGACCTAACAACTTTATAGGACATATTAGCAAGTGGTGAATACAGTCCACAGGACCAGCAGATAATAAATAATTCAGTGAAAATGCATTCCAGAAAACTGAGTTGATGTGATTGGAGAGTTCTTTAATAAATATAACATGTTTCCAAACACTTATTACATTATATTGTTATTACAGAAGGCAATTTATTCTGCTTAAAAATTATTTGCCATGAAAAGAATGCCTGGGGGAACTAAAAGTTCTGGGGAAACCAACCCCATAGAACATTTAAATAGCTTCTCTGGAGCAAATGAATTCTAAAGTTAATTGTTGGCTCACTGAGTTTCTTGGTTTTGGAATCTAGCAGATGCCATTATGTGCTTTGAGGGTTCAGTCTTATAGAGAATGAAAGGGTGAAGATTTAAGACTATGTTCTCAGCAGACTCCCAAGGCACGATATTCCTCTTTAGTTGGGTGAATTCTTTTGGGAGCATGATGAAATTGATAGATGGCTTGCATGACTATCTGCCTGCCTGCCTACCCACACTCTTTTTTTTAGTTCATAATTATGTTTATTTGATATACAGAAAACAATCAAACATACCAAAATCAATCAAACAAAGAAAAAAAACCCAAACTAAAACTTCAAATAGTACCAAAAAATCCCTAAAATGTAGTCTCCTTCCACCCTTGGCACATAGTTTTCTAGTTCTGTTCCCTATAGATAGGCACTATCAGCAGTTTCTTATGTGTCTTTCCAAAGATCTACTAGGTAATAATAATATGTATGTATTTTTTTAATCTCTCTTTCACATACATAATCATACTATACATGTGATATTATGCCTTGCTTTTTTCATTAAACAATATGTCTTGGCCATTGTTCTATCTTTCTGTTTGTCTATCTTTATCTATCATCAGCCAAATTCTTTTAATGGCTGCATAGTATTTCATATTACAAATGTACTATAATTTATTTAATCAGTTCCCTGTTGATATTTGGGTTGTTTTTTAGAGGTGGGGAGTGTGCACAGTTACCCTGGACTTTGCTTTGATGGTAGGTACCTGCTAGATTGTTGGGACAACTAGGGGGCATTTGTGGAGACTGAGTGGGAAAAAGAGAGGAGTTACATCAGAGGACAGATGTCCAGCCGGGGACTGGGCAAAGTCTTGCTACATTGGATGCGATTTCATTCTCTCCTCCACCTCTCCAGGAAAACCTCAGTAAAATTGACACTACTGGCAAAAGCTTGTAGAATTCATTCATCCATTCAGCAAATATTATTGCATTTCTTTTATGTATTGGGCACTGCTCTCTAGGTGCTATTTCCTCAGCTCAGCAGTGAACAAAACAAAGTCTCTGCTATCATGGTGTTTATGTTCAGTGGAGGGAAATAAAATTAAAAGCAAATAAATATATAGTTCTTTTAAAGACAAATAATGTAGGGCAGGGCCTGGAGAGCAACAGAGTGTGTTGGAACATTGTCCTCTGAGATAACACTTTGGGATATCTCAGGCGAGGTGGGTGCAGGGTGGTGCCCAGGCTGCAGGGTAGTAGCACTGCACTGGTTGCCTGAAATGCTGGTGGGCTCAAGTACCCTCCCATCCACTTTCCCACAGGGACCTACCTCCAGCTGGGCATTGCCCGCAGATGCTGCCTCTGTAGTCAGAAATGGAGAGCCATTTCCGTTCAAGGTATGTGGTGGAATTTGTGGGGGAGTGAGAGAGGAAGTAGAGGAGAGACCTAGAATAAGAAATGGTGGCCTAGAAAAAAATGTGGATATTCTACCATCAGATTAATTCAACATCACCGAATTACCAAAGGGCTTCTCGTCATTCACCGTTTAGCAGCGGGCAGGGAAAATTATTCATTATTCAACGTGAGCTGAAATAAAAACACCACACTTTGTAAAACATGCAAGGTTACCTACTATGGTTACTGATCGCAGAGTTTTAATGTGCCTGCTGCACGGCTAATTAATTTGCTCTGAGCTTCATTGGAATTCCTATTTGAGATGATTGTCTTGGTAACTGAATGCACTACAGAGAGCAAGAACATAAAAAAAAAATGCCATTTGGGGCTGCTGTAGCAATCTGAGCCTTTCTCGGGGCTTTCTCAGCCACCGCCAGTAAGGACTGTCTGTGTCTCGGTCTAGTTCTGTCAGACTAGTAGGGTAGATAGGATTTTCCAGAAGTTGCATAGCCTATAGTGTTATATGTGTTGTGGATTAGAATCTAGTCTCTGAGGTCAGATCAAACTAGAATTTCACATTTACTAGCAGGCACATAATGTGCAACTCAGGTGTTTAAGGTCACCATTTCCTTATCTGTAAAGTTAGAATAATTTTATTACCTACTACAAAGAGATGCTGTAAAGAGTACAATTGATGTATATGGTCCATCGTAAGTTCTCACTAAATAGAACATTTTCTTTTCATTCTCTGCCTCGTCTTCCTTCATTGTCATTGTTATCATCTATTTTTTTTTTTTTTTGGCCTTTCTGACTCTGTGTCTTAATTTGTGGGTTGGGATTTGAGGTATTGTATCCAAACTGGGCAAACTATAATGGGCAGCACTGGCACAACTGAAACCATCTTACAAAGCCTCTAGGAAGTAAGAGATTGGGTGACCTGAGCCCTGGTTGGTCCAGGCTTTGCTGCTGCCCCATGATTTGGGCCAATCCCTTCATTTCTCTGGGCTCTAACTTTCTCTTTAGTAGGATACAGAGATCAAAATTAATGAAGATTTGGATCCTGGGAGTGATGTCTAAAGGACCATGCCTAGGTAAGTTAGGATATACTTGACAGCCAGTAGCACAGTGAGCAATTAACAGTGACTTAAATAAATGGCATAGACTTAAAAAAAATTCTATACAAATTTTAGCAAACCAAATCTAGCAGTGTGTAAAAAAGATTATGTATTATAACCAAGCTGGAGTAGTTTTCTCTCTGCATCCTCTGAATCCAGCTCATTCAACAATCTGCTTAACGTGTATAGAGTTTCCTCCTCAACAATGTTGGACGTTTCTCAAGAATACTGGAGGTATCTTATGTATCTTTGTTCCTCCCAGAGTTTCTACCTTCGTGTATTGCTAAATAAGTATCTGTTGATTTAAATGAAAAAATTAAAATGGATGCAAAGTCCTAGGTAATCATCACAACACCCAAGTACTTTACCATCAGGTATGTCTCAAGTCTGTCAACAACTTATAAATTAGTAGATGAACAAAAGAGAAGTCACAAACATTATTTATTACTTTGCCAGTCTTAATAAAGAGCTAATGTGCTAATAGCTTCTGGTGGAGACAGCTGCCATCAGTTAAGTAAAAATATTATTATGTTGCAATTACAAGTATCAATAGAGACAGAACCTACCAGTTTTCTGATTGCTGACAGGCATTAACTGGTTTATGGGTTCCATTTCAAAAGATTTCTATTATAGTGTTTATTTTATGACTGTCTGTTAAATACATCCACATCTACACACATTTATTCAGTGTTATAGCTGAGAGGCACTTTTAGAGCACCTCATCCAGTATTTTTTAAATTGTGTCCCAAATATCTCTTAGGAGTTTCTGGAAATCTCTTAAGGGATTTCCTGGGTATTATAAGGTGAGGAACAGTATATAGTTCTGTGGGCAAAACAGGACACTTTGACATGCCTATCTTGATACAAGATTCATCTTGACTCAATCATTTTGATGCAGATATTGTGTCATGGCATGGCTGCACAAAATGATCCTATAAAACCATAAAAATCACTGGTCCTAATCAATAGTATATACAATAGCTGCCCTTGATCCTTACTCTACCCTAAGCCCTACTCCTGTTACGGTGATTTTCATTTTCTATTTTATTCACTTATCTACTGCTTGAATTTTTATGCATATTTATTACTTTTACTCAGAAAAAAATGTTAAAGATATTTCTTAGAAGTCTGATTAAACTAGGATAGGTTCTTAGGAGCATCAGGCTTATCTCCTCAAACCAGCATTACATAGGAATATTATGAAATGAAATGTATATTATCGAAAGTTCTGAGAGAACTGCTAGAAATATAATTGGCAATTTCCTGTGCAGTCTGGAGCTAAGAATAAAGGGCTGAGTAACTGAATACAAAGTGTCGTTAATGCTGATGAATGAATGAGAGAATTTAAGACCTGGACCAGCCACGACATAATAAATTCTTAGAGAATTCTTGAGCCTCTCACTGCCTCTGAACCTCATGTACCTTCACCACATCTTTCAACTTGACCTCACCCCTACTTCTTTACTCTGGAATGGTGTGGCAGTGTGGTAAATCTCAGGAATGGTGTGGGCTTGTTGGTTTTTCTCATTATTTAGTGTATTTGTTTCTTATGGCTGCTGTAATAAATTACTGCACACTTTGTGGCTTAAAATAACAGAAAATTATTCTCTCACAGTTTTGATGGCCATAAATCCAAAGTCAAGGTGTCAACAGGACTGTGCTTCTTCTGAAGTCTCTAGGGGAGGAGAATCTCTTCCAGGTCCTGGTGGATCCAAGGGTTCCTTGGTGTGTTTTATATGGTCTTTTCCTCTGTCTATCTTCTCCTCTATTTCTTATAGGGACACTTATCATTGGTTTTAGGGCCTTCGAAAGAAGAGGACACATTAAGGGGCTTGGGAAGTATGATCCAGAAGAGGACAAGAATCATCTCATCTCAGAACCCTTCACTTAATTTTATCTGCTAAGACCCCTTTTCCAAAAAAGGTAACATTCGATCTTTTACCATATAAGGTAATATGCACAAATTCTGGGGGTTAGGATGTGGATATACCTTTTTGAGGCCACCATTCAACCCACTACATGTGGTATTTAAAAAGGGAAAATTGGTAATTTTTTAAAAAGTTGAAAGTTAATCAATTTCATTTTCTCCTGAGTCAAAATGTTCCTTGGTCAAAACAATGTCACTTACCTGACATGGAGCCTCCCACTATGGCAGCCAGGGACACTTTGGGCTATTCTATGTGAGCTTTAGCTAGGATAAAACTTACACAAGTAAATGTAAGTTTGAAAACTCCTACTTCTTATCTAATAACTTTGTTTTTCTGTGAGGAAGCAGAGACCCAGTAGTTGAAAAGAGCATTATTTTTGAGTCCTAAAGGCTGCAAACTGTCCTATCTTCACCAATTAGCAGTTCTGGGACTGGTTGCATCACCTAAATTTTATTACTCTTTAGTTTCTTTATCGATAAAGAAATAATAATACTTCTAATAATAATTCTAACTTGTTAGAATTGCTGTGAGTATAAAAATGCTCTGAAAATAGGTAAGAAGTTTTATTTATGATATTATGTCGGTTTTTCAACCTATATTTGAAATTGCCCCCGAAATGTATTTATGTTTCTACATTAAAAGTGAATAGGAAAAACAGGTTATCATGAACTCTAAGCTAGAAGAAACTTACTTCTCTATTATAACCTGCAGCCACCTAGGGAGCTATTGAGAACACAGACACAAATTATAATTTGAATGTTCAGCAAGGAAAGTAAGGTGGCAGCTATGAATAATAAGACCAATGCAGAGCAGAGTTGGCAGATTCACAAGCCAAAGGAGTCTAGGCAGGTAACATAAACAAATAAAGCAGAATAAGAGTAGGAAAAATAGCAACAGACATGTAATGGAAAACAGTAATTGAGTAATAACTGGGGGACAATGATAGGGAGGAGAAAGGGCTGCAGTGAACTGGGGACTGGGGAGCAGTCTTTGGTTCAGTCTAATGGGAACTGCTACTCTTCAGTCACTGACTGAAAAAGTTGCCATTGAGATACACACTCAACATTCTAGCTCTTCCAAGAGAGGAATCCGGATTTTTACAAGAATACTCCTGTATCATTAGGTGGTTAGGCTAGCCTGTGCTGATAATGAGTAGCCCTGAAATCCCAGTGTCTTGAAAAGTTTATTTCTCCCTTATGTGAAATCCTCAGGGAGACTGGGCAACTCTCCATGGGAGCTTCCCTCGACATATCAACCCAGAGAACCAGGCTCTGCTATCTCAACACTGGGTCTCCAGTGGCCAAGTGTATAGGTTGAATTGTATCCCCCCAAAAAGATACTTTGGAAGTTTAACCCCCAGGATCTGAGAATATGACCTTATTTAGAGATGGGATATTTATAGAGGTCATCAAGTTAAAATGAGGTCATCAGGTGGCCCTAATGCAATATGACTGGTGTCCTTCCAAAAAGAGGAAATTAGAAACAAGAGACACGGACACAGCAAGAATGCCGTGTGAAGAATTATGCTGCCACAAGTCAAGGGGCTGCTAGAAGCAAGGAAAGAGGCCTGGAACAGATCCTTTCCTAGCACCTTCAGAGAGACCATGGCCCTGCCAACACTTTAATCTTAAGCTTCTAGCATCTAGAACTGACAGACAATAATCTCTGCTGCTTAAACCACTCAGTTTGTGTACTTTCTTATAGCAGCCCTTGGGAACTGAGAAACAGAACACATATGAAAGCTTTACCCTGCCTCAGCTACAAAGATGCATGTCCCTTCTGCTCACAGAAGCAATCCTGTGGCCCCACCAGCTATTAAAAGCCTGGGAAGTATGACCCAGAAGAGAATAAGCTGATGTTGGTGTGCACTAGTAATACTTACTTTCTACTCCTGATTTGAGTTTGTGAGCATCTAATTATGAGTTGAAAAAAAGAAGACTGAGCAAGTGTTCACCAAATGAGCCAAACAAACCCTCCTTTGGTCTGGGTCTCATCAGTGGGTTCCAGACAGGGACCTGTCCTGGGGACAAGCCCACAGGCAGTGTAGCTCTGTTCATGGGATAAGATTTATGCTTCTGAGGGATGTGGATTTTGGTCATGGGCAAGGATAAGCACAGTTGCTGCATAGAGCTATTGGTATTAAGTGGAGGTCTGAGCTTGGAGAAAGGACTCCAGAACATGACACTCAGTGTAGCATGGTGATCTTGGAAGGGGGAGGATGTGCAGACCACATACCAACAGTGTTCAGTTGAAGCTGTTTTTTTTTTTTTACTATCCTATGCCTCCCATCCTCTTTTTCTTCCCTACTAAACACATACTCCACTCTCTTGGGGAATCAGACCCATCCTACCTAGTTCATCTGAATTATAAGTGAAGTTGGTTTTTGAAGATAACCCTGGGAAGCCGCCCATCATTCATACCATTATTTCTGGAAACATACAATCTACATTTCAAATAACAGCTTAGAAAAAGAATTTTTACAAAACATCTCATGGGTGAATTCGGGACTGTGTATGTGTGCACATGTTCGTACATATTTACAACCTTGATTTATATTCAACCTAGCAACAGCATTTTAAAGTCATTTGTGTGCAATATGCTTTACTCATATGCATATAATTTAAAAATAATATATCTAGATGCTTTCAACTGAATTTCTCTCAGAATATATATCATAATAACTTGGCTTATGGATCATGCTCAAAATGATTCTTAAAGAACATGCTTGGTTGGTTTCACTGAACCAAATTTTTTTGAATATTCTAAAAAGCAAGAGAAAGAAATAAGACAAATTGTACTGTTCATGTACTGTGGCACAAGCTAGGGAAATATAATTGGGCTTCAGGCCAAATTCTGAAGGCAATTGGAGCTGCTTATGTCAATTGGGCATAATTATTCCTCAGCTCCTGTTGACAGAAAGAAAAATTGATAGTGATCTGCTTCCTGATACTGGGGATTCAGAGAGAATATCTGAGCACCAGATCACGGGAGACGGGTGCATGTATAAATCACTGATTTGTCATTTGCTAGGAGCAGGCAATTCTCTAGTTTGGAGGAGTCCTTGTGAATTAGTTGCCTTGGGCAATCTGTTCTATGGCTGAAGGCAGCACTGTGGCCTCAGGAAATGTGGAATGAATAATGAATCTTTCCCAAAGACCTTCCCTGCCAGTGTGTCTGCTTTTTTTTTTTTTTTTTTTTTTTACCTTGACCACGGTCTGTTCCATTTTCCTGTGATCACGGGAATGTACAGGGTCAACACTGAATGGCTAAGGCCCCAACTCTAGATTTATTTATTTAGCAAAAATGTATTGAAACTTATAGGTGCTTAGGGCTATGCTAAATTCCAGATATCTAGCTAATGACAACCCAACGTAGAAAAATGTGTTTATTTGAACTAAAGAGGGAAATGTCTGAGGGGGCAAAGGTTTCCAGTGAAGCAGAAGTGGTAACTTGAAGACAGGATGGGGAGAGGTGGGAGCCTCAAGGCAAGCTGATTTTCCTTTTGGACTTCAGGGACCTAATCTGTTTATGCAAAAGATTCTCTTGCCATTCTTTCCACCTGGACCCTGGGTTGCATCCCACTGTTTCCTTAGAATCCTTACACCATTGGTTTCCTACACATGGGTAGAGTTTCAATTTCCTATCTATTGACATATCCCTCTCAGCATGTAAATGTGTTTTACATCTTTTACCTTAACAAAACAAAGTCCTTAACTTGCTTTTAAGTCTCCCTTCAGTTTCCATTCTTCCTTGTCATTTTCTTCACACAAATTAAAAAGCTTAGTTCAGTGTCACCCCTTCCTTATAACCTCCTTAACAGATCCCCCAATATAGCTTTTGTCTCTTGCACTGTGCTAGAACTGTTCTAGTGGAGATCACTTGTAATATCTGCATGCTTAATTCATTTTTAAATGCACATCATTAATGTTTCAGTGGCATTTGACTCCGCTGACCAAGTCTTTGCATTTGACTCTGCTGACCAAGTCTTTCCTGAAACTCTTTTCTCCCTTGGCTTTTGTGACTTCAAATGCTCTTGATTTCTTGATTACCTTCCTGCTTCATTTTCTCAGGCACCTTCACAAGCAACTCTTCTTATTCCACCCACTCTTTAAATGTTTTGTTTCCCCCCCATCCTCTGAGGTTTGGATTTTGGCCACCTCTTCTTTTCACACTACCTACTTTTGTTGGGTGATTTCATTTACTTTCACATCCTTAGCCAGCCCCTATCCAAGCTGGCAATTCCCAAATCTATATTTCCAGCCTAGATTTTTTTTCCTGAGCTAGACCACATCCCTACTACCTGTTTAATTTCTTTATATCACCTGATATATCACCCAGGAGTCTCAAAACCAACAGTGAAATTGAACTCTTCAACTTTCACCTGCATACCACTTTCCTCTACCTTGGCGCCTGTGTCATACCACAGTTAACCAGCTACCATGTCTCATCAATCCTACCAACTTTTTATTTTTTGGATACTTTCCCTTTTTCTTCAGTCCTATTCCCACTAGCTCATTGCATGCCTCATAATTTTTTGCTTTGATCACTGCTGCGGCTTTCACCTCTCTGGCTTGCCTTCCACCATGTGCCTGCCTGCTGTTATGGACTGAATAGTGTCTCCTTTCCAAAAAAACTACAAATTTTTTGACACCAAAAGCTCTAGTGTGACCATTTTTAGAGATGGAGCCTTAAGGAGGTGATTAAGGCTAAATGAGGTTATAAGGGTGGAGTGATAATCTAATGAGACTGGTGTCTGCATAAGAAGATGGAAACAGCGGAGATAGACCTATCACAGAGAAAACACCCTATGAGGTCACAGCAAGAAGGTGGCCATCACAATCCAAAGAGAAGGGCCTCAAGAATAACTAAACCTGCAGCCACCTGGATCTTGGGTTTTCAGTCACCAGAGCCTTGAGAAAATAAATTTCTGTTGTTTAAGCCAGTCTGGGAAGTAGCCTTTTTTATATTATGACTTATTGGAACTACACATATTGGGGACTCAAAGACCAAGAACATTATCATTATTGTCATCATTGTTCTAACAATAGCAGGTTTTACTTAATGAGCCAGGACCATATGCCTGAAGTGTGCTATGGGTTATTAAAGTGTTCTGAGCCCAATTTCAATGTGTGTGGGGCAGAGAGGGGGGTTCTCACACCAACACTAATATTAGTTGGGTGTTCTATAATTTAACTCAATTTTGACACTGCCTGCCTGGAGATAGCATCAGGTTCCAAAGCTTAAGGGCTCAGTCCCACAATAAGCCTCACTTTACTTCAGATAACAATCGCAAATACAGTCATCCTCCCCTTATCCATGGAGGATATGTTCCAAGTCCCTCAAGGAATGCCTGAAACCATAAATAACAGCAAACCCTATATGTGTCTGTCACATGCCATTGAGTTGGCTCCAACTCCTGGCAATCCCATGAATGAGTGATGTCCGCAGGGTCCTGTCCTCAATAGCTCTGCTCAACTCCTCTAGACTCATGCCTATGGCTTCTTTTTTGGAATCAATTAATCTCATGTTTGGTCTTCTTCTTTTCCTGCTACCTTCTACTTTTCCAGCATTATTGTCTTTACCAAAACTCTGTCGTCTCATGATGTGTCCAAAGTAGGACAGCTCCAGTTTTGTTATTTTTGCCTTCAACAAGTTGCTCTAGGACCCACTTGTTCATCTTTCTGGCAGTTGAGGGTATCCATAAAGCTCTCTTCCAACACCATATTTCAGATGAATCAATTTTTTTTTCTTATCACCTTTCTTCACGGTCCAACTTTCATTTCTGTATCTAGTAATACGAGGGATACAGAAACACAAGGATGTGGATGACTTTATCCTTGGTCTCTAATGACACATCTTTGCTCTTGGTGACCTTAATTCTTCCATGGCTGCCCTTCTAAGTCTCAGCCTTCTCTTGATGTCTTGGCTGCAGTCTCTATTCAAAATGATGACTGAACCAAAGTAAGCAAAATCTTTAACTTTTTCAATGTGTCCATTGTCTATGTTAAAATTGTATATTATTTCTGTATTCATGATTTTGTTTTCTTGATATTGAAATGCAGTTTTACTTTGGCACTTCTTTTTTCACTTTCATCTGAAGTCATTTCAAATCATTGGCACTTTCTGTCAGTAAGATTTTATCATTTGTATACTTTAAGTTATTGATATTTCTTCCACTGATTTTCATTCTTCCTTCCTCTGAATCTAGGTTTGTTTTTTTTGTATGATGTGTTCTGCGTACAGAGTAAACGAATAGGGAAAGATAAAATGCACTCTTGTCTGACACCTTTGCCCATAAGAAACCATTCTGTCCCTCCATATTATGTTCTGACTTTGGCTTTCTTTCCTCATATAGGTTAGGCATCAGGACGATCAAGGACTGAGCCATACCCATTTCTTTCAGAACAGCCCCTAGCTTTTCATGATTGACACAATTAAAGGTTTACTGTAGTCTGTAAAACAGACTAACATTCTTCTGAAATTCTTTGGTGCACTTTGTTATCTAATAAATGCTCTCACAATTAGATTTCAAGTGCTTTTTCCTTTTCTGAATCCAGCTTGAATATCTGGTATTTCTTACTTCATGTGAGGTAGAAACCTTTGTTGTATCACCTAGAGCATCACTTTATTTGCCTGGAAAATTAGAGCAATGGTCTTGTAGTTATTGCACTGCTTGGCATTTCCTTTCTTAAAGATTGGTATATTGACCGTTTCCAGTCTGTAGAACATTGTCTTGTTTTTTCCTATTTGTTGACACATTCTTGTTATGATTTTGACATATTCAGCCTCTACGACTTGAGGTAATTCTAATGTTATCCCATCTACTCCTGGTGATTTGTTTCTTTCCAGTACTCTCAGGGTAACTTTCACTTTGCTCTGCAGAATTATAGGTTCTTCCTTACAGGAGTCTTTTCAAAGGTATTTGTCTGTCATCCTTTTGTCTCTTCTATATAGATTTTCATTATACTGTTTCCACCTTTCCTTTATTTTCTCCTGGTCAGATAATGTGCTTCCTTGTTGGTTGTTTAATATTCTCTAGGTTCAAATTTCCCTTTTGTTTCTTGAATCTTCTCAGAATTTATCATTTTTCCTTTTTTGTTTTCTATATCCTTACATAGACTATTGTAATAGTTTTCTTTATCTCTATGTCAAGTCTTTGAAAAACTGCATTTGGGGTTCTGACCTGCTTTTGTTACCTTCTACTTTTACCTCTTGCCTGTCTTTAACAATTTTTAATGTTTCTTCTATTATGCATCTCAATTTTTCTTTCCTTTTTACTTCTGGCATTGTCTTTTCACATTCTTCCCTAATAATATTTCCAGTTTCCATCCATAGTTCTGGTTCTCAATTAAGTTTAACATTGCAAATATTTTTTACATGGACTTTAAATCCGTCAGGAAAGATACTTACATTATATTTTGGCACTACTCTTTTTTAGTGCTCTTCTTCAGCTTTACTCTAATGTTTGATATAAACAGTTTGTGGTCAGTACTACAATCTGCTCTTGGTCTCATTTTGGCAGACAGAGTACAGCTTCTCTATCTCCTGCTTTCAATTACATAGTCTATTTGATTTTTGTATTGGCCATCTGGTGATGTCCGTGTATACGGTAGTCTGTTTGGTTGTTTGAAGCCTGTATTTGTGATGGACAAGTTGTTGGCTTCACAGAAATCCACGAGCTAATCTCCTGCTTCATTTCTGACCCCTAGTCCAAAATTTCTAATGACATTTGATTTGCTTTATTTCCTGCTTTTGCTTTCCAATCACCTGTAATTATCAGCATGTTTTATCTTGGCATGTGATTAATTTCTTCATGGATACTTGCATAAAAGCTTTTCATTTCATTTCTTCAGCTTCTTTAGTTGGAGCATAGACTGAATGATGATTATGTTAATGTTTTTCTAGAAGTCTGATTGATATTATTCAGTTAAACCTTGCATTGTAGCCCCTGTACTACATCTTGCCTTAGCATTAAAACCACTCTGTTTCTACCAAACTCTACTTATACTATGTTTTTCCCTATACATACATACACTTTATGGCTTCTTTATGGCATATCCAAATTGCCAGCATCGTAACTCTTGTGCTTTGTGGCCATTATTATTTGAACACAAGCACTGCGATACTGCAACAGTGGATCTGATGACTGAAACAGCTACTACATGACCAACAGGCAGGTAGTGTATACAGCATGAACACGCTGGACAAAGGATGATTTATGTCCTGGGCAAGATGGAGCAGGACAGTGCGAGATTTCATCATGATACTCAGAATGATGTATAATTTAAAACTTATGAATTTTTTATATCTGAAAATTTTCATTTAATATTTCAGACCACAGTTGATCATCGGTAACTGAAACTGTGGAAAGGGAAACAGAATAAGGGGTGACTACTGCAGTAGGTCCCACCTGTAAGAAGACAAGGCTTCTGTCTAACGTGGCTACAAATCTGAGGCTCCAGTAACCCCTTCCTTGGGTTTGATTAATTTTGTTATAGTGGCTCACAGAACTCAGGGAAACACTTATATTTACCAGATTATTAAAAAAATATAATAAAGGATACAGATGAACTACCAGGTGAAGAGACAAATAGGGAGAGATACAGAGGATCTGGAAGATTTCTAATTGCTGGAGTTTCTGACCCCATGGAGTTGGGGTGCCTCACTCTCCCCATATGTGAATGTGTTTACCCACATGAAGCTCCTCAAAACTTGTGCTGTTGGGATTTTTATGGGGGCTTCCTCATGTAGGCATAATTAATTATTAACTCTGTCTCCAACTCCTCTCCTGTTTCTAGAGGATGAGAGGTGGGCTAAAAATTCTAAGCTTCTAATTATGGTTTAGTCTTTCTGGTGACTAGCCCCCATCCAGGAACCCACATAGAGCTGCCTCATTAAAACAAAGATGCTCCTATTAGAAATTTTCAAGGGTCTTAGAAGAAACTAGAGACAGAAACCTATATATATTTTATTATTTCACAGTTATTTATAGAACATTTCATTTAATCTTCACAACCATTCTATGATATAACTATTATTACTGCCATTTATACATAAAGAAACTGAGGCTTAGAGAAGAATAACTTACCACAAATTATTAGTGGAAAAGCTGGAATTCAAACTCAAATATTCTATTTGCCTCCTCCCATCTATATTTTCTGGTCTTCTTGCTATTATTTCTAGTCTAGATGGGACTAGATGACTATTTCTGGCCTATAAGCCATGAGCTGAAGTGACTTGAATCAATTCTGGGCTAAAGCATGATTCTCTGGGATTTCTTCCCTTCCTGAGTTGAACTGTGAAGTCCCATCTGAAAGAATAAGTGAAACAGAACACCTAGCTGGCCTGAAATGGATATATGTGTGAGTGAGCAATAAAATCTTGTAGTTTTAAAGCTACTGAGATTTTAAGGTTGTTGTCACTAAAGAACGTTCTATTCTATCTTGACTATTAAAGGCCCTTGTCTCCCCCTATACAGGGGAGCTCTGGGATCCATTGCAGCAGTCCCATCCCCCATACAAAGAGAGTGTGCACAGCAAAAGGGAGATCTAGTACTTCTCAACATCTAATTATCTCTGCCAACACAGAGTAAGACTTCTCTGGCATCTAAGGATGTCAACTGCTCAACCAGTTCTAATTGGATTACTAAGTATATATGAAATATCAGCTTCTTGGAGAAATAAGAAGGATGAAACTATAATCAACAAAATACATACCAATACAGGCAGTAATTATGTGAGTATGTTGTGGAGGTGGTTATCAATTGAGTGATATTAACTATGATAAATTGATGATATTAATCTGGGCTAAGGGATATAGACCTTGAATTGTCATATCAAAATTAGAGGGGTTTCATGAAGGGTTTTTCAAATCTTAGCATTATTAACATTTTGGGCCAGATAACACTTTGTCATGGGGGCTGATCTATGCATTGTAAGATGTTTAGGATATTAGCAGCTTTCCTGGTCTCTACTTACTAGCTTCCAGTAGTATTACTACCCAACTCCAGTGTGACAATCAACATTTCCAGAAGTCTCTGGGGGGCAGAATGACCTCTCCTCTCCAGCTGAAAACTACTGACTTATTGAATGAATAAGTTGTGAATGATCTTTCCTCTTATATAACTACTCTTATATAGAGTAGTTAGGGGGAAAATGGTAGTTGCTTACATGGCAGATTTAAGGAGCACTAGGAATGGGTTGCCCACAAATGGCTCTCTTTGCTGAAAAATACCTTTCTTGGATACCTCCACTGGGGATTCCTTGCTGTGGGTTAAAGCAGAAAAGCCTTGCTTTCCTTTTTAATGTCCAATATCCTTGGGAAGGATTGTAGAGTACGTTCTAGCCAGATATTTATACATCAACAAAGGGAGGACCTGAGAATAAATTTGAGTTAAAAGGGAGAAAAAGTAGTAAAAGACTTTACTTTGAAAAGGCAATAGAGCCAAGGAGGCAGAGCTGATAGCAGGAAGGGACAGGGGCTCTAGAATAGTGTTGTCACAGGCTAGCCCAGGATAAGAGCCCTGGTATTTTCCTGCAGATGAAGGAGGGTGAGAGAGGACTTTAAAATGCCAAAGTACAAAGCTGAGTCGGATGCAAGCTTAGGGAAACTCTGAGGATAGTGTGCTCTGGAGTGAAGGGATAAAGAAGAGCCAAAAGATGGAAAATCCTCAGGGCCCTGGCATGTGTACAATGACCTAATGATTGGTTGTGGCCTCCTTCTATGGTCTCGCCTCCCCGTACTTCCTCTCATGCTTGGGGCTCAGCCACTTTGAACTTCTAGTTTTTAAAATCTTTTGTGTTTCTTTCTGCTTTTTCACATACTGATCTACCTGCCTAAAACTACTTCTTTCACTCTCCTACCTCCCACCTCCACCTCTTATCTACCACCCTCTTCCAAATTAACTGTTACTCATGCTTCACAACTCAGCTCAATCTGTTACTTCCTCTGGGATGCTTCCGAGCATCCTACTCTTTGTAGAACATTTCTTAATTTATAATTGAATATTGATTTGTGGGATTACTCTATTACTGAACCTCTGCCTCCCAAACTTAAAGCCTTCATGATAGCAGAAATTGTGTCAATTTTGCTCATCACAGTCCCCATAGAACCTAATGTTGGGCCTGGAATATAGTACATGATCAATAAATAATTTTTGAATGAATTCATGAGGGTCAGAATTTTCCTACTTCATAATTGTGTCTGGTCAGATAGGGGAAGGATCCAGAGTGGTAGAAAAAATGGTAGAAGGGGTTAAGAAAAAAATCAACAAAAAGACACAAACTTGTCACATCAATAGTCTTTGTTATTCAAAAAGATTTGTTCTTTTTAAATCAAATTCTAGGCCACTAGAAATTGGCATTCCTGGACTATACAATTAAAGTTACCCTAGAAAGGTACTAATAATTAGGTTTCAGGACTGTTTTGGCCAGATCATATGTTCTTGTTTTATTTAGAGTTGAACCTTTTTAGCCAAGGGAGCCCTGCATATGTGGGCTCAGTGAATCTGAATCTCAGTGGGATCGAAGCAGTTTCTGCTCTGTTTTATCTTCTAGAACTGAAACAGTGGTGCGGAAGTAATCCCAGGACCTCAGTAGACTGCTCAGAGAATTCTGGATATCCTGAATATTTCACATCATAAGAATTTTAAGGGTGATTGAACTGGGGGTTTTATCACTGTATTTAGATAGAGTATTTATGGTTAACCAGTACCACAAAAGTTCCCATGTGGGCAGGTGGCAATCCCTTCTCAACTTCTCATGATCTAGACCATGAAAATTAGTTCCAAATTTAGTTCTTTCTAAATATGTCTTTGTTTAAGGGGTTAGCAAATATTAGAAAAGAAATGCAAAGAGAATATCCTATGAGTTATTTCATTATCAAGTCAGCCTTCATGAGAATCAAGGTTGAGATGTAATCAACACATTTTTTAACATGCTGACCAAATGCCCAGCATTGTGCCAGGGGCTAAGGTTAACTAGACTGACATGGAGTTTGCAAGCTAGATTTCTAAAAGCATGAGATAGATTTGTTTGTCATCTAATCTAATCTAATCTAATCTAATCTAATCTAATCTAATCTATTCTAACAAAGAAAATACTCAGAAATGAAATCATCAAGGGAAACCAGATTTCAATGGGTGTCAGAGCCAGCAGCAGCTTGGGGCCCTTGATCTATTATATTTTCTGCAGTTGGAATACTGTGAAGCCCATTTTCATGGCTGCCATAGTTTGTGATTTATTCAGAAGTTAGTTTGGGAAACATGCCTCTTTTATGCAACAGATGGGAATGTTTTCAAGAGTCCGAGGAAACATTTGGTAGGACAGATCCCCATCTCAAATTACTGTAAGTTCTTTCCAGAATTCTGGCTGACTTCTATGTGCATGAAATCATAGAGGGAATGATATTTGGGGATTGAGGTAAATTTTGTTTTTTTTATATCTAATGTGAGCAATTTTACAACCCCAAAAAGGTACATGTCTGATGATAGACCCAAGCATTTGAATTGAAACAATAGTAGGAAAATTAAGGCCATTGAGTAGTTATGTTTTTCTCTTAGCCCTTCCTGTTTCTTCTCTTTATTCTCTGTAATGAATGAAAGCTATTCTCTTATTAAATTAAAAGAACTTTTCGACACGAATTGGCTCTTTCAGTCTTCACTCCACCCTCTTTCTAGTTCAATATGTTAGAAAGCTATAAAAGCTATGTGTCCCAGACTCATCGATGAAAATATCATTCTGGGCTGAGATCTGGAAGAAAGGAGGCTGATGCTATTTTCCTATAGCAGTTGTTGCTGGCTCATAACATGTAAGTTTTGGAAGAGTTAGGGTGATGGGACCAGGATTCCTATCTAGTATGAAAGATAGTTGTGGCCATGGCCAAAGCAGCAGCTTTCTGATGTGTGGCTTATCATGGTGGAGTAACCTTAAAATCTACAGTTGAGTGGCAGCTCTCTGACTGATATTCCTCCAGTCCCACCAATGTCTTTGTAATCCTCTAATAGCGAATATTAAGCTCTCTGCTGGAACTATCTGAAGTAGTTTCTGTTTTCGGCACTCAACCCTAATTATATAGCAACTAAAATTCCCAAAAGGAAGATTGTTATTCATTAACTCATTTGTTTGTTGTTTATTCATTCGACAAGTATTTCTCCAGTCAGTTATTGAGTATTAACTTTGAGCTAAGCACTGTGCCAGGTGCTGAAGATTTTCTGGTAAACCAGGCACAAGTTCTGCCCTTAAAGAATCTAAAATTGAAAACCAGGTTGCACAGCGGGTAAGAAGGCAGTACAGAGAACTATTAATGATTTAAAAGTCCAAGGTAGAATCACTAATATGTGAAAAGAAGGAAGACTTAACCAAGTAT